>JAUELU010000042.1:3716897-3734946 GCA_032357145.1 Evasterias troschelii | reverse complement strand
CCCCCCCCCCCCCCCCCCCCCCCCCCCCCCCCCCCAAGGAAGGGATGGAGATTGTCGACTATAAGAGTCTGTGTGTGATACGAGTATAAGATTAGTTATCATAATTGTGTTGGGCATTTATTAGTGTTTCTCGTTCTTTTTCTCTCTGAACCAAGTCTAAGTTTTGTAACAATTTGTTGTACTTACTTATTTTCATTATTTAGGCCTATTTTGTATATTGTTTATTTTATATTTTTATATTTTCATTAGTTAATATAATTTAATGTGTGTATTTGTGTATACTTTAATTTGTGCAAATTTTACATAGTTTTTTACTACTTTTTACTACTGTACATAAAATTTTACATATTTTATATAGCTTTTGTTTTATTCTCTATATTTCTGTACAGCCAGTAGCGTTGGAAACGAAGGCTCTTGGGCCACAGTTATTAGGTTAACTTTTTTTTCCTGGCATGTGTTACTGGCTCTGTTGTTTGTTCCCTTGTATTTTATCAATATCTCAACTGTTTTGTAATTGTTTTGTCTTGTGAAGTATGCCAAATAAATAATAATAATAATAAATACTTAAAGCGAGGAGAGCTTGTCATAGGCCATTCAGACATACTAGAACCCTCCAGCTTCGGGGATCCGCCCCCTGAACCCCCGCCAAGGGGTTGGTCCCTTGACCCCGAGCCGTAAGTACTCCTCCTGCCCCCACCCATCAGACGCATAGCGCGTATGCGTCACGCCATGCCATCAGCCAGCCCCATACGGTAGTATGCACCATGCGATGTGCAGTATACATACGTCTTAATCATATGAAGGCTCCATTAAATGGGCTGTGTCGTCACGATCAAAGCAGGCCTGTGGCAGCTGTAGGCCTACATGGAATTCTAAACTCTCGCCCAGTTGCATGCGGAGCACTCCCCCTCCATACATTATCAGAATGGAGAGCACGTGCGTAAAGTAACTGGGTGAGAGTTCATAATTCCATTACAGCCACAGGCTTTTATTATGACGACACAGCCTCTTCAAAATACTTTCTTAAATAATACCCCTAGGCCCTACCTAATGAGAAAATTTCCATAAACATGTTGGGCACAATTATTGGACTATGCTTGCCCTTTAATAGGCCTACATGATGATTATGCGAAACAACTAACTGAAATGCGCCACGGAGGAAGCTTGAAGGCAAAATATAGGCATACCTTTGGATTTTGGAACCGTTTGAATGTTTTTATCATAATGAAGACGTTCAATAAAACTAACATGTGAAATATTCATTTCAAAAAGTGGTAAAAGTTTTGAGATATTGCCGAAAATCTGGAGCAATTTAATATTCACGCAGGAAGAATAGTCCGTAATTGGAATCCGATCTTAGAAACTTTTCAAGCAGAAACGTTTCTCAGATTGAAGTGTTTTTAATCCCTCTCTCTAAAACCACATTCATTCGAAATGAATCTTTTCTCAAAATGTTTTACATTATCTGCAGTGCTTTGTATGGACATTTATTGATGGAGTAACCAAAGTTAGGGGTTACACCTTCCCTTCAAGAAACGCCCATTTGGGTCGAACAATCATAAATAGCTCTACTTAATATTTTATCCAGCTTTAATAACTTTCAAAAGATGAACCGTTAAAAGCTTCCGTTTCAAAATGTAAAAGATTTCAACCAAAAAGCAATGTCAAGAACAATATCACATACTTCTCAAGAATTCTCTATCATACTGATCAAATGGAGACAGTTTTCTCGGTAATGAGCACGCAACATACAAATCTGACATCAGTATTAAAACCAAATGACATTCTAAATTGATTAACCTAATTAGACTGTCTATGTTGGAAAATAATGACAACTGAAGTAGACAAATTGCAACTAATCATTGGTATATTGCGTTAACCCTTCCCGTCCATTGTGATGGTTTCAAGGTGGTGAAAGTTGAAAAGCAAAAATTCACTGAGAGACTATGGACCTCATTGGTTGCTACTGACTCCATCGCTATTTTCTTGGGAAAAATCACACTTTGATGCATGCACATTGTCAGTGTTAATGAAAATTACTATCATTTTTTATATACAATATTTGATGCAAAATGTTGGTTGATGCTACATGTATATTAGTTCATAACTCCATTATATACAGCCACAGACTTTGATCATGACGATGCAGCCCATTTAAAATACTCTTTAATATTACCCCGAGCCAATGAGAGATATGTTGAGCAAAATTATTGGACTTACGCTAGCCCAATTATTATATGCGAAAACAACTAAGTTAAATGCGCAACGGAACATACATGCTGGATAGAAGAATCCATTTTCCATTAACAGCTCAGCCATAGGGGTATCACAAAGAAACTGCTGTGTTTTTCCCATGATTAAGCATTGAATAAACCACAAAGGATTTGAAGATGCTACTGACTCCATCAAGGACATATAACAACAAACGGATCAATGAGATACAAAGAGGTAACGCTTTACAGTGCAAGAAACATGCTTCAAATGGCTTTAAGACGATTGGCTAAGCCAATCAAGAGAGTGGGATATTCATCTTTGCATGGGGCAAAACATCTAAATAATTAATAAGAACGCCGAATGATCATTTACATAATAAAAATCGCATTCTTTGCGCGGGAAAGTTGCACCACATTACATGAGTAATCGAAACAAGCGTGCTTCTTGTTTTTAACCGAATTTTTGAAATTATTTTAGACGAAGAATCCACATTTAATTACAAAGGCTCAATCTAGACAACAATTTTTCCGACACGAAGAACACTATAAGTGGAGAAAAGTTGAATTTAGTGGTCACAGTAATTCTGCTCTTTTTATACAACGTTTCGCACATGGTATCTTAACAAAAACAGTTTGGGTGGGAATCAATATTCTGGTTTAGCTTCAGATGATTTACAAGCTCAAAATTATTAGTAGGCCGACTATTTTAATTTCAGATTCATCAGTTTCAGATCATCGTTATTATCTTCATTAATGTGATTTGTAGTAGATTATACTGTATGTCTTGGACACGAAGATGTGAACACTATACCATGCTTGGTGGCAAAACGCTCTACGTATAACACAAAGAAGTGTTGTACAACTACAAGAAGGATGCGAGTATCGATGTGAGTATCAGACCCAAGCCATGGAATACTATGGAAGTAAAAGCTTTACTATTTGCATGGATGTTAGACAATAGGTTGAAAGCTCTATGTGTACAATGCCCTGGCTAATGCTAAAGCTCCCTCAGATCCTGCTATTGTGCGTATTGTGTTTGTTTTACAGACGGGCTTGTGGAAGCAGAAGGATGCAGGTAATCTTCTCTACCAATCTTTGTTATGTTGATGATCAAGACAATGATCAGGCTGTAGGTGATGTCATCAATTATGCGTGTGGATTATAGAAAAAGACCTGTTGGCGGGAGAAGAGGTTATTCTGAGCAAAAGACGCCAAGGATGAACACCTAAGTCGAGACTGGTCAGATATCTCCACATTCCAACGCAATACAACAAATATTGTTGGTAAGTTGTGTGTCTTTCTTACTAATAGAGACCTCATAAGACACCTATAACTGTTAAACCTTCTTTGTGGTACATTTAGTTATTCTACTAAAGGTAAATCATATTTACCCAAAATTTGTTTCCATGTCAGTCTTATTGTGAATTTTAAATTTTTTGTTCATGCATTTTCCATCAATAATCCTTGGGGTATGCCTCTTGCTGATAATTTTGAAACTACACTACACGTACAGGGATGTCAAATAATGTGTGGTACCGCAGCACTGATCTAATTTCATTCAGTTTGTAGCATTGGAGGGATCGATCGCGCCCGGCAAATTATCTTGTAACAAACATCTCGGAAAACGTAAAAAACCGCTAATTATTTGCTGTAAAAACTGTTTGCATCCTGATTTGCGACTAATTCATTTCCGAAAATCACCATTTCCACTACCATTGAACAGTCATTAACATGAATAACGAACAAACTGTTTGCTCAATTTAAGTTATTGCCCCCCCCTCAAAAAAAAACCCTAACAAAACCCCAACAAACAATAAGAAATATATTAAAACGAATAAGAAGAAAATGATTCGTTTTTTCTTATAACGTATTCAATAAATATTGATAAATAAACTGTAACTAGTTTTGTCGAAAGAACAGTTAATAACGGTTAATTAAGATGTCATTTTTATACTGACATCCAACGGCAACAGTAGAGGGCCTACGGTACGAAGTGACTCGAAAGTGACCAGCTTTGCCAAGGTACGAAGTGTCCCGAGTACGAAAAGGTAAAGGTACGAAGTATCTGACACCCCAACAAACAACCCAAACCTGCAAAATGACTTCACAAAACTCTAAAACGATTATAATTGAGTGACAGTAAAGTGATACTTGTTTGTAAACAACTTAAGTATTGCGGAAATTCGTTTTTAAATACAGTGAAAATATAATCGGTGTGACTTGGAATAGGGTACGACATTTTGGGTGCGAAGTGACCGACATCCGGGACAAAATGATTTGGACAAAACCTTTGGTAAGTGTCCAGTTCTTATTATGTCTGAAATATTCTTCACTATGACGCGATTTTCTCATGGGTTCCGTTTTTGTCGGGTCCTGCGGAGAATTGCACGCATGGAGGGCGCATTTTACACAAGCGTTTCCTCCGTAAATTACGTTTGCCGTTTTAATATCTCTCCTACAAATAGGAAAGTTTTCTGATCAAAATTTAAAAAAACCAAACGAATCCCTAACTTTGGTTTGAAAAAAGAAGAAGATTTTCAACAGCCGTATCCAATTCATATGCATATGATGTGACTTGAGTACAAAGTAACCGACATTTTGTCCCCTACCCCCAACTGCGTTGGGCCAGTCGCAAATATTTTTTTCACAAACAGGTTTGCTATTGCGACCAATGAATTCAAGGTGACGTCGTGGCGATGCCACCCATGCTATTGACGTAAAACATATTTGCGGGCCGGCCCCATTGACCGGGGTATGGTATTTGGGATATTTTTGGTACGAAGTGACCGACATTGGTCAAAATTGTGCCGTTATACTAATAAAAAATAGCCCCCAAACGAGAATCACTAGTCTGTAGCAGAAGTCACAGGTATTTACCAATCAGAGAAGACTGCTAGTAAAATGGTGTTTCGGTTCATTTTGCCGTCGCCGGCTTGTCTGCTGCATTTTGAAAAATAAAGCTATACATGAATAAAGAAAAAAACATGTCAACCAAATCTAACAAGTTGAGAGCAACTTAGGGAGGTATGCATTCCTATCCAATCCTTTGTATTGTAGATATTAATAAAGAGGCAATTTGTAACTAGATTTTACTGCCACAAGTTATACAACCAATTGTTCTGTGATTATTATCTGAAGTTTTTATGGCAATTAACTTGTACGTGTGATTTTCATTATGCTCCCGGTAAGTCCAGCTCTTTAAAAACTAACTAATTAGTTATCATTGTGTCACCCATCTCCAGTTCATCGATGTGACTACTGAGATTCTGCAGTATTTCCTCATGGTTCTTTGGTTTTTGTGGAACAGCTCATGTTATTTTTGTTCCATGAGTTGTCCCACAAAGAACACAGATCAATGATTTGTACAGCCTATGTTAAAGCTACAGACACAGACTGCATCTCCGTTGTGCACTGTGTCCGTGTCCGCTGGACATTACACACCATTTGATTCTCTAAATAGTTTGTCATCTGTCATGTAAATTTAATGTATTAGATAAACTGCTTATGAAGGGTGTTACCGGTTGGTTATTGGCTTTCTTCACATTATGATTCATTAAACACCATACACTTTCCCCCAGAATGCAATAATTAAACTATCCGCAATCGAACTGCATGTAAATGACTGCGAAAATATGCTGGGTACAACAAGTCAGTATATTATTAGTAATATTACTGCCGCCTCTTTTATACTGTTTTAATATATTA
Organism: Evasterias troschelii; assembly: GCA_032357145.1. Taxonomy (NCBI): domain Eukaryota; kingdom Metazoa; phylum Echinodermata; class Asteroidea; order Forcipulatida; family Asteriidae; genus Evasterias; species Evasterias troschelii. The sequence continues at coordinate 3,729,028 of JAUELU010000042.1, read as the reverse complement.
AAAACCCAAAACCATCTTACATGGCCGATCAAATTGTGATATCATTTACTATAGACCTTTCTTTTGCAACGTCACAGCCCGAGTTTTTGCCAACCCAGGTTGGAAAAGTATGGAAAGCCATAACTGCAAATCAAAAACAGATTGCACAAATATTCAAAAATAGTGTTGAATTTGTTGAAACAAATCAACCAATCATGGAAGGTATTTCCGTTCATGAATCTTTACAGAAAATGTTGAATTTGGTCACAACATTTTTTAACACGATTGAATGTTTTGCTAACATTCGGTCGTCCATGCCAACCGGCACACTTTGTTTATCAACAATTTGGTCTATAACAATTTGGTAACTTCATCCACAAAGTAAAATGGATTTCCCAGCTAAGTTTTTAATTGGTCTATAACTGATTTATTTACATAATTGTAATTGTTGTTTTATGTGAGAACTTTTGATTACAGAAGAACCACAGAGCCTGGACTGGACTTCCTTCAACTGCAATTTATACACAGCTCTGCTCCATGAAAAAACAAATCTTAATAGCATCTTCTTTTAATTAAAGAGTCTCTAACCTCACAATAAAATGGTGTAAATTGCCATTTTATTCAATACCCTTCCAGTGCAAAAATGTTTCAACATCCAAAATATCTGATGACATCATCCTGAGAGATTGGACCTCAACATTTCTGTTCAGGGATGTTTCGTCAAGTCCTGGCATTCAATAAAATACAATCAAAACGGACTTGAATATGACATTCTGGCAGTCAAAAAATTCTTGTAAAGATCTGTTTGTTGTTGAATTACAATAACGTCACGTTTCAAATTTTGCTCAGGCAAAGTCAGTTATTAACCAGTATTCCTGTAAAAAAAATGTTGTGACCCATTTTTCTCAGAATGATATCATCAGTTGTTTTTGATGCTTTCAATTTTCATTTTAATGTGAGGTTAGAAACTTTTAATTTTCACCCCACTCACATGATGACTCTATTTATTGGAAAATTAGTACAAAATTGTACTGGTCACTTCCCTTCCTTTAAGAGGGGAACCCTAAAACATATTGAACTTGAAAGAAGACATGATCTATTGGATTAAGTGTCTTCATATTTATATTTTATGGACCCTCTCCTTCTAATTGCATTGACAAGGCAAGTTCAGTAAAACATAATCTGAAGGAAGAATGATTGCACAGCCGTAAAACAAAATACAGATGGTTTGAGAGATATTTTGTTTTATGCTATATTAATTGCTAGGTGTGTCTATGTTGTTAACCAAATCATTTATAACTTTTGAGAAGCTAAGGTCTAGGAGAAGTGCAAGCAAATACAACATCATAAAACATATTTATATTTGTGATACAAACGAACACAGATGCACTCTCTTGAGATAGTTTTCAAGACAGTTACAAAGATGGCACATTTATTCTCTAAACAGAAGCCTATTTACAATGAAAGATGCTGGGTGATAAAGGTGAGAACAACCCAGGAATAAGGAAAAAACTAAAACATGGACATACGTAAAACAAGAGTAACGAGGCACAGTCATGGTAGTTATTTATATAATATATTACTCAGATCATGGTTGTGGCATTATTTTACATCTGAATCCAAACAGGCATTTTATGAGGTATATAAGGATTTCTATGAAAGCAGAAAAACAAACCAGAAAAAAAATATATAAAAAGCTCATTACAGCTAATTAACCAAACGGAAATTTGTAACTATGCCATCAATTTAAAAATGTATAATGTGACCCTGCACAACACCAGACCTTAGAATACTGAATTGTTTTAAAGGCAGTGATGTTGAAATTAAGGTAATGCAGTTGGATGTGTGACATATCCTGATAAAACTACATGTTCATGTACTGTTTTTTATCTATAGCACAAATTAAAGAAGCCAAGTTAAGTCAACTCACTGTAGTTGTAAGTTCTGCTATAAGTTTGCTAATTGTTTGGTTGCCTTCTCCTACACTACATGAAGAAACTTTCAAATAAATAACAGATAAACATGCACAAAATGACAACTGACCCTGGACACAAGGCTATGTTCGATACAAACTCACTTTGTTAGCTTATATAGAACAAAGCAGTAGCCTAATCATTGAAAAACTAATACGACTGAATTGAATTATTTCAATTTACACACGTGCCTCATACATTGTGATAAATAATATTCTGTATTGGCAAAAAATGTAAAATATAAATGAAATCATTCCCAGATAATAATTTCCAACTATAGTGTCCATTTATCCTCTCTTGTATTTGAAGAGCTTTGTACAGATTAGATGCACAGATAAAGTTCATAAGTCCTTGAATCATTCCTCCATATCATGTCAAGAGAAATATTAATACGCCTGTAATTAAGAGTTACTGTGATAACTAATTATTAGGCCGATGTAAACAAATTTTTTGATAACAATTTGAAGATTTTTGAGAACAATGATTGTGGCATGGATGTGTAGAAAGAATATTGTAATCAATTAAATAAAAGTATGCAGTGCACACCTTAAAATATATTTTAAGACTACAAAAAATGAAATCAATGTGCAAGTATAAAAACAAATTTGTAAAACTTCCATATAATTTAACTTTTCCAAAGAATTAATCATATTCAACACCTTTGATTCATCTTGGAATAAGCACACATATTATTTTTTGTTTCCTTGAAGATGGCAATATCCCAGGAATATCGACTTTCTGGAGTATTTAACCTAACCATTTTACTCAAATAAATTTCAAATGTTATCAGGAACTTTATCGATGTACATTTTAATATGCTCTACATGTATGTTTCAATGCTACAGGTAAACATTTATAAAATAAAAAAAATTGTTACCTGTAACCATGAAATATGTAGAGAATGTGACACAACTTAACAAATCCTAATTCTTAAAAGACATTTACCTGACTCTGACATTCGTTGTGTATATGCCAGAAGAGTTCTGGAGGATTTATCATCTTTACATACAAACCTAACTTGCATGAAAAAAAGAAACTGACCCACTTGTGAGTTATCCTTTCTGAAATGTTGTCATGTCAACAAAATTCCATTTAAATGTACATGTGCACTTGCTGGAGACCATTAACCATTAGAACAATCAATGACATCGTACCTTTCTTTTCATGAAATCAATAGTTATCTCTATACTGAGGAACACTCACAAATTGGCTCTTTTTACGACTTGATTTTTATGCTCTGAAATTAAGAGTGAATTTTCACCATGCATTTCCGGGAAATGTTACTAAGTCTTGACCTTGTTTGTTATGTAAATGCATCCATTTAATGGAGTCGACTACCTTGATATGTGAGTATTAAATTAATCGTAGATGCTTCATTCAAATAAATAAACAAAAGACTCTTGTTCCTTTGTATACAAGTTTGTAGTAATTTGCCAATCATCCTAATTTTGTGACATAATCATACAATCAGTGATCTTCAACACACCTTGTGTTGACATCTAAGATACATTAGTATCATACCCAGTCAAAGTATGCAAGTACAGTGCATACCCAGTCCAAAATCAATGTGTCCTGCTTTTACTTTAATCAACAAAAATCCATCAAGGACAAAACAATTGAATTGACAAATCTGTAGCTGTGACAAGTTCCTTTTTTAATAAATACTTTTTTTATTTGAATTTCTGAAGTTAACACGAGGCACATTTTTGCAATGTAGTGATCTGTACAGCTTTGCTGTATTCCACCACTTCTGTGACCTTTTGTATAAATGATTTTGACATAAATGATCCAACAATGGCCGTTATGACAATGACACCTCTCGATGTATCTCACAATTGTTGACAGTGACATCAACACAAAACTTGATGCATCCCACATACTCCAACAATGACAGCTGTCACAATGACACCACTCTTGATATTTCCCCTATACATGTACATGACCAATGACAGCAGTGACACCAACATCATTCTGGACACATCCAACATACTTCAACAGCTGTAACATTGACATCATTGCACCCCACATACTTCAACAATTACACCTGTGACCTTGACACTATTCTCTATGCATCCCATATACTCCAACAAAGACAGCTGTGACATCGACACCATTCTCTATGCATACCACATACTCCAACAATGACAGCTGTGACATTGACACCATTCTCTATGCATCCCACATACTCCAACAATGACAGCTGTGACATTGACACCATTCTCTATGCATCCCACATATTCCAACAATGACAGCTGTGACATTGACACCATTCTCTATGCATCCCACATACTCCAACTGTGACAGCTGTAACAATGACACCATTCTCTGTTTACCCTACTTATTCCAACAATGACAGCTGTGACACTGACACCATTCTCTATGCATCCCACATACTCCAACAAAGACAACTGTGACATTGACACCATTCTCTATGCATCCCACATACTCCAACTGTGACAGCTGTAACATTGACACCATTCTCTGTTTCCAACAATGACAGCTGTAAAACGAAGCCCCTCAGTGTGAATGTAACAAATGTCCATGTATTTGAATAACTGAAAAATGACATCTCAGATTTGACACAACACTCAAGACAGGTGTGAGAATAATAGCATTTTCAGTACATGAACGTTTATGTCCTATACTAGCACAAATAGTTCTTGATACATGTATTTCTCAATTGTGTACAAAATATTACAAGAAAAAGTTCTAGTGTGCCCAACAAAAAAATTTGAAGAAATTAATGTGCCAATTGTGTTTCAACAAAACAACAAAACAGAGTGTAAAAATGTGATTTTCTTTCTGCCATTCATAATTTGTTGGGCCTTATTCCTTGGTCAAAACGTTGCACAAGTGTGTCCCTCAGAATGTCCAAGATGCAACTTTGGCAGATTGAGTGTTTTCTACAAGGTGTATTGCCTGCCACAAAGATACTTGTGAGGAAAGGTTTATTGCTGCCATAGTACTCCTGCTGTAGTCAACAAACTCCAGAAGCATGCTCCACTTCAATGCAATCTGCTATCTCCTTAAGCCTTATCTTAAGTTATTAGTTTTGCTTTGTAACTGTATTAATTGGGACAATGTATTACTTGTATTTGTAGAAATAGTATTTTTAGGATCCAGGAATGAACTTTCATTTAGAGGAGACTGGTACCATCCTGGTTTCAGGCAAGAAGTTATCATTTCTAAATTTGATTGAATTGTACATTCAATTGCAAAGCTACCACTATCCAGGTCTATGCAAACATTGCACGAGGAGATTTAACAATCAACATATTGTAAAAAGGAGAAACTGCATGCAAATGCTCCTTCATTCTCTTGGGTAACCCTTCCTCATCATACATAGACAAACAAACATGTCCAACAAACGTGACGAATGCAAAAAAAAGTTCATACTGGAATGCCCCAAAATGGAAATTTACAACTGAAGTACATTCATAATATATTGTATCATGCTCTCCAAAAAGAAAAACAAAAAGGTAATTACTGGTGAGCCTAATAATGGCAGTGGTCATTTGAATGTTCTCCAGCTTCAATTTATGGTGCCTCCCTTGAGCATGTTGAGTCAATTCTACTCAACAAGGGTTCTTGAAATTGAAGAAAACTTGTAGCAGTCCTTCTTTGTTGATGGTTGGATAAAAGAGACCAACGATGATTTTGATTTGATTCTAAATGGTTTTTAAAAATCCAAACATTGTACACAACAGCTGAATTGTTGTCCAATTATAATAGAAAATGTTCATTCAAAAATTGGTTATCAGGAGTGCTAGCCTGGAAAATGCTCAACGTTCTTCAAAAATGTCCATTATAATTGAGTGTGTGTCAAATCGTGTCTGTACCTCACACAGTAGGACAAACCTAAACAAGATACACCTAATAAACTTGTTATAAGACACACACAGATCTCTATAATTTGATTGGCAGAACATGAACAGAATAAAATAAAACTTGACTCTGTGCTTAACCCATTTTATAGGCATCATTCCTCAAATGTGCCTCACTCATTGGTGTACATGTGCATACAATATTGTATCTATGAGCCTGGTGTACAATGTTTCCAACTTTGGTATTTATTGTCAAAACTATTTTATGAGTCAAGAAATTATCTGGGGGAAAAACAATTAATCAAATGACTGACCCACTTTGTTTGGCTTGGCTTTGAGAGTCTGGGTGTGGAGTTCTAATTTAGGTCATGACACCCATGTTCTACCCCCAAAACACTAAAACTTATTCTCTTCATCAATAGTAAGGTAGATTAGTGTGAGGGCAGAGATGGTTCTTGCAGCTGAGATAGTAGTTTAACCCTTTAGAGACAACATGAAAGGTCACATTTTTATTTAACATTTTTCAGTGTTTCCTAAATGTTACTAATGAAATTTTTGTTCAATGTCCATAAACACAGTTTCTATTGGAAAATGAGCCAATCCAAGAATGAATTTGACCTTGCTGCCTCTCTTTAACATAGCATATACAAGACTACTAGAAGACTTAACTTTCTGTTTTAAATTGGGGCTATATTCAAGATATTTTTCCCCAAAAATATTAGTAGAAAATTTCATAATTAGTAAAGTCTGATTATACATGTATGGTGGCGATTTTACAGAGATGATTGTTCTCCAAAGGGTTAAGGAATAAGATAGCTGACTGCATTAACCAGGGTAATGTTCATGTACCATGACTTGCAAATTATTGGTTATCCTCCTTTGTCTTCATTATCTTATAACAACAATAGTTACCATCGACACAAACTGATGTCACTATTATCAGATTAGCAGATATTAATGTTTGAAACACAGTTCATAGCTTATGGAAGTTTTAATTCAGTTATTTCCAGAACAAACTTTCTGGCAAGTGAATGGATACATTTCTGAAAAATATCTTCACTTTGGACAAGACATTTCAAAAACCATGGCTGCAATTTAATTTAAACATCACAGTTTTATAAATTTTCAAAGTCGTAGCACGTGGTTTTATAAGAATAGTGAAAGAATAGTGAAGTAATTGAAATTTTTTGAAAATATGTTGTAATGTTGACATCTGCTAGAAAGATGCCAGCTTGATTAATGCCACTGATACAAAACTAATTTGTTGATGTTCACTGGTATGACATACAACCTTCACTGCACTGATATTATAACATAAGAGTGGTGTTGAACATTGTTAAGAGATAAAACAAGAAGGGAGATGGAATTTACCTGACTGTGGCATAAGGTTAAGTGTGATGCACATCTATTGGGCAGAGTTCTCAAACTGTTCTGAAAAAATTAAGTTTGGGTCTCATACTCTTTATTGTAAAATTTGTGATACATTGTTATGGTGTCAAACAAGTGCACGTACAATGATGACATTGACATGACAAGCTTAATGCATCCTTCACACTGTCCTGTAACTGACAGTCCCAGCTACTTGTTATTCGAAGACAACCACACATTCTCACATTCAACTTGTTTTCTCTCTGGAGCGTTATTTGTATAAGTTTTTAAGCCATCCCTGAAGACACACTATATTCACTTCTCTTTATGTAATTAACTTCAGAATACATGTACATGTGAATTTCTAATTTCACTCCATTGAATTTAACATAGTTCAACCAGCTCACCTGTGACACTGAACGATAATCTTGTTATATTCCACTTAATCCATTAAGGATGGTTGTCACACTGAATTGCAGAATGGCACATAATGTTAGCATCACTTGTAATTTACAAGCCTTGGGTAATTAATGTGTCTTTACCAACTTGTTCAACATGATAGTGGTTAGACCCTTCCCATAGCAGCAACTGGTTACTTGATTTACAACTACTTGGTTGGTGCAAGGCATATAAAGAAACAAATTCAACATGTGGTGTTAATCCATCTCCTCTTGTTTTTCTTTACAATTGACAACACTTTAATTAATTCAAGTTGTAGGTTTTTCACTAGGAGTATAAAAATGCAACAGAAAACAATAAAACTAGTCTACATGTAACTGAAAGTCTCCTGGCAAACATGTTGATTTTTATAATCATTTACTCAATTACCAATACCCACGAAAGACATATATTCCATCTCTTTTCAAAGTAAAGATATTCTATATGGTGATATGGGACAAATACAGCCAACATGTTGAGTAGGATCTACAATAACCCTGATTATTGCAACAGTGGATACTGTAAAAATACAAGAAAAAATAAAAACGACTGGGGGGAAAAGAAAAAAAAGTATTTTTGGACAATACTTAGATAGGATATATTGGCAGCTGTACATGATTAAAATCTTCCCATTATTTCATGTTATTTTTAGCAGTTGGGAACTTAGCACATAGCTTCTGCCAAGAGATATATATCTTTATTATTATTAATATTTAAAAAAAACTTTACCCCACAATTACAGAAATATCATTGTCAACTTTAAAGTGATTTAAAATAACGAAGAACACTAAAATAAAAATAAATACTTAAGAAAAAAGAAGAAAAAAACTCCCCTACTTCAATTTCTACACCATTCTGTAAAAATATTTCTTTCAATCTTACTACAGTTCCATCATTGTAAAGAAAGTAAACTAAGTCTACACTTTATACAACCAACAAGTACTATGTCCCATACAATGACCTGATTGGGCTGTGAAGGATATGGTCCGACCTTGCCAGCATTCAAAACAAGAAATTGATATTTTTGACATGGCAGCATTATTTCAAGGCAAATCAGGCAGTGCACTACTTTGTATGATTTCTACTAGTTAATTTTATTCCAGCAGTCTAGCTCATTTCAGCATTTCAGAATAAAAATGATATGATGCTAATGATTCCCAATCTGATGGGCTTCACTTCACCATAACCCTTAGTCAATGTTGAATGGACATTCAATATCAAATGTTACAAATATAAAAAAAAAACCCACCAAAACAACATCAAAAACCCAACCTGATAAGTAAATAAAAGTCCTACTAAGTAGACACATTTCAACTTGTGACCTTCGATATAATGTAGAGTTCCTTATAAGTAAAATATCAATAGCTATTTTTCAAGTTAAAAAAATGCTTAGCATTTTCTGTTGTACCACACTTGTTTCAACTTGATTTAAACCATGACAAAAAATATCTTCATCTGCCTAGATGTGGTGTAATGTAACGTACTGTTATATGGAAGCATTTTAAAGATGTCAGTTAAAGAAATTAAAAAGCTAAATATCCAGGGCATTACACTTGCAAACTTTTCCTCAAAATACAGCTCTGTTTCACAAGCTCCAAATTCAAAATTACTTTCAGAATTGGTTGCTTATAAGCAGAATGCTTGGCAAATAAGATTGTACAATTTGGTTATTTTGTCACAGGAAGAAAATCCCAGAAGAGTGATGCATAATGACAATTGGTTGAATGAAGATTTCATATTGTAACTTAATAAAAACTTACCAGCATGTTAGTGTGTAGGATGAGTGGTTATTTTGGAGTGTCTAATACTTCTGACTTGTTAAAGATTGATGTACAGTGTAATTAGGTCAAACCAAGTGTTTGCTCCACAAGGTCTTTGACTCACCATTGCATTTATCTGCGGTACGTAATTTGTTTGCATGAAAGGCCAACATATTTAAATGTTGAAGGTTCAGAACAGTGGTTTGTAAAGTTACCCATTAGAGTGCATGCAAAGAATCAAAAAGCATTCTCAATACTATCATGAAATACGTCATCATTTTAAGCTGAAACCTTCAGTGAATAATCTGACATACAGGCAGTAGTTATACCACAAGCAACAAATGCACTAACATGTTACGTGAGAGTCAATATTAAAATAAGGATTTCTCTAGCTTTTTAATGACAACTTTATCTCTAGAAAGTAATGAGATACATATGTAAGCCTTTAGTTACTCTACATGCATGTAATGTATCTAACAGCACAGTCAGTTACCAAGAAACACAAATTGGAGTTCAGTGAGGATAGCTGGTAACCATCATCTACCATTCACATCAAGTTTGACACTGTTATTGACATAGAGGATATCAAAATATTATTTGACAAGTTGTGGATTTGAACACTTGAAGGTGTCTTACTCAATCTCCAATCCTTTCTCAAGTATAAACCACCTTGAGGTAAATGGTTTATTTACCACATCCCCAATAAGGCTGTCAAGAGATTTCCCAAACAAAATGAGATGCAAAGTAAGGAGCAAACAATGGGTGATGAATACAATTTGGCAAGGTCTATAAACCAGTGATTTGACATAATTAGGCCATGTATTGGCTACATGGCTGAAAAAAGAAAAGAATAATTGATGCAGCATTTTATGTCAGTCATGGTTCAGGTTTAGTTGATTGCAATAGGCCCACCAACATCCTACTTTTAAAGTCATATTCAAGGTAAACATAATACCTTTCATCATCCTCTGTATCTAATATTAGTCATCAAACTTCACAACAAAATATGGTTTGTAAAAGAAAAAAAACAACATATCGTATAGCTTTAGTGAAGCACAAGGGTGTTTTGAATTGTTGACATTAATGTTTTAAAGTAAACGGTATAAAGGCTAGACCTCCTAGTTGCTGCTGTATTTATCTCCAACATAGAACTTCAAAGAAGATACTGTTGTTTCCATGGCAATCATTGTGGTCTTTATCAAGTTATTTGATGATATCTCTGGCGAGGTTGTTTTAGGTGATTATCTGGAACTAAAAGAAACCCCAATATATTAGGGAAAAAGTTACACACAGGCCTCGACAAATCGCCCGTCTGATAGCCCGGGACATGGTGAAATTTTGTCAGGCAACCTAGACGTCTGAATGGTGCTCTTACTGAAACACTTATGAGTTGAAATATAATACTCAAACAAATATATAGTTTTATTCCACTGGTGACTTCCTACAAAGTGTTCTAAGCATAAACAAAATCTTAAAAAGCATATAAAAATCCACTCAAATTGACATGTCTCAGTGTCGGGCATGTTGTGTTGCCCCATGTTAACTGGCACTAGTTTGTTAATACATGCCTGCATTTGTACGCACAATTGAGGGAAGCCAATGTTTCCCTTGTCCTAGCCATTGGTAATGTGGTGGACTGAGTGAAGTACTGGTAACATTGCCATTGCTAAATGTGCTGTATGTAACTCAGCAACGCTACAAAGTGAGGGACTTTTTGAAGCTTGCATTTCCTTCCATAATTAGGCACACAAGGAAAACCATTGACAAACTATATAATAGCAATTCAATTTGTTTTAGGAGTAAGACTCAAGAAAGTACTGAGTATAGATTGCTTGACATACAACGATATATGAATAAACCACAACAAATATTCTTTATCCCAGTGATTTTTATCTAAATCTTACAATTTTAAGTTTTTATTCTTTCCATTTAGCAGTGAATGTTATTAATAACAACTTTAAACTTCAATTAACTTTTCAAAAATAAAAATAAAATACAAATTGTGTACCTTTCAAAATTATGGTAACATTATTGGTATTTATCTGATTTAAGACCATGTTAATATATGTAATAAATAAAATACAGCAACCAAAACTTGTGGCTAATTTTTAGCATATTATTAGTGAATTTTGATAAAGCAAATATTATTTAATACATACTTGATGTTATGGATCTCATAAGCTGGCAGGTTGTCGAAGGTTGCATGCCGAGCCAGGAGATTGTGACATATAACTTGGGCTCCAGCTAAACAAATTAAACAAATTTGAGTTTATTTATAACACACTTTGTAATTTGATGGAACAGACATGAGTTACCTAAAGTATCTCTGGTGGCTTTCAACTGGACCAGACCAAAGTTCCATAAAGTATAAGTGGTGGCTTTCACCTGGAACAGACCTGAATTACATAAAGTATCTCTGGTGGCTTTCAACTGGACCAGACCCAAGTTCCATAAAGTATAAGTGGTGGCTTTCAACTGGAACAGACCTGAGTTACATAAAGTATCTCTGGTGGCTTTCAACTGGAACAGACCTGAGTTACCTAAAGTATCTCTGGTGGCTTTCAACTGGACCAGACCAAAGTTCCATAAAGTATAAGTGGTGGCTTTCACCTGGAACAGACCTGAATTACATAAAGTATCTCTGGTGGCTTTCACCTGGACCAGACTCAAGATACATAAAGTATAAGTGGTGGCTTTCACCTGGACCAGACTCAAGTTCCATAAAGTATAAGTGGTGGCTTTCAACTGGAACAGACCTGAGTTACATAAAGTATCTCTGGTGGCTTTCA
>JAUELU010000042.1:3702085-3716874 GCA_032357145.1 Evasterias troschelii | reverse complement strand
TGGTGGCTTTCAACTGGAACAGACCTGAGTTACATAAAGTATCTCTGGTGGCTTTCACCTGGACCAGACTCAAGTTCCATAAAGTATAAGTGGTGGCTTTCAACTGGGCAGACCCAAATTACATAAAGTATCTGAGGTGACTTTCAACCGAAGCAGACCTAACTTTACATAAATATCTCTTGTGGTTTTCAACTGGGCAGACCCAAGTTACATAAAGTATCTGAGGTGGCTTTCAACCGGAGCAGACCCAACTTTACATAAAGTATCTCTGGTGACTTTCAACTGGGCAGACCTAAGTTTAATACACAAAGTATCTCATGCAGCTTTGAACTGGAGCATACCTGACTTACATAAAGTAGCTGTGGTGGCTTTCAACTGGAAAGCTATCAATAGTAATTATAACAATAGTGTACTTACAAAAACACTAACAAATGCTCAAAAACTCCCCCAAACTTCCTTTTCAATTTTTGAAAAGTTAAAGTTTTTGTCTGTTACAAGCAAACTTTACAAAGTAACAAGAATATGGAATTAGTTCTGTTCTTTAGGCATACATTTTATTTTCAATTGTGGCATATTCAAGCTTGCTGTCAGGAGAAAACTAACAGCAAATAACAATCTCAGTAAAAATTAAAAACATAACAACAATTTACCTAGATCCCATACCAGGGGGGGAGTTGATGGAGTCTGTACTTGGTGGTCCGCCCCCACCAGCCATGTTCCTCTCTTCAACCTTCTCTTCTTCTCGTCTCTTAAGGCACGCTGCTTTGGGATTCAGATTACGCTCTGTCAGAGTAAACAATTCACACATAAAGCTGATCAAAAACCTTCAATAATGTTAGAATATCAGTGAAATACACTGTACATGTTTATGTTGCCTTTACACAAATCATAATCTAGTCTAATCATTTCTGGTTTTAAGTACACCACCAGTTCATCAACATCATTTTTTCTTCAAGCCTGATAAGAACTACAAAATTAAGGTTTGGGTTTATTGAAAGTGTTTGAATTTGTTTGTTATTGTTATTTCTAAGAATGGTTTATTGAACTGAGGTTCCAGTGACAAAAGAAGTATAGGTACCCGCCTTAGTTAGGTGCCAAATTTGTACCAATACATATTGTACATACTGGGAATAATAAATCTGGACACACATTTTATGGTTTTTACTGTTGGTTTCAAATACAGACAGATTCTGGAGATTTAGTTGTTAAGAAAGGCATAGCCCGAGTCATTGTTTGAGAAAGGGGCAGAGACTGTTAAGAGCAACAATGAGTGCCAGTAAAATTGTCTTGAGATGGTTTTGATTGTGTTCAGTATTTGCCAGTTACTCTACTTAAAGAAATTGCCCAAACATGTGACTTCTAAAGCACATTAAATGGAGGTAACACAACAGTACAATGATAACATTCCTGAGAAGAATAGGATCTCATCACACATGATGCACCACATTAGGAACCTCAGCATGAATAGAATTCCAGCTACAACTGGAGATGTTTGGGCTGGATGTAACAAACAGCGGCTGGTGTCTCACCTTGAGCGTCACTTGTCAATAACCTGTTATTGTACAGTTTTCTGGTCAGAACTTGACTATTGTTGTGATCTACTTAGGGGTCATTCCATGTCAAATCACCCTCCCCCCCCAAAAAAAAATTGACTTATAAACCCTACCCTCTTCAAATTGGCTCAAATTTGGTTAATGGGATGCTCTCGGCTAAACAAGCTCAAATTTCAAATTTTAGCTCCATCAGATTAACATTTTTTGCGCTACAGCATGCCCTTTCTCGTCGATTTCGGTCAAAATAAGCGTACCGCCATTATTCAAACGACCATAAATCAGTTACCACTCGGTTCAATTGGCTGATATTGGTATTTTTAGAAAGGAAATCACATAAGCATTCTAAAACTGCCATTATTTTTGCATGTAGTAACATAATGCTATGATGACCTTTTGACCTCGTGGATGACGTGATACGGAGATCACATGCTACGTTTTCTCCATAAAATCAAAAAGATTTGAGATATAGTATTCTTTGTTGGTTTTCAAGCACTTCTCAAAGTTGCCATACTTGGCACAAATGTGATATTCCTATGCAAAGTACATCTACATTACATACATGTACATACATGTACATACATGTACCGTACATGTACGTACATTATGATGCAAGGTGTTTATGTAATACAAGTACAGTTTATACAAGCAGTGATCACATTTGGTAATATTATGGAGAATATGCTTTCTGGAAGAGGTTTGTTGTCAGCAATTTGACTAAGTGGTTACCGATTTATAGTCCCTGGAATAATGCCGGTCGCGTTCCTTTTGACCGAAATTCTTCCGTAAAACCTTGTTTACGGAGTCCCACAGATCTGTCCTGGGTCCAATTTTATAGAGCTGCTTAAGCACAAAAAGTAGTTAAGCACAACAAAATTATGCTTACCAAAATAACGTTACCAGCCAAACTAATATGTCATGTGTACAATTTGAGACAGGTAACCTGCTCATTTCTGCTAAGCATAAAATGGTAAAGCTATACTCTCTGCTTAAGCAGCTCTATGAAATTGGGCCCTGTACTCTTTACAACATACGCACTACCTTTGGGTGACTTCACCAGACATCACAGCATCCAGTTCCATTACTATGCTGATAACAACCTAACTTCACTTGTTTTTTTTACGTGGAACTGATACCGACACATATTTCAACCAGCTGAAAGACTGTCTTTTCCACCTCCACTCCAACTTCATCTCACCACATCTCACCAACATTACCCATGAGCTGTCAGTCTCCAACTGCGCCCGCAACATTAGAGTCGGGTTTGACCGTTTGTTCCGCATGGGTGCACACATCTCAAGTTTGTGCAGAAGTACTAAATTCCACCTCAAAACATCACCCATAACTACCTTTCTCAAGAAACAGCAGATAAGCTCATCTGTGCACCTGTTTCTTAATGTTTGGATTGTTGCAACACTCTATTGGTTGGCCTTCCAGCTTCTTCCATAACGGTCATTGTCCAATGTGGAAATTACAACCATATTTTTCCTTTTCTGAGAGAGCTACTTTGGCTTACGCCTCCGCCTCAACTCCATCAAACCACATCTTTGTACATCTTCAAGCGGGAACTGAGATCTCATTTGCTTCCCTAATTACAATAACTTTACACTTTGAGTATGATTTTTTAATTTTTACACTGCCTGTTTTATCACAGCATGCAAAAGAAAGACCACATTTTCCTTTATGCAGGTAGCTCCTTGAGTTGGGCAATGTCCCGTAGCCTTAGATTTTAAGGGTCTTTCTCAGGATCCTTGTTTTTCCCCAAAACACTTCCTTATGTAACAGATCTACCATCAAATCACATTTGTCCCTATTTCATAAAGATGTTTCCCCAGTGCTTTGGGATAGGTTCCAAGTGCTCCTTTACTTTTATTACAAAATAAAATACATCAGCTCACACTGGCATTCGCAGTCATGTGAGTAATTAAAAAACTAAACGCTTAGAGGAAAGTACACCTTACAGATGACACACTGTTATTATTAATTATATCTTTACCTCTAACTTGTTGTTCCAAACTTGTAATTACAGAGACTGCTTGGTGTAAAATGGAGAGTTTAGTCTGAGCCTTGTCACTCTTGAGATGTATACAGGTCATACGACCAAGCTCCTTAAATGCCTCGTTGATATCACGTACTCTAATACGTTCTCTTGCATTGTTAGCATGTCGACGTTCCTTCTCCTTTACATGTTTCTGCTCTGGTGTCAAGGAAGCATCTTCTTCACTGTCGTCACCATTAACAGATCCAAAACTAACGCAGGAAGGAAATGAAACAAATAATGGATACATTTCTTTGAACTCAACTGCTAGCTACATGTATAACAAGATTGGATCAATTCAAGCTAGGAGAATTTTTTGTAATGCACCAATGCTAACCCTCAATCCTAATTTTGATACAGCAATGTGTGTTAACTTCTGAAAATCAACTCACAAAAGCTAAACCTGCCACTTAATTTTATTTATTTTTTTAAAAATGTGATAAGGGCTGCATACTCACTTCATACTGTATGCAAAGGTTGTGGGTTCAAATTCCAACCCAAGTAGCCTGTGAATGTAAATATCTATTTTTCCACAGGACTTTGAAGGCAGTGTGAACAAAGTGCTTATTAAACAAAATCATCATAATAATAAAAACACCCCAACAAAACCCAGTGATCTTTATCCCTGATGCAATTATTACATGTCTGCAGTACTTGATGCAAATTACATGAATTCAAACTTGCCCCTTACCTGACAAAGCAAGCTCAGTGGTCTAGAAGTTTAAAGACATTCGACCTTGAGTCAAGGGTTGGAATCCAAAATTAAGGTTATTAAGTCAGTTGAGGAAACACTTTTTTTATTTAAATCCTGGTGTAAGAATTTCCTTGTTGAAATCTTTGGGCAGTCACTAAATCACTTATATACATAAAATATACCAAACTCACTCATCGTACTGCTTTTTACTTTTGGTCGCCACTGCTGTTTCTTTCCTTGTGTTTTGAGTAGTTGATAGATCCTCAGATTCAGGCAACTTGCTGTGAGTATCTTTGGAGTTGTTCAATTTAAGCTTGGTGTCATGAGATGGACTTGTCTTGGATTTCTTGGGTTTAGGTGTTGGCTTGCGATCTGTGTCCATACTCTGGCTCAGCAGCTCACCTTGAACAGCTGCAACAAATTAATCACAAGATTATCAGAGTTTTCAAGTTAAACGTGATTCACCAATCATGTCTTTAAAAATATACTTGAATTAGAATTAATAATAACCCTACAGAAAGAAAAGAATAAGATTTGCATTTTGAAAGGTAGAACAAGAGCTTTGAGTGCTCTATGCAGGATGCCAATTGTGTCACAGCATGTCCACTCAAATGTTGTTTTCATTTCTGTTTTTTAACAGACCAAAGTTCAGTCAAGAAAAAAACATAAAAGGCGTGGCTCAGTCTGGTCAACACATTATCCCAGCAATCACTTCATAATTTGACATTTTCACAGTGGGTGATCCATGAGCAAACAGTAGATACAGACAATAAGAGAAACCACAATATTCCCCAAACAAATATTTTAAGTTTATCCATGCCCGACAGTGTACAGATAATTAATACAACACTGTTTATTGACTGGAACTAACAATTGTATAAAAAGTTTCCTAAAGCTTGACACCGAACAACCCAATAAGCTAACACTTTCAAGGAAACTTGAGTTGTAGCATACAATATATAAATATGAGTATCCCATCTCTTTAAACTGCTGACATTTGATTGATTCCAAACAACACTAACCGATTAGTTACTGGCATCTCAAAAACCATATGAAGGGTAGACTCGTTTGATGTGTATGTGTGTAAACCTTTCTAGTGTCTCTACAAGTTAAGGTACTTTCTCAGCCATTTTGTATTAAAACATTAACTTCACATAGTTTCTTGAACTGTAATACCATTGATATGGATGATATCTTACCATTGAATGGCTGCTGTGTTTGACTCAAGTCAGATGCAGGCACAGGTCCTGCCACTGCATTCCTTTCTACAGATGGTGACCCTGACTGTAATCAAATAAACAACATCATGATAAGTTTTCACTCAGTCAAACCCTATGGCCAAACAGGATACCTACATGTACACATGTCTGCTCAATTAAGCAAACATGTTAAAGATGTTTGCAGGATTTCATTTTATTTTATAGCTTGACAAGACAAAAGAGATGTCTTTAAAATATCCACAGAAGAACTTACTATCTAAAACCTAAAAATATTCAATTTCAGCATGTGTTTTAATGTTTCAACAACACTGTGCATTTTATATTTACCAAATCTAATACAGACCCTTTTGTCGGTTATCAGGGAAAGACAAATCAAAATTAATTAATAAATAAATAAATAATTAAACAAAAAATAAAACAAATATTTTCATTTATGTTGTTGGATTTCCCCCTCCGGCAGACCGGTACCGGGTAAAAATTCCACTCCAGTACCTCTTTCTGTTCTCAAAACAGATCAAACCAAAGCCATCCTTTAAGTAACAATTCCTTTTACAACCAACATTACTGAAAACCCAAGATACATCAATCTAACTAATGACCTATGGAAGCTCGACTGCAACTTTACTCTCATCACATTCTGGAAATAGGTGGCAGCTCTAGGTTACATAGTAGCAATAATTATGCCACTAAAAAGAAACCAACCTAACAATTGCATGTACCTGTTGTTTTGTTTTATTACCACATATTATTACTGACTCGACTTCTTTGACATTTAAGGTTACAATTTGTTCATTATTCTACCTTGCTTCCTTTTCATTCAAATTCAAGTACAAACTGATTCTTCTCAGAACAATCACTACTCTAAAGAAATCTTATTATACCATGGTGTTATCACTCTTTTACTTAATACTGGTCGTGTATCGATGTGCAGTGTGTGTTAATACAGGACAGGAATGAAAGATAACACATTTTGTCTACTGTACAGTATTTCAACAGTTTTTTGGAAGAGATAGTCCATCTAACTTCAAGGAGTCATATAAACACAGAAGTGCAACAAATATTCACATGGTATCAGCCAGGTGAAAGGTAGGGTCATCATTTGGTTTTTGTCAAGGCAATGCTGAATGGCAAAAGTACCAGGAAAGATACAATAAAAGCCACATGTGAAAGTTTCAGCTGAATACTGTGTCTACTTAAATAGAAAACAGCAAAGTTCTGTCCTGGTATATTCACAAGAACATTGAATCCACCCATGTTTAGCAAGATGACACCAGGTACCAACTGTATCAATGGCCGGAGCACTCATGCATGATTCATTTATCAGATTCAAATGTTTTTATTTATTTCTCATCAGCGGGGGCATTTCAGATGTAATAATGTCACAGGATGCTTACTAACATTACCATATTTATAACAAGTAAGCTTTCTGATAAAAATTACACACTTTTTGATTTGGGTCATTACCAAACTATGACCCTAACATTAAGAAAAAACAGATTGATGTTATCAGAGCCTGATTTTATCACCTTTTAAGTTATGTCTTAATATGAGTATGCAATAAAACTGCTAAGTCACATTTTAAAAGACCATGGCTATACTAAATACCCAAACCAAATCATTCTCTGACGAATCTTACCGTTTATTTATTTTTTGTTAAATTGACCCATTGCTTCACTTGTACTATTATTAGTACAGTTACTTGAAAGGTAAACACCCTCATAAGCCATTGAGAGAAGTTTAGTAACAAATACATGTAAACATACTTTTGAAAACCCTGTCTTATGGACAAGATGCCCAATTATATAGGACGACATGAGGCTCAAAAATCAAAATCAATTTAAATGTTTAATTGCTATTCCGGGAAAAGTTATTAGCTTTCAATTGATACCTTGAATGAAAAAATCTGTTAAGGACTAGAGATGATAAAATGCATCTATCATAAACCACAAAAGAAACTGACTTGTTTATAAGCTTGATATTTGAAATAAAAAAGTTGTACCCCCCTTAATGTGATCCCTTAGCTGCTGCTTCCCAGGTTGTATTTACTCTCTGGCTGTATGGCAGTTAATGGTTGCACCCCCTAACAAAGATATTGAACAAATTGGAAGACCACCAACATAGGGATGGATAGCTCAGTTGGTAGAGCGCCGAAACGTTACCGAAGGATGTTGGTTCAAATCCAGTCTAGTCAATTTTTGTTCAAACCCCAAATTAAGATAAGGTACAAACAAATTGATATAATGTTAAGGCAGCCTTCAGATTTATGAGGTACAACATCTGCATGTTGCAGCAGTCCAGCTTTGAATATTCAATCTTATTCTTCCGATTGGCCGCCTATCAGCTGATCAGAAAAAAATAAACATCCAAAACAAAAGCACTTGGATTTTCAGTTCCCGATGTCAGAAATATAATTTTGTTATATTTTACAAACATGAAACCTTTCTAAATTTGTTTGCATATGAACATTAATTCTTCATTTTTTAAAATTCAAAACACCGTCAAAGCATCTTCAATGTAAACAGGCAGTTATCATCCCCTAAACCTCCTCAAAAAACAAACAAATAAACAAACACCCCCCACGAAGAAGAGAACAAATATATTATAATAATAAATACACAAAAATAAAAACATATTGAAAAATAAAAATAAATAAACAAAAACACTTCTTGCAATATTTGTTGCAAAAAATACAATCAACTTCCCAAAAATATTTACAAAGAATGTCTAGTGATGTGAAATTTGTCAACCTTGACTTTTTGTCTAAATGTGTAATGTGTGGTTAGTATTACAAGATGTCAATTTAAGGAAAGAAATTAGAAAAGTCCTAAGAAAGGTCCAGTAAGACAGTTGGAATTATCCTCATCCTCTTGTCTTTAATAATACAAAGCTGATCTATTTCCTCCAACAAAAACAAAACAGTAATCCAATGTTACAATTCCAAGAGATGAGTTTTTACAGCTGGTTTGAGGGAGGACTCTTTTCAATGAAACTTGCTTCCAGGCTTTCTTGAACAAAGTGCAAACAGGGTCAAGAATTGGCAATGGGTACACAATAATTTATAGCTGTTTGCAAAAAGAATGTTTGATTGAGTCTGATGAAGCCCACTCAGCAAGTGAAAATTAAATGTAAAATACATGCACATGTAAGGACAAACGGGTTTCATCCAAATATTGAACTTGCAGTATTATCCAATCATAGCAAGGAAATATCAGTGAAAATATTGTGGCTTACAATGGAGGATATTGATACATCAAAGCATTGCTTGGGGCTAGATTCATTTCATTTGGAATAATCAGAGATTACAGATGTTATTGGTTCTCCCTGGCTCAAGCACAATTGGTTTCGGCCTTGCTGCAAAGTAAATACAGGCATAAATGTGTGACCAATTAAATCTGCACTAGATTTGAAATGCTGCAGCTGCGCTGTCGATTATTAAATGATTATATTCAGATTAAAACGTGATTACTTTGGAGGTAAGGTACTTGGACAACACTCAATACTTTTTCAGAGGGATGCTTGGCCTTTTTTGTGTCGGTAAAATTGTACAAAGAGAGAAACTATGAAATTATGTTACAGACATAAACACAAAATGTACTAGAATGAAAAATGAAAGTTAAGCTGTACACACATCACATGGTGAAACACGAACAAGAAAAACACAAAGGATGCAGGTATATTTATTCAAAACATCTTGCAAGATATGGGATTTGAGGCATTGCATGGTGAGGTATCAATTTAAATTTAGTTTGCAAAATGTATCTTGGACAAATAAAAAGAAATCAATGATTTTCTGAAATTTCATGTTAAATTTATTTTCAAGAATGGTATAAAAAGGCAAATTGCAAGCGAGTATTGTGAACCATACATGTATACAATACATACATGTACAACCATTTAGGAAATGTTTTAAAGGTTACAAAAAAACAAAGTAAACTGCTGGTGATTGAACAAGATTTACAAATAAATAAGCCTAGTTTGAAAGTGCACAAAATCCCAGACAAAAAATTATCCACTTGTTATTGTTTCAAATAAAATATGGCCAATGAATTGAATGAAACCCTCACAAGTTGACAAATTGTGTGTTTATTAAATACCAATCAAATGGATAAAATTGATGTTGTTTGTACTTTCACTTAACAATTTATTCATTTCAATGAAAGCTTAGTTTGTGTATTAGATGATATTTCCTTTAAAATATAACTATGGAGGAAAAAATGTGTTAACTGCAGCTTAGTAATTGAACTTCACAGTTATTTTGTGTTGTGCAGTCAGTGTTTATGACATAATAATGCACTTGGATCAAAAACTGACTTAAGTTGTTTAAATTTCAATAAGAAAAACTCAAAAATTCAAAAATTGCCAATGGTGAAATCCTCTCTCTCTAAGTCTTTTTGTCTAAAATATATGTAACTTGGTTCAAGGAAAGAATATTTCCCAAGCAAATTACCACATGGAAATGATTTTAGAAAATATACTAGTTCTGACATAAATCAAATATTTATAAGCTGATTAACAGGTTAGTGGTCTGCGCTGGAGAGACTGTGATTTCCCTTGATAATGAAAAATGGATGAAAATGACAGAAACTTACCCCTCCCTAAAACTAAAACACTTGGTTTTAGACATGGCTGGCTGTGTGGAGCTTTAAACAAAGGCCACAATATATTTTGACTATGACTTTGCAGAGGGCCTACACAGAATACCATGCCTACCCATGCTAATATGTACACTGTACAGGTACGTGTACATGTACAATGTAGGCCTACATGTTCCCCAGAGTACAGTTATTTTAGTTATTGGTTGTACTGTAGTGGCAATTTATAATTATAGAGTGAAAAAGGCACAATATTTGGATATGGAGCTCTATCTAGTGATGGAATGTGCAATAGGCATGGGTGCAAGCAAATATTTTGTTACACAGATTAGCAATGGTCATTGTCTGCGTTGTTGCATCAAAAGAGTTGCTTGCCACCAGTTCACATTACACATTTCAGTCCAAGTGCCCCTTCTTGCACTTTCAGAGCTATAACTTTGGTAGTGACTGTCCTGCTTTTATTTAAGACCTTGTATATAAGTGTGAAATACTACAAGGCTGTTTACTAAGACTTATCATGAATGGCATCAGCCATAGTATGATACATGTACATGCAAATGATTACATGCAGTGCCCATTTCAACGATAACAGATCAGACAGTTAGACAAGTAGATTAATACATCAGACTAATCTAGAGGATCAAAGTAAGAACAAAATAATTTACCCAGTAGCAGTAAGGATATCCATAGTAGTGTACAGTTGGATGATGTTGTGAAGATACTTGTGGAATATTGGAGTCAAACGGTGAGTACCACATATTTCAACTCAACTAGGACCATACACAAAATGTAAACACACACCTAGCAAAGTCCTTTAACTATGTGAATGCCTTACTCACTCCTTCAAATAACCTAATGCTTTTAGCATCTAGAAATTCGATGCAGCTGTGAGAGATGTGGTTGCTTTTATCAAAAACAAGAACGTGCTACAGGAATAGGGAACAAGTCTGCTAATTTCTGAACTTACAAAGGGCAAACCTATTAAATCAGGGGTGTCAATTAGTAAATAAAACCAATTCAAAACTTGACTTAAGTTTTGAGATAGAAGTGGAAAAGTATTTAACATACTTATCAAAACAACTTCTTTTTATATTCATTTTACAGAAGAAATTACAATAACAATGGAGAAAAACTAAAATGGGGTATTTTTGAGGTTAAAAAAATGGTACATTCCCTCTGATAAAGCATTATATGCATGCCTGTACCTGTAACTTGCATTTCCTTCTTGCTTCATGAAGTGAAACAGGAAGATAGAACAACACTTGTCCCTAGTGATCTGGATAACTAATTTCCTTCTCTTTAAACACACACACAAAAACACAAACACCATACATGCAATCCACTAACATTTTGCAGACTTCAGGAAATTTAAAACAGGAAAGATTTGGGCAAAGATTTCTCAATTGAAACCGTATGTCACAAAGTAAAGTAGGGCTGTCAGGAAAGGGAGCAAGACCCAGTGTATAAACTTACTGTACTCAAAACAACTGCTACATTATTCACATTTAATGTTTTCTAAAAAAATAGAAAAGGGTTGATGGATTCATTTAGTTTGGAGTGTACATGTACAGTACATAAAAGTTTTCCACTTATTTGCCCAAAATCCTTACTCACTGTGTGCATGATAAAGTATGCAATGTTAAAATCTGCCGAGTCTGATCCACCTCGGCCTTAAGTATTCTTTCTGTTTTTATTAAAATGCTTATGATTGTATAGACACAATTTCTACATTTGATAGTTCTGCTGTGCATATTAAGGTGCTGTGTAATAATAATAATATTAATATTAATATTAATAATAATAACAATAATAACAATAATAATAATAATAATAATAATAATAATAACAAAAACAATCTTTTAAATTATTCCTAAAGTATAGAACAAAATTTGGAAGTCTTGGCGCTAAGTGGTTAAAGAAAAAACAATGTTTTGCTAAAAACACTGTTTAACTATAAAAGGTTGTAAGTTCCAATTCATTTAAAATTAAGAACACACTTTAATCCTTACTGCATTTCTGACAAATGATCAATGTCATAACAAAGTCATTAGGTGTAAAATCATATTAAATCAAAGTTTATTATCAAAAACATTCATGCCGGATCAACCGCAACTTATATGATTTAAAACTTAGTGTCATTTATTAAGGTTTGATTCATGTAGTATTGCAAAAAATGGTAACACGATTTGACCTCGCTTTCCGTCCAACCTTGCAGTTCAACTGGGCCCAATTTCATGGCTCTGCTTACTGCTGAATTCTGTGCTTACAATCTCCATAATCTGCTTACTGTGCAAGCACTAGCTGTGTAAGTGAAGAATGCCTAATTATGTGGAGCACGCATGCAACCTTAACAAAAAATTTCCCTGATACCACGTGAAATATGCTTGACCTAAGCGAGGAATTTCCTGCTTCAGCAAGCGCTGTTTCTTTGCTTAAGGTAAGCAGAGCCATGAAATTGGGCCCTAAAAAACATAGTTTGCGTTTGTTTGTTATAGTTCTGCAAATCAAGCAAATGATAAAACCGCTTATGAATGACACTTCTTATTTTACTGACACATCAAGTTCTCTTACCCTGAATACCTACATGTAGTATTTGTTATGAAACAAATGCTACATATCTAGTAGAAGTTTAACTGATGGTTTATCTTTACTTCAGTTGCACATAACTGTAGTGTGGTTTGGTTTTTCAGAATTGTTTTAAGGGCTAACCATAGGGCTAAATATAGTTCTGAACTTAATGTGACAGTTCAAGATTTTCAAAAGGTTACTGCAACATTTGCATTTAGGTCCAACATTTTGGATATCATACAATGGATTTGGGTTTGTTTTAAATCTGGAATAGCTCCTGGTAAGACACTTACATGTACCCCCTCACCCTTGGTCAAGTGAGAATATTTGTTGTTCCTGAATAAGCTGTGATCAAACCCCAAGCTACATTTTCACCTCACCTACAGCGTTTTTTAACCCCTCCCTCTAACTTCCTTCAGCTAAGTGGTTTACGGCTTTATTATTAATCCAATTCCCCCTTCTACTTCAACCAGACATGTCCAATACTCTGGAGAATTCTTAACTTTGCAAAAGTTTGACAGAAGCTGGCAATTGTTTACAGACTACAGGTTTCTATTTTCCACCAAGGAAATTAAGTTTGAAAGGAGTTATGAAAAGGGGAGGATGTTACTTGTGCTTGGTGCATATTAATAGAAGCTTAAATGTCCCAGGAGTGGGCAGGTTTTCTCCTTTGTGATGCCATGTTCCTCAAACAGTAAGTGAGGTAAATGCTACGTTTCCACTTTGTCATTTAAAGTTAAAAACAGTGACAAGTGAGCTTTTCGAAACAAACATCCATGTTTTATGTCAGGTGTGTGTGTGTCTGTCAGCTTGATTCAACAACAATTTGAACATAATATTTGAAGTGTTGTAGGATTCCAGACTGGTAATAGTCTTGAAAACAGTCTCAAGACTGTTTTTATTTAGTCCCAGTCTTTAACCCCTTGTCTCAGCCTCAGATACAGGCGGTGTAATATCAAAATTAGTAGTAATTCATGGACTACAACCTGAAAAAGGTATTTACAGGTACATTTGACCACAACACCCCAATCATTACTAAAACTAGTGTTATTTGAGAACAAATAAGCATTGCAAATTACAAATGTAAATTATTTTTGTTGTTGATTTGGTGGCCTTTCAGGAAATTGAAACTGCCATAAATTGGAACTGCCATTTCCAAACATCCTGACGTAGTTGGTGAGATTTTCTGAATTGTTTAACCCCAAAGAGTGCCACTCAAACTTCTAGCACACTTTTGCCTCTTAATTCTCCCATGATACATTAACTAGTAACATTGAGAACCCCAAAAGGCGGTAGTCTGTGCCGAGTTATTTGAAAGACATGCAAGCAAGCTCTGATATTAATTTACTCAATACAGAACTTACCATATGTGAATCTATATATTGTCCTGATGTACCAAATGATGGTCCTACATTCATACCAGAGGAACCTGTATGGGCTGGGGGTGAAACAATGCCTCCTGACGGATGATTAGGCATGGCTTGTAGGGCTCCTTCAGCATGTCTTTGCAGAACATTAATTGCATCATCAAGTCTCTCTTCCATGCGACTTTGCTAAAATAAACATGTCATAACAAACATAATTACTTACTGTACATACCTTAATGTTTTCTCTGTATTACGCTTTCCTATATTAAAGGCATTCTTTTTAAAGCAATGTATTGTAGCCATTGTTGTCCCAACCCAATCCTCCACAGGCTGGTAAAGATCTGTCCGAGAGAGTGGAATATTTGAAGACAGTTTCCTTTCTCCCACAACAAAGAGCACATTAAGAGAAAATCTACTTGGCTTCTACCTTAGGGAATCACTGGGGAATAACCTGCTACAAAGACTGATAACAAACTATCATGATTTGGGGTTCATCAATGTAAACACACCCCAAAGATGTTGAGAGTTACACTTTATGATTTCTTTGTAAGTTTTCTATAAAAGTTAATGTAAAATAAGTTTATGATGGTCTGTATAATACTGGCCTCCATGTTACTAGTACTGAACTGATACCCAACTTGGCCAACAGAGAGCATCAGACAAACCAATGGCATCTGGACTGATACCTAGCCCTATATAGGACTCTTCCTCTGTGCTGTACACAGATACAGAGTCCTAACTATTAGGTACCATTTCTGGG
>JAUELU010000042.1:3684154-3700929 GCA_032357145.1 Evasterias troschelii | reverse complement strand
ACAAATAACAAGGACCTCCCTCACCAACTTTTTTTAAAAGTCCGGACGAGCAACATGTTATTTATTTTATTTTGCCTTAACTCTGTTCAATTAACAATGTTAACATCCCATGAACCTACTGGAGCATATCTGACAAAGTGAGTTTGCATCATGGTATCATTGATGGGTCTTATCTGCTTACCAACATGGAGGCTGAAAGTTCCATCTTTATGCCATTTCTCAAAATGAATTCTTATAAACTTCAAACTAAGTCTATCATTCATTTTAACACGTAAATACATTGGGGTCAATAAAGACAGTTAAAAATAAGAACAATCTTGATAAAAGCCAAATGGCATTTCAACTGTGTAACCTCAATATCAAACTAAAACTAATTAAGAATAATTACTCAAGCTCTATTGAAAAAGTAATCAATTCCACCATAGAGACCTAATAACAATAACCTAAAATTGTACCATAACAGTACGTAATTCAAAATATTGTGATGTTCATTACACTACATGTAGCACTACATGTAATTGCATACATGATGGAGAATTTGAAACCTCATGCTAAAATGAAATTAAAAGTTATCGTTAACTATAGTTCAAAGCTAAATATCATTGTTCAGGAGAAAGTAATTAGTTTGCTGTTAATGAGGCAAGAAATTCAATTTGATTATAATAAGGCAGGATGTATAATCCTGGGGTAAATCGTGGTAAGTGTGAAGGAAAAGCACAACAGACTGAATGCTCATCTTGGCCACAGTCAGATTACACACACCAATTCCAGGTGATCATTCCACGCTTATGTGACCATCAATTGGCCATGCAGCTAAAGAAACCCTTGAAAAAACAAGACTACAATGTACAATCCAGATGTAGTGTGGGATAGCCAAGTAATGATATAACAGCACTCTGTTAATGTTAATATTTCCCTGCCCAGTAAAAAAATAATAAGAAATAAACAGGATGAAAAGTCATCATCTTTATTCTTGACCTTGGAACACTTTACAAAAGTGCGCATGGAGCCATGAGTAGATCCCACACCGTCTGCAACTGGCTACATTCATCAGTATCATGGAGCACTAGGTATAGTCATTGACTTGTGGATAGCAGATAAATCTATCATATTACTCAATGTCAACTGTACTTGCAATTCAAACACATCAACAAAATAATGTCATGTATTACTTCTGAAAATGTCTTAACAGACTACTAAATTCTTAAAGATCTATATCAACTACCATGTGTATACCTCTGGATGGCTAAGGGCATGGGATTGGAAGGACGACTCACTGTCAATGTCAAAACAGTGACCATTACTACTAGACTTTTCATCTGTCTTAAATCTAACATACAACTTTTTCAATTTAAAAAACAGATTGCTGGAAAAATGATTACTTTGTTTGAAAGCTTGGTTGGATTTAAGATGTTCATACTAATAGTAGTGACCTTCATTTTCAGTAGTGTACAACTTTTGTTGGAGAGATTTGCAAATACCAAAGATTTGTGAATTGAGGAATCTACATGTATTCTTCTGTGTTCTTAAACTGAATAACCTGCAAAAGTTGGAAACTCTGATTCTACTATAGACTAAAAAATTGAAGCAGTGCATTGCTGTTTTAGGGTCTTACACCTTCTGTCTCACACACTTACAAACTTAACTGCGCACTCAAACATTCTGCAGGAAGAATACAGTTTGCATTGGCTCACCTTACTTTTATAAAACGCAGCTGGACATCTCCAACATTCTTTGTAATTTGTTTTCCTCTAACATGATTTGTTCACAGATCTTAAGACCTTTTAAAAATAATCAATGATCATTGTCTGTATGCCATTGGAACCACAAATAAATACAAAATAATGTGGTGAGTTACATCCCCATGAAAATTTGAAGTAATTGACAGTCATGTCTGGTATTGCTTTCTGGATAGTTTTTATTATATAGGCCTATACACAATCAGAAAGGATCCTTGTATGATTCAATTACAAAAAAACGCATTACAATCTAGTAAACACAATTATTGTTTGTTTTAAGTTACAACAAGCTTTTTACGATTTGTTGCTTTAATTCGGAAAAGGTGCACTTCCTTTGAACCACAGAAAAATTTGAATTTCATTCAAAACATTTAATGAAATTCCACTTGTTTATCAACCAGCATTTTTAACCCAGCTAATTATATGACAACATAAATACATTGTACATATAAATATGGAAAATGCGTCAAAGAAAAAGCCAAGCTCTTCATTCGTGCATTCTTTATAATATAAATGGTTTAGACAAACTTCAAAAATAATTGTTACTTATGGTATATATCTTTTGGTATACATGTATTTGTTAAGCACACACTCTTTCTTGACATGCCCTGTCAGGTAAAAGTTTCAGACAAGGCTGTCAACTACAAGTGCATACTCTTGTTATGAGGTTGCAACTGCTGGTAGTGATGAGTGATACATGGGACACAGCTGGTAGTGACTAGCTACACTAGCTTACTATGGGAAGGAAATACTGTCACCTGCTTGTTTCATAAGCAATGTCACAAGAAATCACAACCCAACTACACAGACAGCGCCCTCAGCAAAAATACAACACAAACGGAAAATGCTTGATTTCTGTTCACTTGAAAAAGAAGGAAATAATCATAAATGAATAATTTTCAGAAAAAAGGGGAAAAAATGACACAAAAAACCCCCAACCCAAATGATAAAACACTTTTCAGTTATATAGAGCATATACAGGTATCTCTGCCCAAGCCCTGTTGTACCATTTAGTGCAGTTTAAACTCTTTCTGAAAAATATTTAGTTGTTGTTAGATCCCACCTGCAGGGAGGAGACAAATATGTTCCCTGAAACAAGGTGTTTCTACTCTATCACTTTTCAGTAACTATAATTATCAGGCCTTACGCTAACTTTTTTACTTGACTACCCGCCGGGCTAGTCAGCTGTACGTTTGACTAGCCCGCATAATTTTCCACCAGCCCTAAAATCAGAAAGAGAAAATCTTACATTATACAGTTAAATACTCTTTTGTTCATCAAGGGTATCTTAAAACTGTAATTTTTGTAAAATGAAGCCTGAAAGCTAAAATTTCCACGGAATATGCTGAGTTGACCATGCTGCAGATGGAATGTGTGTGAGTACCAGCAACAACAATGCTGTTTGGATGGTTAGCGCAGACATCAGCGAAGAATATTATTGCAATGTCGGGGAATCCGTGTCTCCTGAGCATGCGCAGACAGGTTAAATATTTGGTCAAGGCGCTTGTTACTGGTTTGTGAATGCTAGAACGTAATTTCATATATAGAGGGTGATCATTTTCGCGCTATTGCATCAGTGTGAAATAACTGGTTGGTAGACTATTTGAAGTTCAATCTTTGAAGTTTTACATGTTAGGGACGTAGAGATCCTAAATTGCTCAAATCTGTTTCAATTTAACAAGATTGTCTATTCGTGAAAATTGTACAAAATGTGGTCTGTGTGCAGCGTGTTGTGTATAAACTTTTTGTCTATTTGTGAAAACGCAAAAGCCGGAGCACCCACTCCATGCGGTAGCGCAAAAAACGCAATTCCAGGTTTTGGAGGTTTTTGGCCTATAAGTTTTTGGCGCTTCATAAAAACGGACAAGCTGGAGCGCTCATGATTGGCACTGTGCCAGCTGTAATATCTACGCGTTCACATATACACACAGATTATTGGCTCTTCGTGAAAACACAATTCCAGGGTCTTGGGGTTTTGTCTTTCATCAACTTAGCGTGATTAAGAAACTGGACGATTTTGAAACCTATATTTTTGTAAACTGTTAGATATCGATAATCTTAATCTTAAACCACTAAAAAAGTAAATAATATTTTTTGCTTCAAATTTTCAGGCTTTTTGGCTCTTCGTGAAATTGCTGACGACATTATTCATATTCTCCGATAATATACGTCATATTGGCTGTTGATATTGCTATTGAGGATGAGGGTGGCTTGTCTGTGGGAAAGCAATGATGCCCTCTGGCTGCACTCTACCCAATCCCTACTTGACAAGCCCCACCCTTGTTGGTTTTTATGCATCTCCGTTTTCCTTTTCCTTTAACAGGAAATCTAATTAGATTGGTGCTTTTCCCCTGTCTGGCTTGGCTTCTGCAATTTATTCCTGAACCTGCCAGTATAGATTAACCTCACAATTTCAGGACTTATCATCACAGAGAAACTTGGCAACTTACATCAATAGACAAAGTTGCAATCCTTTGACTTGCTTTTTTTATTGTGACACTTTCACTACATTACTACATGTAGTTGGTTTTTGTGTACAGCATTTATCTTCCCATTTTTGAAGCCAAAAAGCTGTTTAAATTTCGAAATAATTTATGCTTAATCATACTTACACCCTTCAACTTTTATAATTCAAGTTTCTTTTAGTTTTGTGACAAGTAATTTAGTTTCTGCAACTTTTTATCAACACTTGAAAGTCTATTGTTGGTGTGTTTTATGGCCTCTATACTTTTATGGGTTGGGGAAAAAGGGGGTGGGGAAGGAAAAGGAAACAAGATGAAGAAACTTCACAGTGACATATTTTCCAAAATAGAATTGCCCTATGAAGTAATACATTTCAGTAACATTTACAAATCAGTTTTCTCCCTTCACAGTGGTCTACAGGCCAATGCTAGTTTAAACATCTGGTGAAAAGTCAATATTCTCTCCAAATAGTCTGGCTGGCTAGTTCAGTGTTGAAAATAACCTTATTTTTAAATATGAAAAACAAACTGGACTAGTGAAATGTTTGAAGTTAGGGTGAATAATGGGATCCCAAGGACAAGTATACATGTATACTGTTCTTAAAATGAATAGAACAATCAACTACTCAACATCTTTATGCAGATTACACAAAGAAAAATACTTGATGCAGGGGATACATGTACATGAACATTCCAACATGAAAAGCTTGAGTTTTGTGTGTAGACCTACTTGGTCTTAAATCATTATATCAATTTTCAAAATTAATTAGCATGCAAAAAATATGTAATACAAAATTTGAAGATTTAAAAGACAATAATAATAATAATAATATCCTTTGAACAAAGTATGACAGGAAGAAAGTTACTTTACCTGACATAGGAGGAGGAGAGCCAACAGGCGTTGATGGGTTGGATGGAAAACTGCTATTTGTATGATCTGCTGAGTAGATCTAGAAAGACAGACAACAGCACAAATTATTCACTGCAGCACAAAGGTGTTGTTAACTCATTATATACAGCATTGACCATTAAACATACATTGTACATCAATGCAAGTATGTCAAATTATTCTCACCTCAAATACTCCTTAATAAACTTTCCATAATTCTACATCATCTACAACATGTAGGCCTACAGTATGTACTTTTGGCACACTTGGCATTACACAAATGAATTAGTTACATGTAGGAGTGAACAAATTGCCTTAAGTTTGATTTAATAAAACAAAACATTTTGCTTTACTGTACTGTATTTCTTCCTTCTGAAGACTTTTATGAATAATACATGTATGACACTTTTTTGTTTACATGTATGTAAGCAAAAATATGACGCAACATTATTTAAGCTATTAAGTATATTAATGTACATGTCAAGGCTTTAGTCATTCATGTTTATCATATTTAAATCCCAAAATCTAAAGAAATTTCATATTTTAATTAAGGGGAAATAAACAAGAGAATTAATCATGTTTTTACAGCAATTTTACATCAAGTGTAAATTTTGCTGTGCAATTCTAAGACCAAAAACAGGACAAGAACTCCCACAGAGTCCTAATTTCCACCCATGCCTGTTCCAGATGCCAAACATTCAAAATATTATCACCAACCATGCCACCCGCTTATAACATCAGTAACCTAAATTGTCCACTGGATGGGGTCCTGTATGGTCCAATTCATCCAATTTGGTCATACGTTCAATGCCCTCAAAAAATACCAAACCAAAAACAAAACAATAGGCACTAACTAATCAATAAAATAAGAATAATAGGGAGGACGTGAGAAGATCTAAATATTATGTACATATGTATGTTAATAAAATTGAGATGTACTATGTTGTAAATTCTGTAGACGTTTTAGTTACTTGATAACCTTTTTGAATGTTGAATTAAAATACAAGAGAGCTGAACTCAACATTTAAACACCACAAGTTAATTGTGATGTACATATATATTAAGAATGTTTTTCAAAAACTATGTGATGTATATTCTTAGAAGAATTCAAAAACTATTAATCACATGTAATGGCATAGATGTACACAAACATATACACACATACATTGTCACATACAAAATAATTAATAGAAATGGCAGGCACTTACATAGTACTTTTTGTTAAAAAAGGTAAGCAGAATGTAGTTTCACAAACTAACAATGGAAGAACTAGATAAACTAATATGAAATTGCACATTTCACCTAATATTGACGTAAAGGTATTACAATTCAGAGTGAACACATTCACAATTAATAAGTTCCATAACAAAATCAAAACACAGTTCCGAAAGAAGAGAACTGAAAGCATCTTCAATGCATGTATGAATGCTTTTTGAACATTTCATAAAATGTGTAGGCTGCTGCTTCCCACTCCCAGGTTGTATCAAAATAGGGAGACTGCCAACATAGGACTACATGTAGGTAGAGCGCCTGTTGATTCAAATCCCACTCTAGTCAATATTTTCTTTGTTCAACCCAAATCCTTTAAAATTCACCCAGTCAGTTTTCCATGTTTTCCATGTGGTTTATCACTTAACCATACAGTCAGACATGTAAATATGTACAACATACTTCAGCTAATAAAGTAATAAATGAAATGACTGAGTAAGTATCTTGAAACCAGCACAAGTATGCACTTGAATGGCTACAATAATGAACTAACCTGTAAGAATAAGTAGTAAGTCTATGTTCTAATTAAAAGACTTGGGCTACGGCTACTGCCATTGGCTACTGCCATTGGCTACTGCCATTGGCTACTGCCATTGGCTACTGCCATTGGCTACTGCCATTGGCTACGGTGGCAACTGTGAAGCTTTTACAGCATCTGGCCATAGCCACAGCCAATACATCTATAGGTCCTATACATGTATGTATGTCCCGTCAAATCAAAAGCCATCATCAGGAAATGTTTTTCATATGTTTATGTTGTCTGAATGAATGCTTTGTAATGGGATTTAGAGTTAGTAATATCTCACAAGAAGAAATCAAGTTTTCAGTGACTGTTTATCAGTCATACACTTCACATTCTTAGTACCGTGGATACATTGGAAATGGTTATTAACAGATTGATTCATCATTGACACTGAGCAATATTAAGTACTTAAGACTGTATTGGTCTAGACAGAATTGAACCAAAAGCAGTGAACTAAATATGCACTACTACATGTATGTATGTATGTAACTTGTATTGTAAGGCAGGTTGTTCAATGGTTACTGACTAGATTGGCCAGGTGGCAGCTGGTTATATCAATCATGGAGTACAGGCCTACTGTATGGATAAGACTGTAGTTTCTATGCACAACTACCACCACCAAAATCTATATTTGGAAACATTGATAAATATACATCCCTAGCCGTGTAATTGTATACACTGTACAGTGATACTCAAGAAAATATTACTTATTCAGAACATTTCTTTACTAGCACCTTTGTCTCCCCAGGCCTAACACCACTTAATAACATCCAAACAAAACATTGGCACTGAACCACAATAGATACATTTAAAAAAACTTCCTTTGGTTTAGTTAAACCATGGAGTTTTTGCTTTATAGCTCCATGGTAAAACTATTCAATCAGTGGTAAAATGTTAACATTAATGACCAACAAAATCAGTAATTATTAATAGCACAGGTGATTGAAGACTCAATAGTGTTTTAATTTTACCCATGCACAAATCAATAACAAAAAAACATTCTTTTCTAACACTCCAACTTATAAATAAAAATCTCAAACCATGAAAAGAAACTTGTTACATACAAAACTTAGTATTTTAAGTGAGAATTTAACTTTTGTAGTGT
This sequence comes from Evasterias troschelii, assembly GCA_032357145.1. Taxonomy (NCBI): domain Eukaryota; kingdom Metazoa; phylum Echinodermata; class Asteroidea; order Forcipulatida; family Asteriidae; genus Evasterias; species Evasterias troschelii. The sequence continues at coordinate 3,692,942 of JAUELU010000042.1, read as the reverse complement.
CACTGTCAGTAGCTGAAGTTAATGTTTAATACAAAAATGAGACACAAAAGCAACAATCTTCGTTAAAAAAATTTAAAAAAAAGCATCAGGTACATTTAGTATTGCATCTACTGAAGGACACCTTGAAAGTGACTTTCCGCAGACAGTTCTTACCAACAAGGTAGAAGCGCACTTCCATTTTAAAAGCATGTGCAACAACAATACCGATAATGGTTTGGGTTGGGATGCTATTGCTTGACAACAGCATGGATTAATATTCAAGCTGAATTGTTCTGTGGTTTGTCATTACCGAATCATAACTAGTAACATTTTAGAAATTGCAACTGCATGTATGATCTTCCATCCAATAAGTTTACTTTGGTTAAAAAAAAACCCAATCCAATTAAACAAGAAAGATACAATTGAATGTGTGTTCCTTCCCCAAATTAAACATGCAAATTAAAAACCAAGGAATAACCAAATCAAATCTGATTGCAATACTTCAAGGGGGTAGACTTGTAAAGTATTAAGTTGACCTGTCCACCAAGTGCAAATCCTGACATTGTTTGGCATTTCTGATAGACATGGCAAGACACTTTGTAACTGTGTTAGTGTAGGAAACCATATGATAGAACTAATATTGAAGTAGCACAATTTCAGATGGCGTGCAACTTCAACATCATCAACATATTGAATTGAAATTATTGACGAGTACACACGCAAACAGACTGCTTCATTTCAAGATATGGCTCGCAGCATTTTTCAACCTGTGTCTGGAACAATTACAACTTGATTAGACTGCACTGTGCCCATGACCCAATACTCCGGTCTGTCCAAATGTCATCAGAAACCAGGTCATTCTCTTTTAGGCTAGTTTGAAGATTACCACTCAATTCCCTTCATGTATAATTCAAATACACCTACATGTGTACATGTTCACTTTCCAATGTTTCCCATATATAAAAACTTTGTTCATCCCACTCGCCCAAAAACTCACACAAAAGGAAAACCAACCAATCAAGCTAAAACTTGCTCACCAATGGAAAGATGGTATCCAAAAAGTACACATCACTTTGTTTTAACTGATGTTAAGGACTACAAGTTGACCCAGAATGACCCCCTCCCCCATAAGAACTTAGTAACCATTTATGACTTATCTCAGAATGCCAATGGTGTTGGAAACTAAAGACTTCTCTTTGTTTTCCATTTGTTTGGAATTAGCTTTGTTAAGCAATGTCCTCATTGTTTTTTAATGTAACATGTACATGTAGCCTACATGTACTGTAGGCTCCCCAAAGTTGGAACAAGGCAAACAAGGTCAAAGGTCAAATTATTACCAGATGTAAATTTGGGAATATTGAAAGGTCATTCATCTCTCACCAACTTCTCACAAATTAAGAAAAGTATAACCTTATGAACTAAATAGTTGCTAGGCTTTTCCAATCAAGGTAGAGTCAATACTCCGACTTACTGTGGGTAATTGGTATCAGCATTGTGAGGGGCCTAGTGTAAGTATTGTAATTTAAGCCAGTGCACCAATGAAAGTCATTAAAATAAGATTCAGATGTTTGATGTGTAGGCCTAATGATCATAAAAGCCACATTGCTATTACACAATGCATGTAGGCTGCATCAAAACACAGAGTTTGACATTATGGTCCTCAATTTCCTTCAGTTTTAAGTTCGCCGGGCCAGTCAACATTTCGTTCGTTACATAATAACATTGTAAGTAGAAGGAGCTATTCAGAATAATTTTTTTTTACAAGTTTTGAAATCAATAATAAAAAACCCTGAAACAAAACCAAAACCAATGAAAATGAAGATATAATACATGTACATGTATGTATAAATACTGAATGAAATATTTCAGCCCACTGTGCTTTTCCGTTGTCATCGGTCAATGTTGTGCAGTTGACCTCATCCCTCATCAGTTTCATGTGCTTAAAAATATCCTCTGTTTTGACAACCACAAAGCTATAGTTTGGTTATATGGTCCTTTATTCAAAATGGAGTTGGAAGTCTGGAAAAGTTAGGGAAATGTCCTTAGCTGGGAGAACAGTAATACACAATATAATCGTATTCAGTTATGGCATTTGTCCTTCATATTGAGTAGTCAGAAAATCAGATATTGGGGAGGGTTGGTGGGTGGTTGGGTCAAAACAATTTTGAAAACAAGTCAACATCTTTTAACATTGGTTACTCAATTTACAGAAGCTTCTCTAATATATTAATCAGAAAACCAAGGGCCAATATTCCAAAGTTGATTGCAACCTTTCAATGAGTAATGAACAAGAGACTTACTACTGAGTGAAACACACTATAGAAATCACACTTTTCCACAGGCAAATAGCTAGTGCAGTCTTGAAATGTGATTAATAATGCAGTTTGTTGGTTTTTTTTATCTCTTCTAGTTTATGAATGTTGTTAAATGAGTCAGAATCCAACAGTTAAGCCTATTTTGATTTTAGTCAAAACCACCCAAACAAATTGTTGCTGTACAAGCAATCTATTGCCTGCTCAAGATGTAGTGTAAATAATGAATAACTAGTGGTTATGTAGCTCGATCCCTTTTGCACCGACCAAGTTTTAACAAACTATTCTATCAACATTTGTACTTAAAGCTTGCAGAAACACTGCCTCCATAGCAGTTACAATGACATAAAGAATTGGTACCATTTACTGTGTAGTGGTCTTAAACACTCATCTAACTACATGTAGGCCTACATATAGAAAAGGCTTCATACAGCTGTTCTTTGGTCAGCATCTGCATGTACAGTACTTGTTTTTAACGATCCAGCACTGTCCTATGCATGTTTCCATGTCTTTAAGTACAGAAGATACAAGCACGTCTGTAGCTATAGCGCCAACATGAGGGCTACAATGTAATGCTGTGGCCTCATTACAGACAAGAAACTATTTTAAAATTTGCTTGTTTAACTTTGAAGAGTAAATTATCCCCTTCAGCAGCCTGAGAATTTGTATTTCTGATTAGGGTTAGATAATGATCAATAAAGGTGATTGATTAGCGACTCCACTCAGTTAAAACATCAATGACCGGGTTTACACTTGATCCGTCAAGGGCGATCAAAGGAGGGTCAGATCCCGCAAGGGCGATCAAAGGGCGATCAGGATCTGATCCTCCTTTTTTATCCCTCTATTTTACAGGATCAAAGGAGGATCTGATCCTGCAAGATGGATCAAAAACATAGTTTAAACGCAACGCAGGATCAGACCCCGCAATTTGACCCACCGACTTCCGGTCTAGTCGAACAGACTGGGGTGCCGAGTTGAAAAAAAGAAACCGCGAAAGCATGTAGGAACAACCAGTGCAATGCAAGCGTCCCCGTACACTGCTTCCAACACGTAAAAACATGTGTGCACAAAAGAACATTGCACAAATTAAATGGTACTTGCAATTTGCATTCCTGTTCTGAAACAAACGTGACGAACCACATGCTTCGACTTGTTTCCTTCTCGTTCGTTTTCTAATAATTTCTCTTTATTATAGTTTTCATTACTGATAATGTAAGGCCAATGATTTTCTGTTTCAGAAAAGTGTAAATTTCGTTTGAAGAAAACATGAACAAATTTCTGTTTCATGTTCAAAAACTCTCAATAAATCAACGGCCGATTCAGTTCCAGAGTTGGCAATTTCTAAAATGTATGTACATGGAGGTATTGCACTGATCGCTACAACAACAAAAGTTTTAAGCATGTAACAGCCCCAATTGCACTGATCGCTACAACAACAAAAGTTTTAAGCATGTAACAGCCCCTGTGCACATCACATTCTCAAGACAAAAACAGACCGGCAGCCATTTTGTTTTCGCTTTGGCAACAAAATGTTTAAAATTTACGGTTGATTTTGATCCTTTATGAGAGAACAATGAATTTGTGTGTTCATATAGAGCAGGGGTAAGCCAGTTTGTGTGTGGCTGTTGATTAAAAGGAGGGAGAAAAGGCAATTTGGGTGAGAATTTTTCAAGGGGCAGCTGGGAATTCCGTCCATTTTCCAAGATCGCTGAAAAACATTGGCCCTACATTAGCATTTGAAAATCATTTTGTATATTCCACATTTTGTATTTTCTTGTCGCAGTGTATTTTTGGTTATAGTCTTGTTGGTGGTTTTTACGTTGTTTCTTGGACTGAGGCTGTTGTACAGGGTCACACAAGCAGACTTTTGTTCAACAGGCGCCGGGCAAAGTGGATCAATGAGAGATCAGACTCAAGTGTAAACGCGTCAGCGATCAGTTTGATCACCTTTGCGGGATCTCATCCTCCTCTAATCGCAAACAATGGAGAGGATTCAATCATGTTCAACAATATAGTAATCTATGTGATGTCTTCAAACAAGATAATGATTCACAAAATTTGTCAGCGTATCTGAAAGGTATACTTTGTACACAAGTACAACCATCAATAATGAACTAACTAATAGTAATAATGCCATGCTGGCTTTAAGAAGACCTCCCCTTTGGCTTATCAAGAGTCAACTGTATTTCTATTAGTATTAGTATGTCTAGTCATCAACAACTTTATATCCACAATGTTAGTAGCCAATGACCATTAATCACAGCCTCGTAAGAAAACAACATTGTTAAACAAGGATCACTAGTTTATCCAGTTTCTATGCAATTTTTTTGAATATGTCAGTCACATTTCGTCATCTTCTCCAACTGGGAACCAGAAACATTTCTCTGAGTGTTTGGTTTACATTATACTTGGCAAAAAATGTTTTAACATTTAAGTATTTGACGTTGAATGATAATTGATCTGTTCACCAGAAATGTTGATAGTACATGTAGTTTCTTGGTACCATGTTCTCGAACATGTTCTCGATATCGTTCAATCAAACATTGTTTACTAAAACAAGCCGTTTAAAAACTTAACATAAAATTTCCCAACAACTTTTAATCACACTTTTCAGTCTATCCCACATTTTGTACCAATCAGATACAGCCAGGAAAGTGTTGGTCATAATCATTAACATAGTATAGTCCCAAAGGTTTGAATGGCATTAATTTTTTTAAGGTCAAACAATCACTTGAAATTTCATTGTTGAAACTGGCCAAAAAACAAATCGATCACAAAATAAACTGAACAATGGTCTATTGATGATTGTTCAATACAAAATAACAACAAATTGTGAATAAAATATTGTTTTATAGATGTATTGTTTTGGTCTTACCCATGGATATCTAGGATGGCTAAAGCTGGGTACAAACATAGTTGGTTGTGTGTGAGAATGATGGTGCTGATATGCTGCAGCTGCTGCAGCGGATGCTGTCATTCCAGGCATGGTGTAACCACCATCAGCCTGCTGCATGTGGGAAGGAGCTGGCCTATACATCCAATCTGATCAGTTAGTCAACAAGGAGAAACAAGTCTTACAGCTCAAATGTCCACTCTAATGGTGCAAAACCACTAGGAGTCAATAGTAGAGAACTTCCAGCACAAGGTATTAACTCCACAGTCCCAAGTGATCTCAGGATAATCAGTGATTGGCAATATAGTGCTAGTATCACTATGCAATTCAACTATAACTCCGTGATGAGTCACAACCTCCTCAAATCTCTACAACAAGCCAATGCGTTATACAACTACCAATCCTGCATTTGGCTTATGATGAACTTAACTTGTACTGAAGACTCCACTCCTCAGTCATTGCTCTCGTTGGCACACTGGGTTAGCCTGAAGCTAAGACAAATCAGCCTGTTGAAATCTGGAAGTGATCAGTGGAGCTGCTCCTGATTATGTAATCACTGTAATGCTAAACTCATGCAGACTGCTGGATGGGCAGAAACTGAACACTTTTCTGTCTCTTTCTTGCCCTTCAATGCCAGCCAATTAAAGCAAACCACAAGTTGCTCTGAGGGTCATATGTTGGCCTATCCTACTGATGTACATGTATATGTCTACATGCACCCATCACCACAGACTGTTCACCATCAATACTGTGTTAGTTTGTGTTATACCACTCTCTCTACTTTTCACACAACTAGTTATGTAGTAATGCTGTCACATGGCATCATTTAAACCCAGGGAAGCCAAATAAAAACAATATCTGGAGCAACCTAGTGGTATAAGGATTGAAAAGACCAAAGCTCTTTCTTACAATCTACCTACTCCCTCTGATACTGAAAGAATCTATACAATAACAGAACTTGCATGGCATGATATCATAAGGAGGACCAACAGTTACCAAAAGCAGTAGTCACTTTATTTCCTGAAGGTGACCTTGCAGAATGACCCTTCCACAGTAACTTAATTGGCCCTTTCCATTATCAACAGTGGGATATATTATGTAGAATAGTGTTCAAGTCAGACATGCACATATTTACTCATTTGTTTACTACAAAAATACAAGCAAACAAAAACGAGTAAAACAAAAATAAACTGAGCAAGCTTATTGTGTAGCACCAAATTGTCAACACTGCACAAGTACCATAGGCAACATTGTTTACTCAAGACCATCCCTTGGCTTAAAATGGACAGAGCCAAAGTCAGTGTGGTATCATCTTACAGCCAAGGTCTGGTTTTCTCATCATCCTGAATAAACCTTCATTTCCTGTGTACCAGGATCATATTACATGTCTATGACCACCCCTTCAAGAACAAATGGACTACTCCCAACAAAGTTTATTGCTGATGCTATTATTATTTGGAATAACCCTCCATGGTATACCAAGGCTAGCTGGCTGACTGACAGACCTGTGCTGAACCTTGCACTGTGCTCTCTCAACATACAGTACAGAACAACTGCTAAAAGTAACATTTACATGTGCAGTGCATAATCATAGAGATGTCAATGTAACAAAACAAGTCCTTTAGTTCAGGTTTGATCAAAATAATAGCATCTTACTGTTTATCCAAATGCTCTGGCTGTATGTTCAAATGATTGGACATTAATTTGTATGTCAGGGTCATAACATTTTTCATGAGTTCATATCTTGATGAAACTTACAATTATTAAGAGTACTGTATGTGCATCATTGTTAACAAAAGCCAATGTACAAAATTAATATATCAGTGTTTTTAAAGGTTTTTTTTTTACAGCAAACCCCAAAAGTTGTCAACAGTTTCAAAATAAAGCTTAATCATTGACTGCAACAGTTTTTCAGACAAAACATTTTGAGTAGACTTTATAATGAATGGGCTTTAAGATTGAAACAACCTTTCCTTTGGCAGTAATACCTACATGTAGGCCTAAACAGTAATTTGTTGCAATTTATTTGCAATTTATATAACTATTTGCAAATAAATGATTACTTTATGTGCACAATACTATTCATTACATCCATCACTTTGCTTAGTCATTTTGGTAAACTCATGGGCTCATTCAATAATTTGTGATGAAGATAGAGTCACATGTATGAACCATGCTACTTGCTAATGAAACAACCATTTTTGCTCTCAGAGTAGCTCAGTGCCTATTAAACACTATTTGGCTCACTCTAAATCATTATCTCAAAATACAATACACTTATAAAACTTAATCAGTAATTTGAAAAGAAAATAAACCAATGCTTTTTCATTCAAACTTGAGAGTTAATATTTAGGCCTATGTATTTATTTGTACTTACTTTGGTAATATAAAAGTCACTGTTGCATTAGTTTATGTCTTTACCTTTCAAGACTTTAATACTTTGCTCAGGTATGTCATTGTCAGTGTGAAATATGTTCAATATTCATTTAGAACAGATTTTGTTAAAATTACAAACTTACATCGTTAGTTTTTAGAACTTTTTAAAATTATTATTTATCCAACCAACTGATAATTTTAACAAATAGTGGAGGGGGGTGGTGTTTGGGTGTCCTGTTATATTGAGTGAAAATATGAAAAACAGTTAAAGATTTGTTAGGGTTTTTGTGAGCAACTGATAATTTTGGGGAAATATTTCTCTAGAGAATTTATACTGATAAGAACTTTACAGCCAGTGAAATTTACATTGGAAACAATAAATTAATCCCTAGAACGTTAGGCCTGCCAATCCTGTTTAATTCTAGAAATACAATGGACTTGACCAATGTGAAAAACAACAGAACTATCTTTTAAAAAAAATGTTTTTCTTTCACCCTATATTTACAGGACAAGGTCTTTGGCAAAGAGTTTGAGAATATCTAAAGATGAGATTCTTGAGACGGTGGAGATTAGAAATAAGAAGGCTGTGCCACGTCCTTCCTTTCCACAGACAAAGTGATATTAAGATGACTGGGTGTGGTTTCCATACACAGGGATTTCAACAAGATTTGACTTGGGGAAAGAAAACTAGGAGATTAAAAGATCACAGCAGGAAGAACAAAGCCCAGATAAGCCTTAGAAAAATGGAAACATTGTGTGGCATTGACAGATGTATCAGGTCTGTATAAATCTGTGATCATTATTAAGCCACTCAGTCTAAGTAAGAACAACTTGTTGGAAGGGTGGGGACACTTTACCTAGATACTAAGCACACATTGTATTTCAACATCTATACACATCAATGGCTTGCAAAGAAAGCCATATCAGTGACTCAAGTCTATAAATCAATATTTTGGCAAACAAAAGTGTTGTTTACTAGTATTACATAAAGACACTTAAGAGCCATGAAACACATGAGTGTAGAGGAATTTTTCGAATGTACTGTTCTGTTTGTCTTAAAGGTATTACATGTATACAGGATTGGCAGAGATGACAACATTATCACAGACAGTGTTCATGCTTTGTGTAATCAACCACATACATGAAATGACAAACCTGTGAAAATTTGAGCTCAATTGGTCACCGAGGTCACAAGAAAATAGTGAAAAGAGACCTTATGTGTTTTCTG
>JAUELU010000042.1:3653308-3677624 GCA_032357145.1 Evasterias troschelii | reverse complement strand
CCTTAGACCATCCTGCTTGTTCCTCATTAGACCATCCTGCTTGTTACCCCTTAAACCACCCTGCTTGTTCCTCCTTAGACCATCCTGCTTGTTCCTCCTTAGACCATCCTGCTTGTTCCTCCTTAAACCGCCCTGCTTGTTCCTCCCAATCCTACTTGTTACTCCTTAAACCACCCTGCTTGTTCCTCCTTAGACCATCCTGCTTGTTCCTCCTTAGACCATCCTGCTTGTTCCTCATTAGACCATCCTGCTTGTTACCCCTTAAACCACCCTGCTTGTTCCTCCTTAAACCATCCTGCTTGTTACTCCTTAAACCGTCCTGCTAGTTCCTCCTTAAACCACCCTGCTTGTTCCTCCTTAGACCATCCTGCTTGTTCCTCCTTAAACCATCCTGCTTGTTCCTCCTTAGACCATCCTGCTTGTTACCCCTTAAACCACCCTGCTTGTTCCTCCTTAAACCATCCTGCTTGTTACTCCTTAAACCGTCCTGCTAGTTCCTCCTTAAACCACCCTGCTTGTTCCTCCTTAGACCATCCTGCTTGTTCCTCCTTAAACCATCCTGCTTGTTCCTCCTTAGACCATCCTGCTTGTTCCTCCTTAGACCATCCTGCTTGTTCCTCCTTAAACCATCCTGCTTGTTCCTCCCCATCCTACTTGTTACTCCTTAAACCACCCTGCTTGTTCCTCCTTAAACCACCCTGCTTGTTCCTCCTTAAACCACCCTGCTTTTTCCTCCTTAAACCGCCCTGCTTGTCCCTCCTAAGACCATCCTACTTGTTCCTCCTTAAACCCCCCTGCTTGTTCCTCCCCATCCTACTTGTTACTCCTTAAACCACCCTGCTTGTTCCTCCTCAGACTATCCTGCTCGTTACTCCTTAGACCATCCTGCTTGTTCCTCCTTAAACCGCCCTGCTTGTTACCACCCTGCTTTTTCCTCCTTAAATCGCCCTGCTTGTTCCTCCCCATCCTACTTGTTACTCCTTATACCACCCTGCTTGTTACTCCTTAGACCATCCTACTTGTTCCTCCTTAAACCGCCCTGCTTGTTACTCCTTAGACCATCCTACTTGTTCCTCCTTAAACCGCCCTGCTTGTTCCTCCCCATCCTACTTGTTCCTCCTTAAACCGCCCTGCTTTTTACTCCTTAAACACCCCTATTTGTAACTCCTTACATCTGATCCATAATTAAGGCCCATAATAAGCATCAACTAGTGTAAAGTGCTTTATGATTTTAACCCCATTCTTAATAAAAACAATGAAATTAGTAGTTTATGTAATGAAACCTTTTAACAGCTTGTCCAAATCTAATGTATACAGATCAAAGGCAAGCAAAGGAACATTTCTTGTACAAAATGACTTTATTTGAAAAAAGAGTCAATGGAAACGATGGGTAGTGGTAGTGGTGTACTTACCGATGCCAATGCTTTGCCCAATGTGTCTCCTGTTTGAGAATTGCCTGCACTTGCACTTCCTCCAGTTGAACCTCCTCTTACACCTTCACAACATCAATTAAGAATAGTTAGCAATAATGTAATTGTGAAAGAAAACATATAAAAAAATAATAACAAACCTATGCAATATTCAATTGGAACTGTCCAAACCTCATCAAAGGAAAGGTGTAGAATGGATTCTTAAAAAGAACATTAACTCCTTAGTGTTCAAAGTGTAAATAGTCTTAGGGTTTCACCACTATATTTAGCATAAACATGGAATCACGTTTATAAAACATTATTAAAAATGTGTAGATAAATTTGAGAGACATAGTATGACCATGCACATGACTACATCACTGAACCATAGCCATGTTAACCATACCTAAACACCGATTGTCAAAACTATATAACATATGCATCTGTTTAAAGATTTTCCATTTTAATTTAGATCAAGAATCTTGAAACAATTTAAACTTGTAGAATGCTACACTAAGTGAGACTTGTGTACACTTCTTTTGCTACTTATTACCACTGATTGTGTGAAAAATACAAAATGTTTTATTCCAAACCATAGAAACTGCCAACATAGGACATAGCTCACTTGGTAGAGCACCGGCACGTTAATCCGGAGGTTGTTGGCTCAAATCCATCTCTAGTCAGTTTTTCTCTGTTAAACCCAAATCAATATAAAATGAAAAACTGAATATAACTTACTTAATATTGTCTCTGTTCCATTGCTGGGTGATGATGTTGAATATGGTGAATGTAGATGTGTGGATGACGTAGTTGTGCCAGATTTGAAGGATGACATTGATGGAAGATTCAAGGGATCACGATTAGGAGACATAGTGTGACTATGGACATGACTGCTTCCTTGACTCTGACCATAGCCCTGTCAAAACATTCACAATCTTTAGCACAATTTGTAAACTACAATAGACCACCCTTCCCCCCCAAAAGATAAATGTAAAATAAATACATGCAATGTATGTTAATAAACATGAATACTCAAAACCTTTACTGAACATTTTATGCATTTTGGACTGTTCTGTGTGCAGATAGAATACAACTGAATAACTTTGACATGAAACCTTGTTTAGGTGATATGAAGCTTGCTTTCTTACCATGGGCTCATGTGGTGGGTAGGTAGTTTGAGACTGAGAATATGAAGATCCAGAATTGCCTAAGATGGAAGAGGAATGGAAGCTAGCACTGGATGGGGCCAGCCCATTACTGCTCCAGGGATCTGTACTATGAGGACTGTGGGTGCCTGCCGTTGCATCTACAATTTCAGAACAAAACACTCATTTTTAATAAATTGCACTTGTTGGCATTTATCGTGCTAGAGAACACAATATGGGAAAATACACTGCTTCTACATAACCCAGTAAACAGGATATCACAGTATTTTAACAATTATTTTATTATCAAATATTGTTTTTTTTTGTACATACTGTATCTGTGTCTTCTTTTGCCCATTTATTTAAGCAAATGAAGCTGAGGCTGAGAGCTAGGAGACTGGCTAGGGTGATCAAAATATAACAATAGACCATGTCACCTGTTACAAACAGAGAGAGCAAGTGCATTCCAGAGCTAACATAAAACACAAATCAAGAATTGTAAAAAGCAACAACAAATCTCGTTTTAAGATGTGCCCACTCCAGCTCCCCATCCCCTTGTATCAAAAGTTGATAAAAGTTGTAAAATGTGCTGTCTCTATCAAATAAGAATATATGGGTTTTCATTATTTAAGCTGCAGGAAGTCAAGGCTCTGTCTGTGGTTAAATTTGAAATGTCACCAATAAAAAGCAAGGAATAAAGGAAGTTGAATGCACTTCTCTATAGACCGTAACCAGTGACATCACATGTTTACAAAAGTGCAACAGAGCCTGAACATCCTGCAGACACACTTTGTACACAGCTCAATGGAAGAAAACAATAAATCTTATATTTTATGGAGATTGCACTGTCCGATTTTTCCTCAACTGTTGATATGAAGAAAGGGGGGACATCTTAAAAGCTGTAAAGCAGTTGCTTTTGTACATATTGAATTTATGTAAAAATGATGACACAAAATGAAAATGTTTCCATTTGGCCTGTGTAATGGTGTAATACATGTATCTTGCACGTCAGGAAATGCATTAGAATGTACAACGTCACATTTCTGTAAACAAAGGTGACATGGTCTATACCTCTGGACATATAGTAGTCCTTGTTGCTTACGTCTCATGCAGATATTAACTTTGTAATTTGCTAAAAAAAAAAAAAAAATGGTAAACCATACTTAACTCTGTACAGTATTATTCAGTTTTCATTTGGCACTATTATTAAAGGGAAAAAAGGGAAGACAACCTATTGGGCCTATAACATACATTTAATCTTTCTCAGCTCCCTGGGGAGTATACAGCCCTGGGCTGCCATGATGGTGCTCTGAAGGCTTTTTCAAACACAGATCATTGTCTACCCTTGCAGGTACCCATTTATACCCCTGGGTGAAGAGAAGCAATTATAGCCAAGTGTCTTGCTCAAGAACACAAGCATCATGACTGGGACTCGAACCCACACCCAGATGACCAAACCACCAGAACTTGAATCCAATGCTCTTAACCACTCGGCTATGACACCCTACTTGGCCATGAGTGTTGACTCTTTATGTACATTATTATACAGGTAGAGTATTAAATGTACGAGTCAAACAATGTCTTTAACAAAATTAATAAATTGTAAAAAAATTGTAAAAAACCCAACAACTTTGAATTATTTTACTTCAAACCCTCACTATGCCATCACATACTTATTCAGGTTCTCCAGTCATATTGAGGTACAAGTGCTTCTTGGTTTTCAAGGCTCAGTTCACTTCAACTCAATTTGATTTGATACAAATAAAATTGAGTACCAATGCTCATGTACATGTGACTATAGACTGTGCAAGTCTCGCGTGTATTCAAACTTCTAGGACCATTGTGGTGGTCCCAACCATATTGAGTTATACATGGGCAAGATTTTGTTTCGTCAGTTATTTCAGTTTAACGTAGTTTATGACCATGTATGTAGTAGTACCTAGTGATAAAAACCATGAAAGTAAAATCTATTTAACAACATAACAAAGAAAACCTGAAAATTAAACTTGACCTAACCTTCCAGTAACTGCAAAAAAAATTGTGATTTTGTGCTCACCTCTGTTCACAAAAGTTATGTAAACGCTTGTTTTGGTCGCGCAATGATAAAAGCCAGATGTTGTAATTGCAACGCGAAGCCTTATCGTTGCAGTCTATGGTTGTTGAGGCGTCAGTGTCCTCTCGTCACGCGAGACTTGCACAGTCTACATGTTTTAACAAGGTTTTGCGTTAACAGCTGCAATAAAGACTAAACAAGCGTTGTACCAAATTGGGCTGCGTACAGCTTGTGGAATCTATGCTCGCTTCACAGTACACACAGCTTGTGAACATGTAGTAAATTACCGTATTTTGTTAAGGGATTTTTGACTTTGGGTAGGATATCCACAATTCTCCATATGGAGTGGCAATATCTTCCCAAGTATTAACAATCAACAAATCAATTTTCTCTTGTGTTACATCATTCCAAGAACAATCTTTACATACAACATGCACGCTGAAATAAGAAGGACAATTCGCATGGGCTACTGGGAGGTGCAGTGTGTGGGTGACGTAATAGCCTTTTGTTTTGTGTCAGCGAAATGCTTGCGCATGCGCATAGAAATGCATATGTACATTAGGTATCGGAGGTGACGTATTTTCTGTAATAGAATATGACATATTTTCCAGTTGTCTTCATATTGACATACGTTATCTATTGTCAAATTTGACAAAATTCTAAAACAATGGTTCTTTTTTAGATAGAGGCATTTTTCCAAGGGGTGACGTAGTGGTGGCTTTATTGATCTCAGCTTTGATATGTTCATATATCAACAAATATTTCATCCACTGAGACAATGTTACAATTCACTACCACTTTGGCTCAAAAACTCAAAACGAGGCTGGAGAAGATTTCTTCACTTCAACTTCCATTTTTATCTTCAAGAGAGTGTCAAATTGGGGTCAGGTCAATGCAGATTTTGTTAAGAGTTTTTAAAAGACCTTTCAAATTACACATAGATTGTGAACATGGCTTATGCACTTCCTGAGTAAAGATTACAAAAAAATAATAACAAAATTAAATGTTTATTTACTGTAATTCATTACTTCATGATGTAATCATGGAGTCACAACTTTCTCAGCATCTGCAAGTTATAACTACAAGTCAATATAGAAGTTGATACAAGCTTCACAACTACGCATTTGCTTGCGAGCTAAGCTCACCAAGAAAACCCTTTTTGTTAACTAAAAAAACTAACAAATAAAAACAAAAGTTGAAAAGAAGAACAAAAGAGCAAACACAAGACAGAATGACTTCAGTCTGGCTTAAAAAACCCATCGTCCACATGATAGTAGCCTCCAAGAATGCTAAACCTGGCAAACAAAAATGATGCCAACTGTCTCTTTTGCTGAACATACTGAGATTTAAGAATTTATTGGTTCTCAAAACCACATAAATTTCAGACTCAGTCTACTACAGAATGCAGCTGCTGCTGCTATGTGCTTCCACAGCACAAGTATCAGTCCAATTAACTTGAAATATCTTGCAGAAACAACTGCACACAAACTTTGAAAACAAATGACCAATCTGTTAGAAATCCCATGTGTCAACAAGACATTATGAATGCCGGTCTGTCAAAGACTATGTACGACCAATCAATCGTGGAGGTAGAAATAGACCAATCAATGCAAAACAATGAAATGCATCAGGTTAATCAAGAAGAGGGCGCTATTTAAGCTGGAAACACCCCCCCCCCCCCAAAAAAAAAAAAAAAAAAAAAAAAAAAAAAATAATAATAATAATAAATAAATAAAATAAATAAATAAAATAAAATAAAACCCCCATCTTATACTTGAACAAGACATTGAACCTGACATGCACAATTGAAACGAACAGGGTCCGTCATTGAAATGCAAAGGCCAGAGGCATGGCATCAATATTTTTCTATCATAAACAATTTATGTGGGCCCAATGAAGGTAATAATATGTATCATGTTTTTCCCCTTTTTAAAAAATGTATCTCAAGCCAAATCACACTGAGTCTCATGGGTTGAGTCAGAGTCATGGAGCTCCGAGACCGAGTTTGAGTCAGAGTCCACAAAAGATGGACCGGTCTTGATTCCAAGATCGGACTGGAGTCCTCCAGCACTGCAATGTAAGTTTGATGGACTCGAGTCCTCCAGCACTGCAATGTAAGTTTTATGGACTGGAGTCCTCCAGCACTGCAATGTAAGTTTGATGGTAATAATGTCAAAGGACCATACATAATAATTAGTTGACCATTGGCCAAAATCTGTGAACTATCCATCTTTAGCAGAGATGCATCTGTCCTAGTTTGGCTGCAATCTGCCAGAGTAGCATTTTGTATTTTTGTGACTATCAGTAAGTGGGGCACAAGTCAAGATTTGTTTTGACCACGCTTGGTTAAAATTAGCTCAACAGTTTTGGAGTGAGAGTCTTACACAATAATAATAAAAGTAAAACATAAAAAAATGCAACAAGTACAGTATTTTCAGCATGCTATTCCTGGCTGCTTTAACACAAAAGCAGTAGTTATGAATGTGCTTTACAGTTAAGGTGCAATACTGCCCTCAAGAGGCTTGAACGGGTTACCTTCAAGTTTAGAATCATGACTATGATTGACTACTTCACAGTGATTTAGGCCTACTGTTGTTAAATGCTCAGTTATTGGGTCAAGTTTTCAGCATGTATATCAGGTACTATATTATGTTTGGGAAAGTAGAGAATACCTTACCCTCCCAAAATGAAAAAAGAAAAGTAAACCGTACATTAAATAAACTATGTGCAAGTACAAGTACTGTTGTATTCTAGGATTGAAACTTTGTTGGATTGGAATCTAAAGGATTACTGTGGTTGTTTTTTCCACGCAATGATATTAGTTTTCCCTTTTTAGTGATCTTCCCAACAAGGAAACTCGGCAAAACTCCCACAAGGGGATCTAACACCAAGCTGGCAACAGCCAATCTCTCTCATACAAACATTGGTTTAACATCTATGATTATGAATTGCACAAATCAATAAATTGTGATTCAGTAACTCAATGACAATACTTTTATTCTATAGTCATTGTGAAATCAGTGGTAAGCTTGGTCGGATTCAAACCCACAACCTTGTGGTTGCAAGTTCTGCAGTCTTACTACTTGATCACAGTGACATGATATCCAAACAGGACAAATTCATGTCTAGTATAGATGAAAGTTCACATACATTAAGGCACAACATGATCTCTAGCAATGGGTGACTAACAAACAGTCAGTGCTTTTTTAAATAAGGATCCAAGTAAGTCAATGCTAACATTCACAATTTGTGTTTGACAGCTGTCTGCAAACCTTGGTTTGTTTTTGTAGTAAATTTAAACTTTACTCCAAATGTATCTTTCAGCCAAACAAAAAAAGGGTTCTGTTTCCGGTTTCCCGACCGACCCTAACTTTATGCCGCGACCCTAAATTTTGTATTCGGCTTGAAAAAAAAAATTAAAAAAATAAATATTTTAACAAATGAAAGAACCATGGACCAAATGTCAGACTTTAACCAAACTAACTAACATGTTTTAAACAAAATTGAACTAAAAAACCAGAACACATCCAGACAATTTGACTGGTATCGTTGCGATTTAGGTCTCATGATTGTGATCCACGGTCGTTGCGTTGTGTTTCCTGAAGTGCCCAGCGAAAAATACCCACAATTCAAAGCACAGCGCACACGTGTGTACAAGACAGTGCGCAATCTGAAAATTGCGCAAACTTTTGCTCGATAGGCAAATGGAGCTGCCGATTCTGCATAGCGCAAACTGCAGATTGCACAAGAGTTTGTCCAAATCGTTGTGCAAATCTGTTGAATGTGCTCCACATATGAATGAGAGTAGGCTCAACAGAAGCCGCAAGCGGAAAATTTGGGCCACCCTTTTAGCCGAAAATTTATCTATTTCAAAAAATATCTGACACAATCATACTATATATTAACCAAAAACATCTCCTGCGTACCTCATGTGAGTTTAAAGTATATTGAAGAGGTCTTTGATGGATTTCGGAGCAGTTTTTTTCACTTGCTGTTAGTTTTGAATCGGGCAAGTAGGGTATTTTTATACACTCGCAAAACGTATCAGAATAATGAAAAAACAAAACCCCAAAACCTTTCCGACCTACTGACCCTATTTTAAAATGGCATGTTATCAGAAACAGAACACTTCTTGTTTGGCCTTAGAGAAAATTTAATCTAAATAAAAAATTTCATATGCTACATTAGGACCATCATACGATAACATTTACAACTAAATATGCATCAGACACTTGTTACAAATGCTGCCCATACTAATCAAAAGGTCAATCCAATGGTAATCCTGATTGGAGTTTGTTGGCTGTTGAAGACAGTATAACCCCTTACAAAGGCAGCTTAACCTGACAGTAAAATTACAAACTGACTTGCACTTTGATTCATGGTAAGGTGAGATTTAAAATAGTTTTTGATTTACAGTCTTCTACAGCATCCCTTCAGTTGTTTGAATAAACAAATTACAAAAGTCATCCAACTTACTAACCACAAAAAAACAACGTTTGTTGTTTTCCTGTAGCAACAGTAACATTATAAATTTATCGAAATATTGTTGAAGTCAAACATGTTACTCTAAATGTAAAAATGATCTTCCATTAATAAGCTTGCACTTGCAAAATGGAAGCTCAGAGTAGATTGAAGTTAGGAACTCACTGATATAAGTGCATTTTCAGAAACCATACATGTTTTCAGAAAACATACACTTAAGGAAATTTGCAAATGCGCAGAATATGCACAGTTAAAAAGGAGCAAGGGTGTGGTCCATCTGAACATTGGTTAAAATGTTCGGGCACTATGAGAATATGCCGTGTCATTTTACAGTTACACTTCACCCAATTGTGTGTAAACTACAAAACCAGTCAATTTGAGAGAGAAAATTGAGAAAGTATAGACATTTTGAGCATGATAAAATATGTAGTTGTGTAGATATTTGACTTTGAAAATTTCAACTTCAAGGTAGATTTCTGTGACAAGGGTAAACTTGGATGTAAATTAAGTAATTTAATTATTTTATTTTGTTTTAATTATTCTGAAAATACATTTTTCTAGGGTGAACAACTTTTCAAAAGAACCAAACCGTGCTGCTTGAGTCATTTTTGCAGTTAACTTCTCTGTTGATGCCACTACTCTCATCACAAATCTTCACTGGTTACCCACCCAGCAGAAAATTTCATTTTAAGTCCTCTTAATGGTATACAAGTGCATACATGGTACTGCTCCTCAGTACTTGTGCGATCTTCTCACTTTGTACCAACCGGTAGGGCGGGACTCAGATCTTTTTTTTGACAGACAAACTTCTTTTTACAATTCCAAATCCAAAATTCAAATCCCTTGGCGATAGGTCTTTCTCAATAGCCGGCCCCAAACTTTGGAACACCATTCCCATCAGCAAAAGCTATTTCCTTTTTTCCTTTTTTCTCGCGCTTTGATCTCCCTGTAAAATTACGCTATAAATATGTATTTTTATTATCATTATTACCCACCAAGTTTCAGACCTACAAACTGATGTAAAACTTGTGATTAACTGGTAAGTAGTTGTTGAGATATGAATTTCAAAATATGTTCCTCTTCCAGTTTTAACCTGAAGTAGACGTTAAACTGGGGTCATCTTTGTTTGAAAGTTGCAGGCCATTCAGTGCCCTACAGGATGATGCAAAAATTGTTACTGTGTGACATGTGGTTATTGAGTCAGGACATTTTTGAAATTTTCATCTTTGTAATTTGACAACTGATGATGTCATCATGATATCATTACAGCGGTGTTTCCTACTGTTGAAGATCTACATGTAGCTATATGTGAAGTTTGAAGGTTATGTGACCTTGGGAAGTGTGTCTATGCTAGCAGAAACTTGCAGGGAGAAGAAGTGTAAAATAAATCCAAAACAACAACCCCCCTAGCGAACAAAACAAAGACATGTTCAGAAGTGCTTCGAACACCTACAAAATCTTTACACAAGACCTGTTTCGGACGGTGACCCGAAACAGCTAGAAATATATACAAATATAGACTACACACTTGGGCTGTAAGGCCGAAATACCTAAATGATACAAAACCTTGGCAGAAAAAAGGTTTTTGATGTAAAGGGAGGGTTGTAGTTGCATACTGATAAAATAGTCACTAGGGTATACCCAGAGAGTCAAGGGAGGGGTTAACTAGATGTACATGTAGATCTATGCGTAGTACTAATGTAGTATGTATCTGTATGTACTGCTTACCAATGAAGTAATCACTAGGATATATGCCCGGGGGCTTAGGGGAGGGGTAACTAGATGGATCTGCTGAATGATGATACTCATCTTGACCATTGGGTGGATAAACCTACAATTCAAAAAGGAATACAATGACGGATAAATATAAAACACAAATCTGATGATTTCATCCACTCTAAATTCCTAATTGATTCCCATTTATTTAATGACCATAAGAATATACTTGTGTGGCTGTATTTGGCACATGATAGTAGGTACCTAGAGACCTTACCTGAAAACCTATCACCTGACTATTCTGCAAGTTTATCATACCAATCCCACCAAAGGCAAGTTACATTATTGTATTTCTTGCTCAAAGAGTAAAACTGCGTAGGACTCAAGGCTATAAAAATTGGTCTTATGAAGACTAGATTATTTACTTATCCTATGGCTAGAAAGGGATTTCATGGCATGGTTAAATGCAATAACACAATTAACAGGGGACATGTTAACTGAGAAGGCTGATGGCTAGTCCTGAGTCATTCCTAAGAATGAACAGAAGTGTATCAAAGAGGCAATAGTAACATCAAGCTGTATGGGAGCAGCTAGAATGCCTTAAGCAATTCAATCTCATAACCTCATCTTCTTACTATTCAATTTAGCAGTGATTAAATTGTGCTTGGCAAATCTACACTGGCAATTCTTTGTCGTTTGCTCGACTTTCTTTTAGTGTACTGATTGTATGTCTGAATACTAGAAAATAGGCCACAATCTTCTCTTACTGAAACAAAACCTACTGGGTCCCATCTGGCACAACAAGGACACTAAGTATTGAAGAGGAATTGGCTTCATTTGTCTCTAATTCATTTTACTCTACAAGAGATAGAGTGATTGCATTAGTGTCTGAACTACTGAGTGTCCCAAGTACTAGAGAAGACAGGAGTGACTAGGCAATTAAAGTCATGACAACAATCACCAGTTTTTTCTTTTACAACTAAACAAATAAAACAAAGGATAGGAATTTGGTATGCAAAATAATTAGAGTTAACTTAAATGGAGAGCATAACACTTGTTAGCCCATGGATGTCAGTTTGAGACAGTAGTGGGTGACGATATGAGATACTGATTGTCATCTCTTTGGTTACTTACCGTTAGCCCACTTGAAGGCCCTTTCCTTCTTTTATGTGGTCCTAATGATAAGCAAACAAAATAAAACAATACCTTATTGAGTAAGTTATTAAACAGTTCACATCTATACATGTATATCTATCTAGAGAAAATTTAATTTTAATATAATCTTATCCTTTATATTACTACATGTGTATTACCTATAGATATGTTCTACAACTTGCAGAACAATAGTTTTAGACATTTCATGTGCCAAAAACATTGAAAATGTCATGGCATTGTCTGTTTTTGTTGATGCTGTTTACTCCTTCACCCCTTTTCGGTGCTGACCTTATGACATCTTGCTGCTATTTTTCAATTCCAAGATACTATTTATAAGTTACTAGGACTTTTCACCAATCACTAGGGACAGAGCTATGGAGCCTACATGTATTGTTCATTGAATTATGAACTTAACATGATGTTGATGCATTAGCATACACATACATGTACACGTAGCTAAACATGTGAATTGGTAGGGAGATTTGAGGATTTTTTTTTCTCTCTTAACCCCTTCACATCGGTTCAAAAAATCTTTACCATGCTTCTGCGCAGTGTTATTTTTCGAAACCTTTTGGAACTTCTGAAGTTATTTTGTTGAACTACACATAGTGTATTGATGAAAACTATTATTGCCACAATGAAAATCTCACTAATTGAGTAAAGACAACAAACGTTCTCACAAAATGAACCCAGATTTGTTATTCTCTTTAGGGAAGTTAAGGAATGTCTTGTTGTGAAAGGGCCCAAACCTTGGCTGTAAGCCAGGGCCGATAATCAGCCATGGTATACTGGAATCTTGGACTTGCCTCCCATCAAACACAATGAAAAAACAATGGTGGCAGCCTAACAATCTTTCATGACCCTCATCTGTACAACAAAAGAACAGAAGTCTGGAATCAAGCATTACACAATAACCCCTGGAAATGGAGATTTCAAGCATGGATTCCAGTACCCTTTCCCTCTTTGTTAGGTGAAAATGCAGCATAGCATGGTAGGTGCATGCATGCCTGCGCACACTGCACAATGGATTGTACAGGAGCATATTTACTGAACCGGTCAACGAAAACAAGTCTGCTCACACTTCGGGTGTTAAACGTCCACCATAATTCAGTTTGAAAGGTTTGGCGGGAAAACACACCATATGACGTAAAGTGGCTAAACAGCTTTATAAGAGGTACCATTTGTTGTACATGTACCATTAAGTTGGTACCATTTGTTGCATTGTTTATGGGGAATACAAAGTTACCACTAATGATTATCTTGTTTGAAATAATGGGAATATTGTTCACATGTAGTTCTTGCAATACATGTTCAATGTACATATGTTATGTGAACATTTGAAGCATCAGTTATAACTGTATACAGCTCAAGAAAAAGCAACAAAATGTTGAGTATAAAGGTCTGAGAATGAGAAAGCTAGTTTCAGAGTGACTGAATAAGTAGACAGTGATGCTCATAGAGGGAGACAATTTGATGGGCAGTTGGAGTTAGTTCCATACTTGAGCTGAAGCTGCAGCGATGAAACTGTCTCCCCACAAAGTGAAGGTCATGGGCTCATGAAGCATCACGAGCCCCTTAGAATGTTGCTACATTGTACATTGCAAGTCAATTAGTCAACACCTACATTTACAACATTGTGCAAGTGGATAAGAAAAATGATTCTTGGGAAAGTCAAGCAGGCCTATCTGTGAACTTGTTGTAATATATTTATAAAGGAATGTTTTATAATATAATAATACTTAAAGGGAGGTTACAGAAATGGTAAGAAAAAAACTCGTAATATATACTTTTGATCACAGATTTACATAAAACTTACACGGTCTAATAAAGATGATAGTGGAAAACATCCCTTGAAATATTTCTGTCTGAAATGCCATATTTGATGCGAAATAAATGAAACTAATTTTCTGAATGGAGTTTATTGCTCAGTGAGCGTTTTATTCATCAATGTTTTCTTGCAAATGTGTAATCGGTTTTTCACTATTTTCTCGTGACCCAGATGGTCGATCGATCTCAAACTTCTACAGGTTTGTCGGTTTATGTATATGGTGTACTTCATAAAGTGCTTACACTGCCAGCAACTGTTTTGTTAGAAAAAACATTTCTGTAACGTTCCTTTAACATTTATACTCCACAATACCAACATGTCAAAATGTTGTACTAAAGTTATGATAAGCATGATGACAACAACAAAGTCTTGTAAATTGCTTGACAGTTCTTTAAATAATGAGAGATGTGTAATTTGCTACACCCCCCACCCCTCGTAAAAAACAAATATATAAAATCGAAAAAAAGCCCTTCTCTTTTGTAAACCAGTGACTGTCCCAAGTTCTTTTGCAATAAAACAACACACATTAAACTCTTAAACTCAAATCATTATGATTTGAGTTTAAGAGTGTAGAGCAGTAAATTTATTCTTTTAATAATCGAGGAGAGCTATATGTAGTATAGCTACATTGTACACTCCTCATGGAAACTTACATTGTGTGGTGTATATTTTTGGTACCAAGGAGTTAACAACACACACCACACTTTTGTAACACATCCTGCGGGTTCTATGGTCTCCTTTTTGAAAAGGAAGACTCCACCTCAAAAATGTAGGAAGTTAATATCACGGAAGTCCTGAAAACTTTACTCAATGACATTTTGGTTTAAATCAAGTGTTTATGATTTCTTAAATACCATTACACCAATGTGTATTAAACAACACCATACTCAATACTTTCCCCGAGTGCTGTGATTTAAAAAAAAAAATCCACACAGACAATTTACTCGGGTGGGACTCAAAACCACAACATTTTGGTCACTGTTGGTGTTACATGTACATGCAGGGCATGTGTCAGCACATGATTTATGTACAAAACAGCATGGGTGGCTTAATCTGTACACAAATATTACGTACACAGTAAACAGATACATGTATGTGTCTCTTTCCTGACAGACTGTGTACATGTAGAACCTCTTATGCAATGCACATTAGTTGCGCCTACATAGTTTGTGTGCAGTTCTTCCGAGTGGTCTTGGATAAGATTGAAGCCAAGTAAAACATAAAATATTTAGGAAACGAGGTTGTACCATTTTACTTGCACCATAGCCAAAGTTGTACATGTACATGTACATGCGTACAGTGACCATGTGGTCACAAACAGTTGTTGATCCAATTTGGCCAGTTCTTATCATTTTTGTTTACTAGTCATCTGTATTTACATTGTATCTTCAACATATTGACAGGTTCTGGGTTTCCCGGTCTGTAGGTTTCTTCGGGCTAGCTGGCACAGCATGCAGTAAATCACTATCACTGGTACACGACTAGATCTCCAGATTTTCCATGGAATTACTAATGTACAGGATTTAGACTGGTATTACATGTGTGGGAACTTGTCGATCTATTGGAGTCTTTCACACAAAGTTAGCGGCCGGCAGTGTGCCAGATCTTTTGCTAGTGTGTCATGTGATTTAATAATAACATTGTGCATACGCCCAGGTCAACAAAAACATTCATAAGTTTCCCCCTGTCAAGTACTGTACACGTAGGTACAACATTTTATACAACAAATAAAAGGTAATACATAAGACAGTATTAATCTTTTCAATGCCATTCTTGTTTTTCTCAACATGTTATTAATTTTTTTTAATCCACTTGTGGAATTTTAAGAAGCACTATGTTTTCCTCTTCTTTGACATAATTGAGAAAGTAAAGGTGCTCTATCGCTCTTGGGCTCCTTATATAAGGACTGATCAGACATGCACAGCTTTGCATCCCATGCAAAAGAACAAAACATTCAATAAGTTATGTATGATACGGCATAATCAAACTTGCTAGGATTTTAAGTAATACAATCTGAATACAATTGCTCCACTACAACATTCAGTGAAAAAAGGAGGCATATCCGAATTATACTGTGCATCCATTTAAGTACAGGTCCACGGATTCAGTGCAGAACAAACACATATTTTACAGACACCTTTTAACATCGCTATCACAATCCTTTGGAGATGGTATAAAGGTATTAACATTTAATAATGTCTACTTTAAAGTGATCTGTAAAGATAAAACAAAAACTGAATTATTTAACTTGAGAGTCACATTCTATAGTGTCAAGTCAAATCACAACTTAATTTTGTCCAAATTGAGCTTGAGTTTGATTATGGACAAACAACTCTGCAACAGTCATGGATTACAAGAATGAAGAAAGGAGCTTTTCAAGACCACTTCCAACTCTGAGCCAACCTGCATCTCAGTTCACCTTTAATCATCACACAGATCATGTGAACATCAACAAAGTAAACGATACCAGAAAAATTTTCCAAGCAGATTCAACACTGGAAACAATTAATTCAAACTGTTTTTGTGTGTGTTACAATCGTGAAAAAAACATTTACTATAACAATAAGTCAGGTCGGAGTTTGGGCCATGCTGCAGTAACTACAAGTATGTACCCTAAACTGTGACCCTGGCACCAGCGCATATGTACATTTGGAATGCTTTTTAGCAAATCTGCTCGACTGGAGGGGCTGGGGACCCAAACGCAGAGGAAATGGGAACAAATTGTTCAATGTAACTAAAATATAATGAATAACCTCCAATGAGTTATTTTCAACAATTAACGCTTTGACTGCTGCAAAAATGTTTACAAGGTCCCTCCCCATGGTGCTGCAGATGTTTTACAAACCTACAAAAAAACTGAATCTTTTAGTTTTACACTGTCCCTTCCCCATGGTTCTGCAGGTTTTATTTGGAGAACTACATCAAAGATTTATAAATAAAAACATTCAAATAAATGACACTGTTGCTTTTATTTTCTTTTACACTCTATATCTTTTTTGGAGTGGTATACATCGTAGCAAGGGGTCTGATGACGTGGAATTTTACACTGTTACTAAAACATGTTAGCAGAAGTTTACCGTCTGCAAATCACCCTCATCATCGGACAATTCCTGTCGACCAAATTCACTTTCAATGTCACTGGCATTACTTGCAGACTCTATATTATCAGAATGATCATTTTCATAAAACTCACTTACTTCAGAGTCACTATTTGCGAAGATTTCAACAACAGCTCTGCTACACTCACTAACCACTTCATGCGTTTCCTGAGCGCCGCCATTTTTTAACTCCGTAAGTATAAATTTCCGGGTACTTCAAATATACCACCGCTGGTGCCTGGGCCCAATGAGTAAAACCATTGAAAACAACTCCATTGGTTCCCCTAACGTATGTCAATACGTTTTATACATGAAAAGCATTTCAATCCTTGATCTACAGAGGGCAGTACAAGGTTGTACTACCAGGTTGTATATACTCGGGCTCAGCACCTACTGGGGAGTAAGTCTATCCCAAGTATACTCGGGAATATTAATAAACACATGTAGATGCATCTAAATGTCAACAAATTTATACAACTCAAGAGATATCGGATATTTGAGTATTTTCAAACGCTGCCTGATGAATCTAGCTTCCCTGTGTAGGAGGCAGAACAAAACTATGTTGCCATTCTTTCTTCCAACCATTTTGAAGCCCAAATAATAACATGATACAATTTGTTTTTCTACTGGCATTAAACTCACAGGTCAGTACTCAAATCTACATGTACATGTATCCCACACCATAAAAATGCTAACCATAGATGGAAAAATGGGCTCTTACAAGAAAGAAGGGTAAAAAGTAATCTGAGACCTTGTAAAAGTATAAAAGTAACCATAGACAATTCTCCAAACAAGTGCAACGTACAACACCATCTCAATATTCTTAAAAGTTGTATGACTAAACTGATGTACAGCAGTAAAGTAAGTTTTTATCTGGATAATAGTTCTTTGGTCAGAGATAGAGTATACTAACAACTGGTTGTTAACAATGCCTGCACATCCATAAAGACAGGGTTGGCATTTTAATACCATGACATTTTTCGTGTTTGAGGGATTTTAAAAAGTCCTATTTTCTCAATCAGAGAAGAAAAACAAATTGGGGTCAGAGAAAAAAGGACACTTTGCAGTATGGTAAAAATCATGATTGCAAACATAATATTGATGTTCTTGGATAAGAGATTTAGATGGGGGGGGGGGGGGTTGTCTTGAAAAGTAGTACTCCCTGTGTAGCTGAACGGGAAGTCCCAGTGAAGTTTCATGACCCTCCCCAAAATGTTATAAGGAATCCAAATAATAAAGAGATTATAACAACAATAAATAGAGGCATTAACAATTTAATAATAAATATATAAAAAAATTAAATATTGGATATATATAAAGCGCAGGACAACAAGTAGATTTGTGGGTTTTTTTTAATCACACAATGAAGCCTTGGATCCAAGAAGTTTAAAAGCAATCAAAGAATTTTTGTGTGGGGAATAAACCAAATATTATTTTATATATATACATACATTGTACATATAATGTATATACACACACACACACACACACACATATTTATATAATTTTTATTTATATATACAAATATGAATTAATTAATTAATTTATTTAGTTATTATTTATTTATTTATTGATTTGTTTGTTTGTTAATTGTTGAGGAAAAACAATTCTCCCAATTTCAACCCTCATGGTGAAATTGTAAAGGTTTAGAAACTTTGATACATAAATTTTAAATGTACATGTATGCCACATGAGGTGAGATAAATTGATTTTTTAAAACTTGTATATTTACAATAAAATTCCAGTTGATTGACACACCACCTTTTCAAATAATTAGTTATAGTAATTACAGTATACTGGTATACATCAGACACGAATGCCCAACAATTTTGTGATGATGAATCATATCCTGGTTTCATGAAAGAATGATGCAAAAATGCAGCAATATAAATTGTTGAATAATTGTCCTAACTTACCTGCATAACTGGGATGTTCAGGCACAAGTGGTCTGCGTCTGTGGTGAGGGCCATAGTAATAAGGAGAGCCTGATTTAGCATGGGGTGAAAGAGAGCTACCACTTGTCGTCATATCACTGGTTAGAGGTGGCATTCCACTCTAAAATCAAATCATACAACAAATATACAGCTTTTAAATTTCAATGAGTTTGAAGAATAAAACATTGGCAAAAGTGCAACTAAATGTATGGAGAAAACCTTCAGATCCAAGACAGTCATCCACATGAGGTCCACATGCAATGAGCTCCACCTGTACAATGTGCCAAGGTCTACATGTGCTGAGGTCCACATGTATCGAGGTCCAAATAATGCACCGAGGTCCACATGCACCGAGGTCCACATGCACCGAGGTCCACATGCACCGAGGTCCACATGCACGAGGTCCACATGTACCGAGGTCCACATGTACCAAGGTCCACCTGCACCGAGGTCCACATGCACCGAGGTCCACATGCACCGAGGTCCACATGCACTGAGGTCCACATGCACTGAGGTCCACATGCACTGAGGTCCACTTGTGCTGAGGTCCACATGTGCCGAGGTCCTCATGTGCCGAGGTCCACATGTGCCGAGGTCCACATGTGCTGAGGTCCATGTACCGAGGTCCACATGTACTGATGTGTACACTTAATGCTAGTAAGGAAGAAACTGTTATTTTGACATTTTCAAACCTCAAGCTTATCATAATCTGAATCGTTTAGCTTCATTATGATAAATTCAAGCCTGCAATGATCAAGAAATCTTTGTTGCGGATGACTTTAAATGGACAAACCAACAACTATGATTACCTGATTCTTTTTAAAAATAGTCAAAATGTTTTACAGAAACAGGACTTATCTACATTGAGTAATGAATCAATTCAACATCTTGCAAAAAACAAAACAAAAACAAAGAACAAGCTTGCCAAAAAAACAACAAAACTTGTTTGAAATCCATATGCGTCAAATTGTCATTTTCAGAGTTTCTCTTCATGTCGATGACTACACTATGACCTGTCATAAAGGTAGAAAATCTCTACAAACCAATCAAGGTAAACCAATGACAAACAGACGCAACGAGCTATTCTGAGATTCTGCTACTTTGTCTGCACCACAACGCTGTTCGGCAGATTAATCCAGAAGAGAACACTATTTCAAACAAAATATATCACAGACTTGAACACGACTATTAGTATTAGCATTACCCTAACACGCTCGATTGAAACAAACAGGTTGATCTACAAAGGCCTTGGGCATTGCATTGATGAAAACAATAGTTTTTTTATTAAAATGTATTGAAGATTAACATGACTAACAACTTTTTGTCTTTACCTTGACTAAGGATTGTGTTAAGTGTAGCCACCCTTTGGCCATTGAAACACCGTTTTCTTCAGTACAGTTGTGTACCTTCAAGATTATCTTGACAGGTTACAAACAAAAGCAGTTGGGAAAATATATGAAAAACAATCTGAGACTTAACGGTGAGTGTAAATGTCAACGTTCTCCACACACATGTGTAGTTTACACATTGACACAAATTTTCCCCAGGTCAAAGGTCAGTGTGTCAATTTATCTCCAGTCGTAAAATACTTCAACCTTATCTGGAAAGGGCATTTTTCCCAGAGAAAGTGTGTACCGGTGAAAGTTTCATTGCGATTGCTTATCGGGAACTAGGCAAAACAGCGCTTTAGAACGCGATATGCGTTGTTTGAATGACTTCGGTGTCTGAAACGGACAAAGAAAAACTTAAACGAAAACAAGAGCTGTTTCGCTGTGCAGCGAAACACAGATGCTCCAGGTCCAAGTACCAACTTGTTAAGGTACTTGTACAAATGCTGGACAATATTTTTGTATAATTTTGTCTCTTTATAGAGACATAATCCTGATGTTGCTTTCATGCAACATTGCTAGAAATTGATTGTCATTTGCAGGGTCTCAACCCCTATTGATTTCACCTTAAGAAGTAGATCATGGGATCTGACCCACATCAACATGCATTCAAACTTTCACATGCTGAATGCGTTCTGATTTGCAAAGTTTGGGTTGGGATTGTTTCATACCTCAATGCAGGATCATGGTAAAAACTAGAAGTAGAACCTGTTTAGAGCTTACTCTGTGTATCCCAATGTTAAAGTAAGCGATTTTGTTTCCTTCACAATCACAAGGTTGTGCCAAACTTCTATGCATTGTCTACTTGCTAGGTGCTTTGGACTTCTACCATGTATGGGTTATGTGCTACATGTATGCTAACTGAATTGTGTTTCTTCATACATGTGGGCTATATATCTCAAAGATATTATTTGTAGAGTACAAAATACACGAACATGTACTACAAACTTGTCCTTCAACTAGTTCCACTTTAAACATCTCAATCACACCAAACTCTAAACTGGAAAAATGTGATGTAATAATATTTTCCAATAAAAAAAATAACTCACCCAGCTCATGCAGTCTTCCACATTGACCAAGCTCTCCAAAAACAACATGTTGAATTATGTGGCAATATCAATTCCACTATGTATAAATGTGCATGTACATCTGTACATGTACAACAAATGCAAATGCAGAAGGTGTGTTGATGCTGTACAGTACTGTGTACTATTGTACACACACATGTACCTGTACATGCCCAAGAACAGTATATAACACAAGAATATACATGTACGTTGTACTACCAAGCTCTGTATTGTTTATAATGAGTTCCCTTTGTGTGGTTGGACCGCTCTGTGATGGTGGGAGTGTGAGCATTGAGAAGGGGTTGTCCCTGTAGTACTGGTTGTAGGCAGATGATGCATTTGCATTTCTAGCCTGATCACCGCTTGCTTACATTATAGAACCAAATCTTATTCCAGCAGTAAATGATTTTAATCAAAAAAACATGTTTTTAAAATAATTTCTTAAATGTACTGTACTGTATGTACAGTACAGGTCACTACAGAATTTGTTTTAATACATTTACTTTTTTTTGTATGTTATTCACAAACTTGTAAGAGTGGAATACTTCTGGCTCCTAACAAAAACTAGTAGACCACATCGATTTTAAGTAAAAGGTCAAACTTTGGGGATTGTTTTCTTTTTAATCCATCAAGTTACATGCAATAACTGTGTATTTATTGTTTAAACATTCAAAACAAATGTGAATCTTTATTACCTCTGAATATCCAATGTTTTAATTGAATTTTTAGCAAACAATAGAATTTTTTTTACAAATACAAAGACATACATTGTACATGTCCACCTACAAAGAAATTAAAAAACTGTAGAATTTAGGATTAAAAAGTACAAGCAAAATGTGTTGATTTAACCAAGTTTGTGTCTAAAATAATATCACCCCTCCTTGAAAAACAATAAACCCGGCAAAGAAGATATACATGATGTTAACAAAAACCAAATATACAAAAACAATATCATTGTGAGGTTTCATGAAAGTTTAAATTACTGTATTTGGTAAAATGAATGGTTCATTTAGATATGAACAAATAAAACTATTATTTTAATTGTTAACTAATATACTCCCAGACAAACAATACATCAACCTTTAGGTGATATTGCTTTTGATGCATAGTTTGCCTGGGGCAGTAGCATCAAGTGCCCATTAACCAATCACAATGCAGCCATCTGTTGCTTATGCTGGACTAATAAGACCTTTCAACTCAAAAAAGAGGAGATCTCATGGCTTTTGTCCAATGTCATTCAACCATAGCAAAGAAGACTACTGCAAGGTTGAATAACTCAAGCAAGCCTGTAATGCTTTTCATATGGTGGCAACAGTCCAATGAATGGATCAATACTGTAGCTAGTACTGGGGTAAAATGCAATCACAAACATTACAAATTGACACAAGACAAGATGTGTAACATTCCAATAGAATAATTGTGATTATCAGTTACAAACTTGTGAAAATAAATGATTAGAGGAGTGCAGCCAATACATTAGAGTAGACACCATGTCTTAAATCACATCAAGAGTAATAACCGATTGTTAGCATGCATTTATAAAACTACATGTAGAATAACAGAGCCCCTTGTGCTGAAACTACACTATCTGAACTCCTTACACTGCAGCATCAGCAACCCAGAGTTTTAATTAATATGTTGCACCAATTGCAAGCTACTATTGCATCCCTTAAGTTTAAGGCTTATCAGTAAAAATATATATATATATAAAATAAACTAAATGAAAGTCAAATATATTTTTATAAATATTGTTTATGATTTATTTAAAAACATGATTGAAAACAACTCTTTATAAAAATTAACTTCAAATTTGATACACTGATAAAATGAAATACAACTTGACAACATCATCAGGTAAGTATCTTTAGAAAAAAGTGACCATGTTTTTTTTTTTTTACCAACAACCATTATGAGGTATTACTGTACCCATTCCTTATTACCTATCGAAATTGGGATTACTGTATATGAACGCGTACATCTAAGTTTATCAAAATCTTTTAGGCCAAGTAAAATAAATAACATAATGCTCGTCCGAACTTTTTAAAAAGTTGGTGAGGGAGGTCCTTGTTATTTGTTATTTTCAAAATTTTCGTTATTTTTTTCAAGATGGCCACCATGTCTAAGATGGCTGCCATATCGTATTTGAAGATGGTTTTATCGTTTTATGAGCATGTACTGCATGTCCTCAAATTCTGTTTAAAGTTGTCATGTGTGTTTCTGTGTTCATTTCGATACATATTGTTATTCTTTCCAAGAGTTCTTCTTGCTTTTGCTCAAATATTATTCTGTGTGTGTGGCATCACGTCCTGGTGCAAAGATCTCGTTCAAAAAAGAACTGTGGCATGCAAACGTGAAGGGCAAAAAGTTTCGAAGAAATTATTGTGTTGTGGAAATAGCATTTTTTGTAGGCCTACATGCAAGAAAGATGATGAAATTGCCACAACAAAATTAAGGATAAATATGAAGAGAAAAAAAAAAAAAATAAAAATAAAAAAAATAAAAAATAAAAAAAACTTTGGTGCGGCCTCCAAATTCGGAGCGGGCGGGGACGAGCAACATGTTATTAATTTTACTTGGCCTTAACACTTGATGATACACTTAGATTCTTACATGATTTTGTGTTAATTTAGACAAACATGTAAATTAAATGAACAAAAATAACCTCCCACATCTCAGCATTTTAGGAATAGGAGTGGTAAAATAAATCTGTGAGCTCACTACACGATCATAATTTAAAAGTATTTTTGAGAACAGTGTCAGTTAAATTCCACTTTTGTTTGATATTCTTGAATATTCATGTTTGTAAGAACAGCTCTTTTGTGTGTCCTCATAACAAACATAACAAAACTTACAACATAAACTAATTACATGTACAGTACGACTCATAATAATATGAAAACATTCCCCTTCTGGGAATACTTGTTCACTACCTATCTGATAAATGTCAGGAAACACAGCTTACCTTGGAAAGAGGGGGGGGGGGGGGGGGGGCTCATTAATAAAAGATATTAACCCCCAGGTTTTTTTTGTGGGTTACAGCG
>JAUELU010000042.1:3642677-3653208 GCA_032357145.1 Evasterias troschelii | reverse complement strand
CCCCCCCCCCCCCCCCCCCCCCCCCCCCCCCCCCCCCCCCCCCCCCCCCCCCCCCCCCCCCCCCCCCCCCCCAGTCATAAAAGATATGAAGCCCAAGGTTAGTTTTGTTGGTTACAGCGTGACATGACTAGAGCGATAGTTTCTCTTGGTAGTTTCAGACTACATGTATTAAAATGGGAATATGTACAATGTATATTGTTCCTGGTCTTGAAAAAAGTGTTTCTAAACTCCCCCAAATACTCAGCTAGTTAGAACTTTCTCGTAGAACTATGAATTTTATATTCTTATCATACTACAAAGAAGTTGGCAGGACCCTGACAAGTTGCAATAAAACTGCAATGTGCATGCACCTGTTTGATAGTGACAATCACCCTTAGAAAGTGTTTCTGTTGAATGATGAAAGAGCTTCTCTTGTTGAGAAAACAAACAATTTATATTCTATTTAAAAAAGTAATAACAAATTTGTCATTTAACAGAGTTCCATAGTCACACTCATTCCCCTCACCCTACAAAGAAGCCTGAAAAACCTATTCCAACTTCCGTAGGCACTCTGCAGGCTTGAACATTGATCAAAACACCACCAAATCATTCCTTCTATACTAAACAGGGGTTTCACTTAAAATCTTCTAACATTTTCTCTTTTTTCCTTACATGTACCATGTAGGTAGAATTTACATACCTCTACATGTACATGTAACCACAGAGTGAGAAACCCTGATTTAAGAAAATGCTACACCCTCAGTTCCCAATTCGTCGCTCAGCAAGTTTCAGTACCTTATACATAATGGTTTTGGAATTACACTAATTAGTACATGTATGAGCGAGTTATCACTAGATTTGCCATTTTGTATTTCCATGAAATGACCCATCTCAATACACCACTTTACCAATGCTATACTGTACAAAGCACTAAAGCGCAGTTCAGGCGCGCGTGTGTGACATTTTCAATTTCACAAAACTACCCATCTGGAAGTGAAGTATTTTCACAAAGAAAACTATCGCTATAAAGTAGCCAGCTTTATTTTTGTCTTAAAAATATAATTAAACAAACTAGGCAGACTCCAAAACAGCAGTTTGAAAAATAGTACAACTTCAATTCTGTTTTTGGTGCTACATGTATGGACAAGATAGGTCACTTCGTGGTACGAGCGACGAATTGCTAAGTACATGTAAGTGTTATCCATGGGACATCAATGCCTCGTGAAGATGAAATAACTCATTTATTCCTAGTCTTTCTGATTTATTCCTGGGACTAGACATCTGTTATACTGCCAGTGGATATCTCACCAGTAATATTTGCATCCCAATGTATAAGATCCCAAATGGCAGTCTGCTTTGCAATGTAGTGTCAGTAATGCTACAGGGATGTGAGAAAATGCAGAAAAAACACATCCCCCAAAAATCAATATGTTTGAGGGTTGAGGCAACAGCTGTATTGGATGAGAGGCAGTAGCGACTCCCACATACAATTCTGTACTGACAACTCCAGTTACAAGGACAGCCTGGGCACCATGCACAAGAAAATGTGCGGCAATTCACACCTGTTGAATGTTTCGTTTCAGAAATGAAAGGTCAAGTGCAATAGTCTTATTAGTGTATATGAACTTATTAACAAAATACTGAACTAGCAATATTGTTCTGTAGCTTCTTCATTTTTTGGGGTATTTTCCTGACACTCTTTACGAAAAAACTAATAGTGGGTCTAAATAACATTTTGTTACATTTGCATAGCCCTTAACTTCACACACAATATTTTTGGATGTGCATGTTCAATTGCCACAACATTAGAAATTATAAAGTTTAATGCTTTCTGCTCTAAAATATTGTGCAATTTAAATCTTTATTAATAAAAGCTTTAACTGATTAATCCAAAACAGCTTAACATTATAATTTCTATCCAGTGATTTGCAACACATGGCATTATAAACTTGAGAAGTTATTGATGCAAGTTTACCTCAACTCAGCTCTCCTGTCACAATATTGCCATAAATGTCCTTTAAAAATTCAAACAGTAAAAACATGTTTTTGCTGCTGTCATCACTGTATTTTTCTGTGTAAAGATTAATTGAAATTGCCGGACAACTATGTACTGTAGAATGGTCCAATACTTTTTAACTCCAGGGAGTACAGTCAGACATGTCAGAGAGCTGAAAATAACTTGTTTGTGGTTTCAATTTGCCGACAAGCTTTTGGTCAGCTCTACTGTGGGCGCGCCTGATTGGCACACATGCTCAGTTATTGGATTTGTTTAACAGGCCAGAATAACAACTCTTAAATTTCAAATGAATTGTTGGGAAAATGTCCAGGCCTCTTCTACCCTTGAGTGCGACTTGCCGCTCTTCCAAACACTTAGATGTTTTGTATAAAAGAGCTTGTGTCCATGTTATGGGCTGACCAATCAGCATCCAGTACAATGTACATCGAGCTTGGGCTACGCCCAAGACTAGAAAAACACGTAGGAAAGGAGGAGGGGCCTGAAATTTAGTTTTACCGCTGTGAGTCACACTATACTCGTTGTTCTTGGAAAAGTCGGGGCGTTGATGACATCATCTCAGCCACGCAACATCCAATGAAACTTTAAGATTCACATGGCATTGGCTGCTGATAATCTATACAGTGCACATGCGTGAACGATACTGCACAGTTGTCGTTTGTCAATCTCAATATATACACAAAGTGTAATCTCAAAGATGCCGACTTTGTATGGCCGATGTATGGGCATCGGGGGATATTCACGTGACTTTGACTCTCTGCCATGTCTGCGGGATGCTGTGCTTATAAAGATAGTGAATGAATATCTCTCGGTTTGTATATTTTTGTTTTAGAGCTTTAAAGTTTAAGGAAAAAAACATAAAACAAGGACTTACAAAATATACTGACACAAAGAAAACAATTTTTTATTGCTTTTTTAATGTTTGCTGGCGAAATAAATGAAATTAAATTAAATGAAAGAGAGTCTTAGAAATTGTGAGATGGAATTGTCGTTTCTGAAAGGTCTAATGTTGTACTCATGAGGTGCATGCTTCTGAACGGACACAGTTTATTTAAGTTTGCATGTATTACAAAAATGGACTTGTGGTTTGCAAATGGACCCTTCAATGCATTTTCATTTATTACTAATTTATACATTTGTTACATACTTTGTAATAACAGTATTAAAAAAAACTAAATCGTAGAACCAAAAAGTACACCAGTGAAATAATTCACTATGGCAGTACAACCTTAAGTTATTTGGAATCTCTTGTGGGGCTAAACAGTGGCCTACAGAATCACACCTAATCGGTTCAAACAGACTTTATAGTAACTAAGTTTATTACTACTGTAGTTAGGTTTTCCAAGTTGAATCTGTCTGCAATTCATGCCATTCAGCAAAAGTGAAACAAAATACAAATATACCCAAAGCTACTTTATGCACTCATATTTACAACATGAGGTTTTTTCTTAGATTTTCTTCAACTAACATGTATAATGATAAAACTGAAATTGAGATGAGCATTTGTAAAAGCTTACTATTTGAGTAAGCACTTTCACCTGAGGGCATGCCATCATTGGTCTTAATCCTGTTATGACTGAATATCATATGTGCATACATGTACTCAACATGTATGGAAGTCAAATGAAGAGCTTGCAAAACTGGACTTTGAAGAAACCCTATGGCTCTTTGTGGTAGCATATCATCTAATATGCATACTGCTACTCTGTCAAGTCTGCACCTGTACAGGTGTAGAACAGGCAGGCTCCAATTCCAAAAATTCAGACTTGCTGATGTGACTGATGGACTCAACTGACTTCTGACTGTTGGATGGATTTTCTCCTCTGTTGAGTAACTGCATGTAAATCAGTGTACATTGTATCTATACCCATTTTTAACCCCTCTTCTACATGTATTCAACTCGAGATTGTATTGCACAATGCACAATACACTACCCAACTGCTTTGTTTCCTCTAGAAATGTGAACATTACATGGAGACAAAAAAGTTTTAAACATTAAGCCAAATACTATTAGCAAATATTAGTCCTGACCAAGACAGTTTGGATGGTGACATTATTTGCTTTATTTTTATTTGTAAGGATCACATGTGGTGAACTAAGTCAATCACTTGAAACTCAGTTGACCACTTGATTTCAGTTGAAAATGTTATCCAAGACACACTGCAAACATATCTATGCATATGGTGTACCCAAGGTTTTCATTCGGCTTTGTCAATTTACATTAACATTAGCGCTCAGTTTCACATTTCACCTTTTAATTTCACTTTTAAATTTGTAATTTTTCCGCAAAAGCTTGATGAATTACATTACATGGTGGCATTTTGGGAGGAAAGTGCAACATCACTTTTAATTTATGGATGAAAGTTTATTACTGTCTTATCTTTTCAAAGTAGTTTTAGACACATTTGCTTGAGCAAGGTCTGTTGTACATATTGTACATATTCAGGACATTGTGTTCCGACAGCCAATAAGATCCAATATATCTGTTTCTCGCAAGTTTTCTGAGTGCGTTATTTCATTTGTTCAAAAAAGAAAATAGCACAAGCTTAGCCTTCATTTGTCCAGCATAACCAAGTGCATTGTGAAAAAGTGGAAAAAACAAAACACTGCTCACTCAGTATCAGAAAATACAGTGTTTCCCCCAATTCGTGGTCCTTCTGTATGTTGCATTGACTAGGTTTTAAAATGAAAGACAACTGTAATTTTAGATCAGAGCAGGGCATAGCTTGCTAAAAGGATAAATATTAAACAAACATTTTGAGATACATATAACTTCTAAGGCAACTTGATTTACAAAAATGATTTGACATGTACATGTATGTACATGTACTATGATGGTATGAAATTTGCCGACGCCAGTTGCGGATGCCTACTTTCAGTGCATTATGGATAGTAAGTGAATAATAATGAGTTGGCATTTTAATTTGCATTGGATATGTAGTATTTGAGGCTTTGGAAAGATGTGAAATTTGTGTTTTACAAGTAAGATGAGCATCGACATTTGTAAACTCATTATTCCAATACTCTTCCCATTTTAACAGTTTAAATACAAAAATGTAAATTATTGTTTGTTTTCCCACCAAACTTTTCCAAACTGATATTTGGTGGACGTTTACAAGTGCCTAGAATTACTTTAGGACGTGCTTTTTTGGTTGCAGTCAGTTAACCTGATGAACTAAAATGGGTAGACACCCCATACAAAATGTGTTGACACTGGGAATAGTCAAAGAAGAGGCAAGGTGAAATCAGGCAGTCAAAAGAGGGCGCATTTCATGGCTCAATGTCAAGAGTTATAAAACAGAAGTAGAGGGAGCACTCACTACACACATACATTGTACATGTATAACGGTGCTACATGTACATGTAGCTCACCATGGGCAGGAATATGGTTAAACTTTTGCCTACATGTACATATACTTTGATTATATCAACTGGTACGTGATTTGTGTTATACAATGGGTCAGCACCTTTTTCTCAATGGCCAAGAATGCTTCTTGTCTTCTTTATTACATAACTCTTTGCTCAATGTTCAAAGACGCCATCTTGGAATTTGTTTTCATTTGGATGCCACAAGTCACAATATAAAATTACCACTATACATTCCCCCCAAAAAATCATGGATTCCGTGCTGTTAAACTACTGGTGTTCTTGTGTACATGTAAATGTACTGAATGTGTATCTAGTTCAGTTTTGACTTACACGTAGTTGAAGACTTGACTGGCCCTACCAGTTATCAGCTTCTATATTTGGTAATTCAATGTCATGTTGTGATTGATTGTTGGAGCTATGCTTCAGGGTTGATGCATGCTTTACAATAATGAGCTTCCTGGGATGGAGGTTATAGGATATGATCATTCAATGTTGTCAGGATTATAGTAGGCAGGTGCACAATACAAAGCAATGTCCCAAATACTTGTCATATACACAAATCAATACCTTTCTCCTCATGCAAGGGTGAATTTCAACATGGCTGCTCTATTTAGATGTACATGTACAGAGCCCAAGAACCCTACCTGTTTTATAGATGTACTTGTAATACAAGTTTCTGTACAGTAGGTCTTGAGTCCTTCAAGTCGTTGAATCAAGGTCTATTGAAACCTTCAAATTTCACAAAATATAAAACATTTTCTTTCCTAATATTTAATAAATATTGCAAAGGAGTGTTTTAGCATAGCTTTACATGTAGCTGCATGAAGGTAACATTGGGTAGTCAAGAAAAGATTAGTTTTGTTTAAGTGTTTAAACCATGCTTCTGTTGTGTTTTGGGGCCTACATGTACTAAATGTATACCTATATGCCCATGTCTTAAATGAATGCATACATGTACATGTACACTTATGTAAGTGGTGTATGCATGTGTGGATGTACATGTACACATGTGTACATGTATGTGTATGTAGTCACTCAACAAGTTCTGTTGCACAGTGCATGAACATGCTTGATTTGAATGCAGTCGTCATGAAGCAGATGATGTCATATTATTAGATAATGTTCCAAAGAGACATCTACATCAGTATGGGCTTTCCTTTACCTTAAAATAGAAGTACATGTATGACAACATGCTTGCAACTAATGGCAGCTGGATGGGGCAGCTGCTTCTTGCTGATTCTACCTCTAAATACCAATACAGTATTTATAGTTAACCTCACTGGATTTACACATAAATGGGCACACCACACTCCCATACACAAATGTACACCTGTACAGTAGTGAGGATACATCTGTACCAATCCAACAATATATAGAAGCATTATACATCAGCTGTTTTATTTTTCCAGGTCAAATCAAAAGCCTGCAATCATTCACAGGTAAAGGTTGCATAATGACAGAAAAACTGGTGCCTACGTCATGCAGACTTTCCCAATGTTTAAACTCAATGGTTTAAAACAAGCAAATGCCTACATGTATAATGCCCTGTACCTTTTTATGGTGAGACTTTTTTGTGAAGATGATTTCTAATCGTATTTGCTTGTAGAATAAATCAGGCTGAGATAAAATGTTATTGTCTCATTGCAATATTGCATTGCTGATAAGCATTTTGAAAAGGCTATTTAAATTTTTTCCCCACTAATTTTACACTTACAATGTATTTTTTTGCGTTTTGTGACTTTTTGCATATATCTAAAGTTGTCTTTACTAATGGTTGCAGTGTTGTAGCTGACACCGAGACTAAGGCATTCAAGACCTAAATGTGGATTGGGACACAGACCTTTTGTTTTTACCCACCTACCAGACTAGTCATAAACCAGACTTTTGAGTACATTGTAGCTGCAAGCTTTTGCACTAGCCCCATTGATGTAAGAACAAAACTTTAAAGATTAAGATTCTGATAAGGGGACAGAGACTACAAAAAAGAAGGTTTTGGGCCAGCGATCAGGTCTTGAGACCTACAGCACTGAATACATGTAGATGTCACCTTATGAAATCAAAAACAAATGTACAAGGGACAAAACAAAATTAGAAATCCATAAAAGACTTATTTTATGGAGGTTTTGGGGGGCTTCCAAAAGCCCTTGTTATATCATTGGCAGCATTCTGTGCTGACATGTACAGTATACACGTAGCCAAGATCAGGCCCTGCAGGATTAGAAACAAAATCTCTCGAAAAATGGACCTTTCGGTTCGCAGATTGAAAATTTATTGAATTTCAAGGCTCCCTGAAGATTTGCCAATCGTCTGTTATCAGTTTGTGTTGATTGTAATCCATTGTACTTCTTATAAGCATGCCTGGTTCCAGCGCCTGAACCACAGGCGCTGGGATGGGCTGATGTATTTGCATGCTCAAAAGACCATTTCTACTTGCCTAACAATCCCTGGTCAACTATTCCTATTTACCAAAGATTCAACCTCTGTCAATAATAATGTAGCTCTATGGTCTAAATCCATTGGAAATTATTGTCAATCTTTGACATACATACTAAAAATAGGGTTTGATTGCAACATTAATAATTACCTCAATAACTTTTTTCTTCTTGCAACTTTGGTTTAAAAAGAAAAGAACTAATTAAATGATTGTGTAAGTACTGTTCATGCACATGTTGTGCCAACTAGCAGTACAATCAGTCCCATCATGCATCACTGCTATCACACAAGCTCCTCAGCCCATCCCAGAAGTCTTGGATTAGACCAGTCCGGCTGAAATCCACTTTGTTGCGAATTTTAAGGCAACGTTATTTGCAAATGCTACCAGAAGGGACAGCTTGACTTCACCAACTTTTGATATTAGCTCAAGTTTGCAATTTAAAAAAAGAAAACTACTTGCAGTGTTATACTCCAACACTTAATGAAAAAGTATTTAAGGAGTTTCTTTTGTAGATTTGTGATGATGGCACTGTAATAACTTAATTGACTTACCGCAATCTGTGCATTGGATGTGAGACTAGACTCTCTGGACATTGATGGGTAGGGCATAGTGTAGGGGTCCTTGGATTTTCCTGGTAAGATAAAAGTAAAGCTTATTAAAACAAGAAATATAAACACAGGGTTCGAAATTAGCGATCGCCAGGTCGCCAAATGCGAGTGAAAATAGCGGCCGGCGAGTCAAAACCCTTCCTTTACTACATGTAGCTCGCCGGGCGAGTCAAATAATTGTTCCTTTTCACAACAAATGAGGATGTACATGTAGTGGTAAAATCCTAAAGAAAGCTTTTATTAAATAGTTTGACAAGTCTAGATATTTTCTTGATCGCGATCGTTCATTCCGATCCGGTATACAATCGTTAAAAACACAATGCACATAACCACATGGTGGTGCTGAATGCTGTGTATCCACTGCGTGGCACGGGGCCGCACAAACAACACTCGGTCGCCCACCCGGTAGTCCATGCACAACGCACACACAACACACAGTACATGGTCCAAAGTCCAAGCTAACCAACATTCTGCATGCTGTGATTGGCCGTTGATATTTACTATAATCATAAGAACTTTGCTAGACTTCAACGCAGTACATTTACGAACGGAGTAAAGAATTGCCGCACATTGTGCATCACGCCTGCAGATTATGTACAATGCACAGCCTTGGATTCAGTCTAATCAAACTTCTACAATTCTTGCTGATAGAGGGCGATGCGGGGCCAAGTTCATTGAATTTTTTCTCAATGCACGTTGTCAACCGATCGTTGACTCACGAAGATTTTAATGCAAACGAAGTTCAAAACAACCGCTCCTCAAATCACGAATCCATGAAAATGGTTGTTGATGAAAAAAGTATAATTTAGGGCAGAAATTAAGTGATAAATTCATCCAAAAATGCAAGTCACTTCACTTCTGTGTTTTTGTTTGTGTTTTATTTCTACATTTAAAAAATTGTGTCATGTTAAGACATGTGGGCTAGTGAAAAAACCTGCGGGCGATCCAAAATTATGGTTGCCTCGCCCGACCGGCGATTGGAAAAAAAGTTAAGGGAAACCCATGAAACATTACAAATATGTAGGCTCAGTACATTGGTTTGGTTATCAGTCGGTAATATTTATTACGAAAATTATCAAAAATAAATGATCAATCTTTATTCCTGGTGCAATTGTGACACCAACAATTTTTTTGCAGTACATGGATTACCTGGGGTCGATTTCACAAAGCACTAAGATTCATCTTGAAATGAGTTATCAGTATTACCATAGTGATTTGTATTGTGACATCACTCTTTGCTAAGGAACTGCCATGGATTTGCAGTTATGATCAATCTTAACTCTTTGTGAAATCAATCCCCGGACATTTACAGGATTCAAAATATTCATTGGGTCAGCTCAGTGGGTTCTATCAGGTGAGGGGGGTTGAGAGTTCAAATCCCTACCAAGTTACCTGTGAATTGTATTCCCACAGGTATCAAAAAGCATTGAGTGAACATCAGTGTTAGGGTAAAATCCAAGACATTTATTTGTAGTCAATGCAATCAGAAAAACAATGTCAAAGTGTTAAAAATAGATCATTAACTTTAACTGATTTTAAAAAGGATTACAATAATATTGGAGTCTTATAAAGCTCTTACTTTCAAATTTTAATAGTTGGAGATTCAAGGTACACAAAAACAATGTTCCAACCTGGTAAAGTCTACAAGTCAAAAAGAGTAAACGAACAAATTCTTCTTGAGCATGCCTGGCACAAAACCTGGAAAATGTGAGGTTAAGTTAACCACTTGACCTGGACCAGGGTGGCAACCCTGTGTATGCAGTGCCCACAGGATAATGCAACCACAAAAAATATCAGCTTCTCCAAGGATTTTTCCTTAATGCAAGGCCTTTTCCTTCCGAATCTCCAAATTATAAATGACTGTGAATCAAGGATACAGGAGGTACATCATGATGCTTTTGAAGTGGTTTGAAGTAATTACTATAACATGGAAACGATTTACTTAACACACAGAGAACAAAATAATAACAGGTAAATAAAACAAGGCAGTGAGAAATAAGAATATATCAATTAGTATAATTATATATATATTTATTTGTTAATACTGTACTTAGGCAAAATAAAATAAATAACATGTTGCTCGTCCGGACTTTTAAAAAAAGTTGGTGAGGGAGGTCCTTGTTATTT
>JAUELU010000042.1:3610622-3631874 GCA_032357145.1 Evasterias troschelii | reverse complement strand
CCATTCGTAGCGAAACCGGAAGACCACTTCGAATTGCGGTGTCTGATCCACCTTTGCGTTTACACTTGTATTTGTAAACCACTTTGCCGGATCTGATCCACCAATTGCCGGCTTCAACCCCCCTCGAAAGGTGGATTAAAATTGCCAGATCTTGAACCGGGTCTAATCCGGCATTTTTGCTATTACACTAGCCGTTAATCCACATTGCCGGATCTGAACCGGGTCTGATCCGCCTTTCAGGATCTAGTTTAAACGGGGTCATAGTGTAAACAGGAAGTGGCAGATTGTTGGAATCTATAAGAAGTTTGCCACTGGCTGACGCTCTTTGTCGAAATGTCAACGAGATGCAACTTAAAGTTAAGCGCCCTCTACAGGTACAGTAGCTAACTCAAATGGCATGCAGAATGTGCATGCTACATGTATGTGCGGTGAATCTCTCACCTGATACACAACTGTACCATGGCCAGGGCCAGGGGCAGAAAACTGCTGGATACTATGAACAACAAACATTCTGCTCCAAATGGAGGACTGTGGGCTTTGTATTCTCATTAATAATTAATGGCCTTAAACATGTATGGTTTTTTCTTGCACCAAGAACAGTCCAGGACATGGCCCTGTGTCCAACACAGATTTTTCAGTAGTGTGAAAAGGCCTTACAGTTTTAGCCAGAATACCAAGGAAAGAAGAGTGAAAGATAACTCTTGCAAAATTTCTTTGGAATTTCAGGCTCATATTGCAACCTTATTTTTCAATGACAATGTGTGCTTTGGGTATTCAAAAAGTTACCTCCTAGATTTGATGAAATGAAAGTAGATTTTTTTTTACCAAGAAAGTTGTAGCTTATTTCTGGTGGACAGAAATGAGACCCCCCAAAATAACTCACCCTTGTATCAAAGCTTGGACTTGGTTGACTACTCCATGTATTACTGCTTCCATCCATACCTGCAAAAAGGACATAACATAGATCCAATTAATTCAAACTACATGTACTCTACTGTGTGAGTCAATTTGTTCTCACTCTTTCAACAGTTTCATGTTTGTATACAACCACCAAAGAGTCAAAACAGTTTTTTCAACAGTTTTTTTGAAGTCATTTACTTGTACACGCAATTAGCAACAACGAAAAGGTCTGGCCCTACTTGATTTTAAATGGATTTTTCCCAGGTGGTACCTTTTTTGGCAGCTGGCATTCAACCATGCATAGCTGGTAGGCAATCCGCAGGCCCTTCGAGGCTATAAACCTTGTACACATGTA
The DNA here is from genome assembly GCA_032357145.1 of Evasterias troschelii. Classification (NCBI taxonomy): domain Eukaryota; kingdom Metazoa; phylum Echinodermata; class Asteroidea; order Forcipulatida; family Asteriidae; genus Evasterias; species Evasterias troschelii. Next base: position 3,630,619 of record JAUELU010000042.1, on the reverse strand, counting down.
CGCAAGCAACATGTAAATTGTACAAAAAAGGTGTACTGTGACCTGAGAACGAGTGGGAGAAGCAATGACTTGTGACCTACATGTACCATACTATTCTACCATGGGTCATTCACTCAGCATATCATAGAAATTGTGCATGCAATACCAAGCACATCACTAGTTTTACACTTTGGCGCGAGGTTGTTACTGCCAAAAAACATTGCAATCTGACCGCATCAAATGGTCCTGCAAGGACTTCAGTTATTCTTAAAATATATTCCTCCACTCTGCAATTAAAAATCAACCTTCAAATAGATGAAAATGTTCTCAAAGCACAATACATTGTGCTTATACATGTAAGTAACATCAAAGTGGGCAATGTAAAACTCATGGGAAGATGTATTTAACTGTACTGTCCTATTAAATGAGACCTGAGACAGTCTTCCATGTGATACATTGTGTATTTTCGGCCAAAGACATGAGGAGAGTCTTTGGTCAATGTTCAGATTTGTAGGTTTGACTTGATATCATAGTCACTAACTAAATCAACTACAAAAATAATGAAAATAATGCTAGTTATGACTTTGAAACTAGAATACTCTCTGTACAACCCTGAAAAGGTTGAAAGCTCCAGACTGGCCCTTCATTTGATGGATGATCTGTGCATTTTTTTTTTTTAACTTACTGCAACTTAAATGTCAAGTGCATTTTGAAATATCACTTGTTTGTGGATATAATAGCCAGGCCCTGTCACCTTTAAGTCCAACAACCCTTCTTATATCAATAAACATACATGATGCCTGCTGGATATAAGAGTTGTACAACAAGTACAGGTACATGTACAATGTACATCAACTTTCCTCTGTCATACATGAAGACAGAATCTGATTGTACAATAATACACAAAGGCCTGGTCCACTCTTCAAAATCCCATTGCTGGTACAAGTCTGAAGTATACATGTTAATCACTGATGGCATTTATGTTCAATATCTACATCCTATTGATTTATCAAAGAATTACTGAAAGGTACCTTCGTTGCTGCTTCATTGTATCGCATCGCATTTTGCGATGCAATTGGAGCAATTTGAGATGCAATTTTACAAAGTGCATCGCACAAATTTGCAATACAATTTGCGATGCAAGTGATACAAAATTGTTGAGTTATAAAAATAACTTAACACCCACACGGTTTGACAAAAAAAATTGTTTGACAAGTCTTGATAATTGCTAGATTTAATGTGGCCGCGATCGCGATTGCAATAATTTATTTCCAGTAAAACCGCATGCATTATTATTAGTCTGGCTCTCTCCTCCATGTTTTATACAATAGTAGGAATGCGAGGAGGGAAACACACAACTCAAATGTCCAGGGGTGGAAGACGCCTGGTAAAGTCTAATTTTAACCTCGTTCTTGTTATGATTCACTTTCATGCACAATTTTAACCTCATACTCATAAACACATCGCTCTCACCACACATTTTCCCCAATGTGCGTTGTCGACTGATCATTAAACAACAAAGATTTCAGTGCAGAAAAAGTTCTATAAAACCAATCCTCAAATTACGAATCCATGAAAATAGCTGTTGATGAAAACAGTATTATTAATTTGCTGTGTATGGGCCCCTACTCAGGGACACTGTTCCCGTGGCAGACCACAAACCACCTAATGTAGACACCTTGTGCCGGGACTCTGGCCTGCAACGGGAGGAGCTGCGTACAGCAATGAGAGACCTATGCTACGCATCGACTGAATGAATGTGCAGTGAAAGGGCATCAAAACTTCTCATTTACTATGTTTTTACAAATAAGTGAAAGAAAGCAATGGTAACCAAATTCAAAACAGGTTGTCAAATGCAGCTCTTGCAGAAGCAGATGCCATTCTTTCTGCAAAAACACTATCTTACTTTTTTACCCAGATGATCCAGAAAGTAGTAGCTGTCTCAGCATCTTTTCCCTACTTCTTATTGTGTCAAAAGGCCACGACAGCCCCCAAAGGAGGCAAGTTTGTGGACATTGTGTGGATATTCCACAAAAACTTTAAACTAAGGGATGTTCAAGAAACTACCATGCAAAAACTTATTAGTAAGTATTACTGTCAATAAAGGGCATCAAGATGGCAAAACACAACCATTAATTATGTGCTACTTTTTCAGACTATGTAATTTGTAATTAATCAGAAAACTAACATCCTCCTCAGAGATTATATGTACCATGATTTTTGGACTACATGTTTAAGCTGTAGCACCAGAAAATATCTGTATTTAATTCTTTTCTTCAGAAGTCAGTGTGTTAGCCGCATCACTAGCTGAGTAGTAAAAAATAGGTGCATTATTGTATCAATGTTTGTGTAAGTCTGAGGAAAGTGTGGGTGCCCTTTTTGTAGAATGTTCAAATGAGTAAGGAACCAGGCCAGTGAGTTGAGCCTGCAATTTGTGTCATACATTGTTGTTGTAGAGTAGCACTTTACAAATTGATGTGTTGCACAGACAAGTACAGAACTGAAATGAGGAGTTATGATTATTATTTTGATCTTCCCCGGATTGTTATATTTTTGTACATACATAAGTCAGAGAACATTTTCGTTTTAATTTTTACTTCACAAGTCAGTGTTTAAGCTGCCTGGAATAAACTTGAAGGCCTGAAAACCAATTCATAAGCCATGGCTTATGGTCTGAAAATTACAGTATGTCATTGTGACTGGTAAAATTAAGTAATACTTACAGAAATCAGAGTATAAAAGGGGCAGGTTACATGTATATACCTGGCCTAGTGTATTTTTTAGCAAACGTTAATTTCACGGAACGACACTGAACATGGGCAGTGACTGTTTAGTCTGTTTCCACGTCAACTTTGCCCTGATGACTTCCTAGACACGAGATGAGAATCAGACAATTTATGTAAATCCTGACTTTAGTTAGTAAACATATGTTGTTAATATCCATTGCATTATAAGCATCAACTTATGTTTAATAGTAAAAGAAGTGTATTCTTAATATTTGGGATGGAATATTTTTTTGTTTATTGTTGGACTTGATCCTAATTTTTGCTCTGAAGACCTTAGCCCAACGCATCATACTGTACCACACTACAAAAATGGGGTTGGAAGGTATTTTAAACGTTAAACACAATTTCAGCTACTCGTGTTCAGTTCAAAGAGGTTGCTACATGTAAACTGTAAACCAGCTAAATATTGTTTTATTATTAAAAGATACCTGGTGCCTAATATACATATCCACTACCTTAAAATAAAACTTTTTTTTAGTACTTCTTATTATACACATATTAAAAACTCTTATAAAATAAGTGATTAAATATTGTAGCAAACTTTCATTAAATATCTGATGAACACAACTTTTAATGTGTGTTGACATAAACAATGCATATCCTACATGTACATGATGATGTACTGTATACTGATATACCTTAGCACCAAGTACATGTACATCGTTTCTTCCTACCTCCATAATCGTACGTAGTGTATTGTCATTAATCAGACATTCACCAGACATGCTCACATTATGATTAAATACAAGCATCTTCCTTACAACTACACCATCATACATGCACATGTACCATATTTGTAAAGCAAGTGAAAAACCAAAACCATGGCAATAGTGATAGATGATACATGTACATTGTACATACATTGTATTGTACAGTACATTATGCACATGCATGTACATGTACATGTACATGTAGTGTTATAAGTGGTAGTACTTCTACGCTTGCTGTGTTCACACAATGATCATCACACAACCTAACCTCAGTACAGACTGATAATTTTATACATACCTCGGACATTACAACCCATACTATGGCTGCCAATAGTATTTAAGGGTCCTCTGTCTATGTATAGATCCACACGAGCCTTGTTCATGTTGAGACACAATTCACTGTTATTATTTCACAGACACAAAGACCATAACCTTACTAAACTTGCACACTGTAATTCAGCTAGCAATCCACCAGGGCCATCTTTAATGTATGCATATGAAAGCAACAGTAGGCCAGGCCATGCTATTCAAGCTCATGAATATGCAGTGCTGTAGTAGGCGTGGTTAGTGATGTTGAATGGAGCAACTGACTGGTTGAATGAATAGACTGATTGATGGACATGTTGGTTGAGTATGGCTTCTGCATGCCTCCAATAATAGGCAAGGAATACATGTACAGGTACATGTCTATGGGGATGTGCATTTTCCCATAAATAGTGCCTACATGTACATGTACATATACGAGGCGCATTGTTCATACACTGTACATGTACATGTACAGATGTACATACACAAACATTACAGTATTACATGTACATGTACAGTACATGTAAATATTCAGTACATACATGTACATGTAAACATCCACACGCACATGTGCACCATACATTGTACCATTGAGGTAGGAATAGACTCATACTTGCTCTACGGTATATAAAAACATCATAAGTTTTAACAAAGCTGTGTGTTTGTACATTTTGTAAAAAATTTACAAAATTTTACAGTACATGATCATACCTGTATCATGCTTGACACAACCTTGTTGAAGTGTTATGTAGGTTACAGTACTAACTTTGGCCAATCTAGGGAACCAGGACACAAACACAAAGTACACAATTTTACATCAAACATGTGCATTTACAGCACAGCCTACACATAAGAAAAGAGTCATAAAACATTTAGTGTTATTAGTTCATTCAATAGAATCATGGAGGAAGAATAATACACGTATATTGAAGAAATACCTACAACTTTGTATGCTATGGTTCATGGACACACAACATTTGACACTTCAGAGTAAAGCGTTGTCTCAATTTTAATCAAGTTCTGAAAAAGTTCTCCAAGGAATAAAAAGATCATTACCCATCAATACCTGATGACTTAATGCATTTGGAGAAAGTGCACATCGTTGTATTTGTGTACACTGTACTTACAAGCCTGTCTGTAAGACTTTGCAATGGCAACAAATCTACAGCCTCACGAATGTAATTCAAAACTGCTTGGATTAATATGGCAATGCAAGAGTCTACCATAGCGCTGCGAGCTGCCATGTTATTAAATCTCATTCTAGAGAAGTGTCCGTGGTAGAGCATGTAACAAGATCTAGCTGGTTGAAGACAGCTATGGGGCATACTCAGTGCATAGTCATGGCATCATAGTAAATGCTCACAGCAATCAATATTTTAAAATGTCACAGCCAAACACAGTCATAATGGCTATTAATGAAGAGTATTTCACCCAACAATTGTACTGCAGAAAAAATATTGTATTAATAGTGAAACAAAAAGATTTGTAAATTTTTAGTGCAAGTACAGTTGAAATCAACAATTGCTCAAGATTTCAAAATAATTTCATTTTCAGCAATTAATCAGATTTTAGCTCAAACTTCTTTTCAACAAGTCTCATGTTCAAGTTTGAATACAAGGAAATGCCTGTGTTATCAGTAAGCAAGTATTTTGCAATTTCCATAGCATTTGGTTCTGGGTCTTTTCAAAATTGTTGTCACAAATTTTAAATAAAGCTGACTGGGACCAGCCATCTTTAGTCCAAATAAAATAAATGTTGTGTTTACGGTTATCAGACCTGTATGTTTTTGCGGCCGAATTGCCAATTATGCTAGTAGGCAAAACTGAAAATTAGTATTTTAAATTGTTTCCACACTTTAAACTTATTTATCATGACCTACCAGAGCAATAGTAATTAAAATAGTGTTTGATCACCCGTGTTGTATGATTAGCTCTTACTGCCACAATTTTCTGGGCTTTAAACTGCGCCCCATCCCAACATGTCCATATAAAGTAAGCCTATGCCAGTTACACGGATAACCAACCAATCATTCGGTTACACGCTTACATTTTTTTTGGTTCAGTTAACCTCTGAGAAATGCTGTGATAAAAACGTAGTGTTCTTGATCACACGAACGCATTGTGTAAATTATTTCTTTTTAACTCCTAAATTTGTTTCCTAAATGGACGGTTACACGTTAACAAAAATAACTACACATAAAACCACACCGGCTTAGTATGATGCAATGCCTAGGTAAAATGAAGCTAGTGTACAAAAATGGAATGAGAAATGTGAACAAACCATGATTGAACCAATACCCTAGTGCTAAGTACAGTTTTATTGCATTTAATACAAAGAAAACTAAACAACAATCACTGATTTAAAAAACTAGCTTTAATGAATAGACCAAATGATCCCAGATTAAGAAAGATATGTGCAAGTTCAGGCCTCCCAGTGCCTTATGTAGGTACAATGTACATGTAGCAAATATATTTGTTTGAATCAGTTTTATTAGGAATTAATGCCAAAGTGAAGGCTTTTATGCATGAAGGTTAAATAAATGTACATAAAATGTATGTATTTCACATGATTTAGCAAAAATATGTGTGTACGTGGTATTTGTTGCATTTTATTTAAGGTAGCCACTAATGTAAATTGCCCTTATACATGTATGTACAGGTACAATTCCTGAAACCTGTCCACCAGCACACAACTCCAGATAAAGTTATTCAGCATGTTGGGCCATCTGAGACACTGGTGTGATTGGCCTTTTACAGCATGCAACTAACTTGTTTTCATATCCCCAATCGCCCAATCTAAGGCAACGGGTCCCTTTAAGCGAGTTGTGGTAAAGGGACCCAAAAAATGAAAATTATCCTGAAGTCCTTTGACAGTGTGGAGGCAATTCAAGTGAACGTGCAGGGATGAACAATTGCCCTGAATTCCATAAGGGGCTTGTGTTTCTGAGCCCAACTTGGGGCCAAAAACAAACTTGTTGTAGCTCTATGATATAATCAAAATGCCCCTGGGACATGTTTTTTAAAAAAAAGTTGGCATTTTAAAATTTTATTTCTAACTTGATCGATCAGTTTCATAAGTCTACATAGATAATTAGTAAAGTTACCAAGCCCCCGCCCCCCGCCCCCTCCACAGATTCACGTTGGTTGACCTATACAGCCCCCAAAAAATACATTTTCAGGGAGAAAAATAACATCTCTGTAGAAGCTATGTACATGTACACAGCTTGGTTCAAAAACAATGACTGATGATCAAAGTGGTGACAATTCAAATAAACGATTGAAGACAAAGCTTACTAAGCCTGCAAACTGACAAACTGCTTTATGAGCATTACTGTTCCAATTTGTAAGATCTGGGATACCACCATAAAAACTCATAAATGAATCAACACTTTTCTAGTAGTATTTCCTTCACAGCAAATCTTGACAGTGAGGTGGTGATACCATGGTGATACTGGCAAAGAATCAGCAAGGTGGTCACTGAAGGCAGTGGGGTAGGCTGCCTCATGTTTACAATGCTTAGACTAATCATAACACACATTGTATGGCTATTTAATACATAATTTGTTTTATGTCTTGCTTAGAAAACATTAGTTTCTCCAAAAAGTAAAAGCCTTAAAGATAATGAAAATGTGTTGTAGGAGACTAAGAATAAAGGTTTTTTTAAAGGTTTAATATATTGTCTTTTATTTATTTATTATTATTATTTTACTTGTTGTGGGCTTTTGTAAGTTGCCATTTTTAGAAACAAGTTTGACTTATTTTATAGCTTTCACCTGTAACTCTAAATAAAAAGTTCTAACTTCTTTTCATATAAATTTATAACACATATGCAGACTTTCAAACATGAACATATTGGTGATCACAAGCACATGATGAAGCAATTCAACTCCTTATTCGTTTTAATATTAAAAATGGTACTCAAGGGAAATTAGCAAAGGTTTACTGAGGCTTGAACTGAGGGCAAATTCCATCAGAGTATTTCACATTATATCCTTCTTTCCCTTTTGGAAGGCATAACTTTATACATGTATACTATACATAAACCATGCAAAAGCAAAGGGTCTATTGAAGGTATTGTATTGTATAACATTTACAAGATCTTAAACTGTAAAAGGAAACATTTAAAAATGATACCAGGAAACTTAGTTTAACACCCTTTTGTTAAATACTATTACTTCACTAAACCTATTCCACTTACATTACCTTAGCAGGGCACTTCAATGGTTAATTGTAACTTATTGATGATACCCTCTCGTAAAAACAAATAATTCACAATAAGAAAATAATTATACTGATGGACCTGTATTTAACTGCTTTTTGCGGATACCTCAAAAGCCTTTTAGATTGAAGTGATAATTTCTTGCAATGTACGATATCATGTAATTTTCGGTTGTTTTTAAAAACTAGGAAATTTGGTTGAGTATTTTTTCAGATTGTTATTTAACAACATATTTTCTATTCACATTCTGTTGAACATTCTCGGTAAGCGGGAAGGATGGACCAGTATGATGCACCCAAATACAGCCAAATGTGTAGTATGAGAATACTGCATCAGGCCTGATACTTCACAAAGGCAACGGAGGCGATTGCCTAGATGCCCCCTGGTCATTGCCTTGGTGCCCTTGAAATGCTCCATTAGAAATTTACAATTTCCTCATAGGGTGCCCTTTACCGAGGAGAGAATGCCTTGGTGTCCTTTCCCTTTCTAGAACGAACAATACAGGCCTGCTTCATACTACCAATTATTAGTTAGATTCAGAATGCCTTAAAGTTAAGTTTGGTATAATAAGAACAAGATAAATATAATGTTGAAACTTCTCCAGACTTTGTCAGGATTAAATAACCATAACAGTGTGTTGTTTGCTTATTTTTATATTCATTTTGTAATTTTGATAAAAAGTTTACCATTTGAGTTGAATTCTGACCTTATTGGTTCTGTATTTGATACCAATTTCCATGATTATGTCTGTGTTATCTCAATGTGGAACATTCTAAACTCTGTATAACTTGTTTTTAAGTTTAATCCACAATGAAGGGTACAACCTTGGGCAGTGAGGGCTAACACAACATTCTTAACTTTTTAATTAGCGAGTCTAAATTTCTCAACAACTTTTAAGTATTGACTTAAATATGTGTAATTAGAGAGAAAAAAGGCAAGGACTGTTTTTAGTTGGTCCAGTAATTGGTGGTCTGCAACATGATATCATGTGTGTATTTTGATTTGCTAAGGTCCCCTAAGGTAATTGAGATAACCCCTACCAGCAGGCCTGCAGGACAGCAGACAGGCACGCAGGCAGGCACGCAGGCAGGCAGAAGGATATCTTTGGTCAGGGACTCTTATGGTCAATAATCTTTATCCCTTATTTTGAACCAATAAATATATATCGTTAAAAAATAAAACAAATAATAAATGTTTACATTTTTCTATTTGGATAGCCATAAAAAACCTCACTCGAAAGTACTGATCACAATGTACACAAAGTATACATTACACATCTGTGTGATATACAAAATGCAGTCACATCATTTCCAATGATTTACAGACTGCTAGCCTTTGTTATCATACTACTCTGCATGCTATTAAAGGCAAGAAACATTAAATGCTAGAGAGCGCTTTAACAAATCTGTGATGGCATTAGAGCATACGCCCTCTGTCATGTCTGTTGGTGAAATATACCACAGGATATTGCGCGATAGCACCCTAAGACTGCACTTGTCTTCTTATGCTCGGGAAAAATGTGTATTCTTCAGATTGTTTTTGAAGCTAGTGGCACCTAAACTTGGTTAATTATTGACTTGATTTTAAGTCTAATATTCCATGAATGACTTGATTTCTCACAAAAAGGTGCATTATCGGCTGCCAGTGTGTTGTTAGCACTTGACAAATTAACAAATTTGAAAGGCTTCAGGCATGATATTTGGTGCTTGGAAAAAAAGTAGGAAAGTAATGTTTGAGCACAAGGGCTGACCTACTTGTTCATATGGTGTATGGTTTAATATATTTTTAATGCTATTTAATTACAACTTTTCTAATAGTTTCAAGGGCAAACAAAATCGGAAATCAGACTTAAGTAGAAAGAATATCATGCCTGAGGCTTAAATGGTTTTTATGTGAAAAAAATTTGTGATCAAAGCATGGTATGCAAATGGTTGAATGTAATGACTATGGGGTGTTAAAAAACTGTGGTCTTTCTAATTTTTATATTTTTGGCGGGAAGACATTGTCAAATTTGGGTCACGTTTGTTTGACCTATATTAAGGTTTTAATCCCTCCCAAATATGTATAGATTTTCAAAATCCATTGCATGGTTCAGGAGTTATGAATGTTTTCAAATATTAAACTTTGAATTAATGTTTTAAGAACCTTGTTGATGCCATTGTTTAGGTTCCATCTTGATGTTGAGGTTAAATTATCTGATGAGTTTCAAAGTTCAATTCAGCCTCCTTTTTGAGTTAAGGTGTACAGAAGAGTTTGACAACAACGATGACAGGACACGGGACACTGTATTATGTGCTTTTCTTATCGCACAAAAAGGCACCGTACCTTCTTTTCACCATGCAATGGTCAATTTTGTTCAAGTTTCACATTAAAGATTTTGCTGATACTACCTATCAGTTAAAAAAATCAAATTGGTTCGACTTTAAACTTTTCATTGTGGGGAACTTTGATGACGTCATCACTGGTACATCATAAAAAAGGTTAACAACATAGTGTCATTTCATGCACGGAAACCATGTCCAAATTCTATTTCATACTGACTGCAGAGCTGAAATTATTACTTGAAGAGTTTTTTTTCGCTTTAACTTCCGGTTTAAACTGGAAGACAAGTCAAATTTGGGTCACATCTGTTTGTTTAATTCTTGAGACTTTTCCGATGATGTATGCGATGTGTGGTATATGAATTATGTTTAATTTTTTAATTTTTTACTTATTTAAATACACCTGATGTATTGTGAAACTCCTTCAACATTGACAATTTTTTCCTTAGTCAGTGAAGTCAAGGCAACAGATAAGTAACTACATGCTGTTCTTTTCACAATTGAAAAGTAGCACCAAATTTATAGAGGTGCAAAAGCAGACATCTAAACAACTTATTGTTTAGCAAAGAAAAGTCAGGAAACCAGTTGCAAACAGCACATTGATGTTATTCTGGCTAGTAACCTTTTTCAGTTAACTTACTTTTTGTATTACATGTACATTACATGTAGCTAATTTTTGTGCCTTAGCAGCTGTATGAAATTTGGTCCATATCACAATTTCATTACTTTTGTTGGTTCAGTGTACTATATAATTATATGGGCCGAATCCCTAACGACTTTTCCACATGGCCTTTATGATTATTTTTGGTCACACTCTCACATCCTAAGTAATGCAAAATCCCAGCAGTCTAGTACAACTACATACATTATACATAAGTGTATATTTATTTACATTTATTCACAAGGTTCCACTTGTTCTCTACTTATTCCAATCTTGGATATTCAACTAGGTTATGTTGTTTATATCATGTCTATACAATTACAGTGTGTGTATGTCTCCTATAACTCAAATATGATTAAATCAAGAAAATTTTGTAATATTCACTGTTTGACTAAACCTCAGCTCAAGCTCTAAAAAAATATAACAATAATACAAACAAGAAACACATAACAAATGGATCTGATAGGCTGTTGAAAAAAAAACCCTGAACTCTGAGCGCAAAGCGCGAAAGCTTGCGAGCACGAAGCCCACGAATAACATTTATCTTTGGTTTTAAAAGCTCTACTCAAGAACATGGTTTTATCTTCATTTTTTAATGACTTTGATCTTAAGTTTTGAAAAGAAAGAAAACGGATTTCTTTTTTTGGAGGCCAAACAAAAATGGATTTCCGGTTAAAGAAGGAGAAATCACATCCCTGATAACAGTAACTTGGTTCAGAGCTTGAATACAATCCAAGTATTTATGAATCTGCCATAATCTGGCCAGGAACTACGCCTTTCTCAAGTTAACTTGTCAGTTTGGTCCCAAACAATAGGCCTTATGTAATCCAGATTCTTCCTACATAGTAGAGATGGGACAACAAGACTCCCAGCCAATTACAACCATAACTGATCCAACAACATAATTGCTTTATTGCAGATATTGAAGGTAGTATTCACAATTATTCTAGAGTAGCATGAGTGCTTGTTTTAGTTGACCCTACTCTGTTCAATGGACCAGAAATTTGTACTTTAAATTAAATACAAATGTAGTTTAATATTACAGTATTTCATGCATAATATGACAAGTGATCCATACTTAATGAAAGACACTTGTTTACACACAGGTATATCATTTGTAATTTGCATACAATTAATGTTATGAATGGGCAAAAAAGATTGTTATTGAAGAAGTACTTTAGTGTTTGTTTATTATTATTACAAACACTGGGTGTTCATAATTTACAATGTTACCAGTGATGACATAATTAGTTTTGAAAGTGTGTCACTACATGTGGATTTTATGTAAAACTATACATGTATTGTATTTCTTACAAAGGTAACATTGTTACTAACAACTATGTTAATGCCAACATGTACAGTAACATGTACATACTAACATGTAGGTTTGGATTCTTGTGATCTTTTTAAATACAGAACTTAACTGATAAACGCCAGAAGAAAAGTACTTGTATACAGACACAAGTAGTTTACACACACACAACTTTTACGAACCAGAAAACAGATGCTTAAAATCCCAGTTTAAAGTTGAAGATAGGATGTTGCCAACAAACGTGTATTACATGCTGGAACTATTCTTTTTTAAATGACTAAAACAAAGGGGTTCCATTGCGTAGGCTGCACTCACAGTGTTATGCTTCATTTGCTCCATTTAAAGAGGGATTCTCCTAGATTTAAACAAAATAAAACAATGCTCATCATATAATAATTTATTTATTGGCACTTACCAGTTGATGGATTTTGATGGATTTTGGTGTTACATTACTCACTTTGAATGTTACAATTTTGGAAAAATAATCTATTTTAAGCTATGGGTTTAAAACATTTCAAAAGGATCAAAGTATTTACTCTATGGAATGTTTAGGAGAAAATACACAAATTCTCTAAATTCAAACAATGTTTTTTTTGTAATACGTCAAGTGCTCCAAATTATTATTTATAGACTTTTCTTTTCTCAAATTTATTCTTAAGACTAGAATAATCATATACATGTAAGTATGGTGATGTATGAATAATGTGGTGTTTACAACCACATATGTCAGAGAGTTAAATTAGGCCTAATTTGTAAAATTCATCCTAAAATCACTTCAATAGAAAAAGATAATTCACATCTGATTACCTATTCAGACAAAACCTTTCTCTTCAATATGTCCCATGACCTCATCAATGATATTTGATATTGCCAAGTGTATGTGACAAGTCCCAACATACAAGTGCTTGCCTTTTTCTTTGGTCTTTAAGAGGCAGCAATGTGCAGTGAAGTGTAAGGTGCTGAGGATACTGGTCTAAGGCTGTGAGGCTGCGCCACTGCCATTATCCCTTGTGCATAATTGAACACTGATCAAGTTCCCTCAACCGTAAGCCTTATACACATCAATAAGCAACGGCAATAATTCAACTCGTCATTTCACTCTTCAGGATGGAATTTTCTCCACGTAGATTTGTGATGACTAGGTCCTTGAAATTTGCAACGTGCCGGGAATGAGTTGACTGCGAAAAACTATTAAAATGCAAAACGGTCAGCAAGTAGCAGGGCTTGAACTTGAAAAGTGCATTTAAAAGCCTCTTGTTGGCACACTCTTGATATTATTTAATATTTAAGCGATAAGTGGCTACTCCACATATCAATTAGGTTTAACACCTAGGGTCGGCATTTCCTAGGAGTATAAAGTATACAGCATGGTTACATTAGACACAATCTTGACCATGTAGTAATTAAGTGAGGAGACACGATGGAGCCTACTCAGCCAGCTTGACACTGTCTTTTCTATCACACATTCTAGGTCTCAACGATGACATAAAAATAGTTAACTCTTTCATCCATTATGTCAATGGTATATTTTTTTGAAGCAATAAATATCTTGGAACATGCGTTAACTGCCAATATTTCAAACTTTGCAAATTCTTGATGCTGATGAACTACCTTAAAAGCACAAAAATGTGTTTTTAGCTTTTTCTAATAGAACACTTTTTGTATTTATCAGAGGCAATCCAGACAACAATTTTGAAAAGTGTTGTTGCCTTTCCTACAAGTGCCAAACAACATGATGTAGCATTAGAGGATGCTAACACTGAGCAGATTAAACCATCTTTGTTTCCAGATTTTCCTCATAAATACATGAACCCAATATGTCGGCACGTCTGCATACATGTGTGAAAGTTGACTTCCTTGTAGACACTTAAAAGCCCCACTACAGTCAGCCAATTAGATTATCATCATTGCCACTTGAGAGTTGTAGGGATTAAATGAGAGCGTTGAGGTCAAAGATCACCCTAGGACTCAGTAGGCCTATGATTGGTCTCCAACCAATCAAAATGAGGTCAGATTTACTTATCCCAATATTGTGGAATATTCTATCCCAAGTGCAGGGTTGAACCTATCAATGTTGTATTATTACAAGTTACATAAAACATGACTGGTTGGCTACATCCAAATTGTAATCAGAAAAGTGCGTGTGGATGTGTTTGTTTTAGCACTGCACTGTCCTATACACAATCCCACTGCTAGGCAGTAAACACTCAGGTATCATTATTTGTTTACTTTTAATTTGTTCCAATGAGGCACTAATGTTACCATCCCACATACACACACAGTCACACCCAAGTATATGCCTACAATCGTGGACCTCTTATTGTCCCTCTTTTTGCAACAGCTCCCATTGGTTTTGTCCTCTTTTGTTATAGGTCCCAGGTTTGAATGTGTATACCTACTCACACACACACACACACACGTTTGTAAATTAAATCCCACTTACCGAGGAATTCTCTTTGTTCTACCATTATTTGGAATTTTTTTTTTAGCGACATCCCCATTGGTTATGTACACGAAAACGAAGCGGGGACGTCCTCGGTCTGTCAAACACCCGGATCCCTATCGTTAAAGTCCTCGGTTTCAAGGGGTAGACACACAGACAAACAAACAAACAAACACACCAACAAACAAACAAACACCCCAACAAACAAAACAAAACATAACAAATTACTTTGCCTTTCTTTACATTACAATGTCGTTTAATGCACATTTTATTAAAAGTTCATGAACAACATTTTTATCAATCTATGCAAAAAACCAAAAAACAAAACATACAAAAACAAGCAAAAAACAAAAACCAAACCCACACAAAACAGCAACACCAAAACACCACAATTTGGTGAAGCTGAATGAGTTAGAAGTTACCCTTTATGAAATGAGGTCTTTCCTTGCCAATGTAAAAACACATCAAAGCAGTTTCAAATGGTGTTTATACACGCTAATCAGACAGGAAACTGCGGGCAGGGTACCTGCAGTGAGGCTCAGGTCAAGAACCCATCCAGCACAATCTTGACCCTGTGGGTGAGTTTGTCTTGCAAACTAATCATCAAGCACTTTGCCACAAGCCCTGCCCAAAGTTCAACCATAGAGCTGGAAGCTCAATGGTTCAACCCATACATGTAAATTAATGACTAGATGCTTGTCTGTGATACATTGTACAACCACAAGGCCTGAACCAGCTTGGTGTTGAAGGTAAATGCCAGTAGTTCCTGACAATACATGGACCACAGTCAGGACATCACTTGTCATATACATGTAATGTAGCAAGGCTTTATTCTTGGTTAGCAATAAGCTACATTAAACAAAACATAGCCAAAACTAATTTAATGTGAATCAATAAAGCACAGAATAATATTTTTTTTCCAAATTACAAATACAGCAATAGTTTTGCTCTTGCATTGTTAGAACTAAAACATTTATTATGACATGTACCAGTACTTTTATGTACATTCATTGAGCTATAAAAAGATAGCTCCATTGGTACATTCAACCCCAAAATTTGGTATAAGTCAATCTGATCTCTTTATAAAATATGATTACTTGCCTAAATAATTAAAACAATAGAAAATGTTTGAAAAGAAAAGGAAAACAAGAGGTACATGTACTTTAAACATCATGTATGTATAGGCCAAATTAAATTAATGTTCACTTACCCCCATCTTGAGAAAATGATAGTTCTTATTGTATTTTCATGTTCCCATTTCAAATCTTACTGGCTAAACACATTCAGTCTGTCTTATGAGTCGAAGGTAACCAGTGTTTAGTTATATAGCTTTTAGAATCATTACAGCCCTGCTGTAATTTTATCCATTACCACAAACATCTAAACAGAAAACAGGTTGATTTTACAACATACATGTAGCATGTCTTCATACAATCAGTTGTCAATTTGAGCATGGAACCAGGCTCTCTCTGCCTGTTCTCACCTACAATTCTAGCTATCCCTGCTGTGATGAAGAACAAAGGGCCATTCTATTATTAGTATTAGCTTTTTTCCCAACAGCATCATGGAACTCCTTGCATGGTGTTTAATGCCCTCCATTCTACAATCTGGCCTGTTTTAAGAGGAATACAAATTCATACCTTCAGCTTCCCTGAGTTTGTTTACATCTTTTGTTTTCTTATCTGTAGCCCCTTGCCAAAAGTGGCTTTTAAAGGGTCTGTATACGTTTGGTGATCAATCTAAAAATTAATGGCAATAAAAACCTATTGGGTAGAAAGCCTACCACAGCTTTCAACAGTTAAAGCATTTTGAGAAACATTTCAACTCCAAGTTTTGTGGTTATATCAGTTTTTATGCCCCCAAATTTGAATCTGAAAAAAGTTTCTCAGATTGTGTATTCCTATTAGGGATTATTCTTCCTGCATGGTCATATCCGCTCCGGATTTTCTCTGACTCAAAAACACAACCACCTTTTGAAATGAAACTTTCGCACAGGTTAGTTTTATTGTATGATATCAACATTTATATAGGATTAAGACAATCAAACGCTTCCAAAAACCAATGGTATACTTTGCCCTTAACCTTGCTCAGGGCAAACTTTAAAACAAATAAACAATTTGTGTGAGCATATGTTTGCTATTCCTAACCCAACTAAAACCACAGCAAGCTCCCTTACCTAAAACCTCCCTCACTAACAAAAGTGAGAAACATAACCAAAACATTCAACATTAAATAAAACACAAACATAAATAACTGCAAAGACTGGCACACTAGCGAAATGCACACAAGACTTTCTACATCTTATCATGAAAAACATATCAAAGTACAGTTTCAGGGTTCAAATCAATTTGTTTTCCATTTCTCTGCCCAATATTATCTAATAACCAGTTCCTATCAAAAATTGATCTACCAACCTGAAATAATAGCAACAATGCTGAATTGCAGACAAGAAAAACAGTGAATTGGCACTTCAGTCTTCTAAGGCAATTTGTTCTGCAATTTTGCTCTGAAACATTATCTAATATCTTGTCTATCAGGAATTAACTCTGCCAAGGGACTTGGCCTTTCATTATCCTATCCCATCAAAGCAAGTTTGGGCCAGGGAAATCGTAAAACCAACACTTGATCAGCCATTTATGTTTTCTCAAGAGAGCATTGCCTCAAGGCTCTAGATTTTGTACACTGCCAGCTCAATATTGCTATCACATTCATTCCATCAAAATCCATTAACTTTTTCTATCAAACGAAGCTGCTAAATCTAAATCAGGGGCAAATGTAATTTGCCACAAGGCAAAATTAATTTATAACAGATTATTACTTAGCTACTTGTAAGTTGAATTCATTTACAAAACAATTTATTAGATTGAGTAAATGTAACATTGCATTTACATATATGAATTTGTCCATTACAAAATGTTGATAACAATTTGTGGTTTAGCTATAACTGCCCTATACAAACTGAGTTGTCTGTAGTCAAGCTAGTCTATGGTTGATAGAAGGTGATTCAGTATAGTAGTGCAGCATAAATGAAACCTGTACAAAGCATTCTTGCATGAGATCTCATGAGTGGCAAAACCCCCCAGGGTCCAGATGTTAAAATGCAGTGACAGTGGAGAGACAGTGCGCTGGCCTTAATGTCGACTTTTATCAGGTAAAATGAAAATTTGGGTAAAAGCCCTCTAGCTCCTGAAGCGGGTTTTAAACAAGAAGAGGAAGACGATCTATGCTGAAGCGTGCCACCAAAAAATTCAGCCCATAATTAAAACTGGAAAAGTGTCCATTTGATATTTCTGTAGGAGGATAGCCCTTAAGCCATGGAGATCTAGGAACACAAAGAATTTCTTGGGGGGCACAAGTCACCAAAATAACCTGGGTAATGCCTGCAGAAAGCACTTTCTAAAACAATTACCAGAGATCCAATAGGCTAGGTGTCTTTGCCGCTTCTCTTCACATAAACAGCACCTTGACATGCACAGGGAGCTAAACTGTTCTTTTACTTAAAACAAAAACCTCATCTTAAAAAGCAACACCCATATGTACGAGAGTCACAATGTATGAAAATGTTGTGTTAATTGAATAATAACTCAAAAACAAGAACTTATTCTTTGCTAAACAAGCACCATTTACCTTTTACATTTATGTGATTTCTTTAATTGTTTTGAACAAAGTAGATAAACAATGCCACTGGTATTGAAAGAAATGTGTAGTTAAATATACTATAAAAGTAACAATTACATGTCTTCTTTCTTTGCTTTTCAGTATTGGGATCAAAATCAAAAAGAAAAATTAGGAGTGTTTTTTTTTTCGTCAAAAGGCTGTTTTTTCCATACAATTGTAAATCATGTTATTGACAATTTCTTATAAACAATAAAGACTTGTAGATTGTAGAATACTCTTTACAGAGTTCTGTGATGTCTTCTTTTAAAGACCCTTGTTTCTATATTTAATTTTTCTCTCAGCTAGTAAAATACCTAATTGTATCCATAGTTTGAACATGTATGTATGGTACTAATTTTATATTTACCCAAATTTATGTCTACATGTATATACCAACAGTTTTTGAATCTACATGTTACCCTCAGTACCTGAAGTTGATGTATAAGCTGTTGAGTGTGAAGGTCATGTTAGGGAAGCAAAACTCACTTACCTTGAAAACTCAGCCAAAACAACATATTACACTGTATGTCAAATGGATCTTTCAATAAAAACAAAACAAAAACCCCAAACAGACTGAATGGCTGACAAATTTTAAATCATGCATTGTGTACATGTACATGTAACTAGTTAACTATTCTGGCATTTAAGTTTCAGTGTGTTTGGCTGTGGTCATATCAACAGGCCATGTGTGGCAATACACTGTAGTGGATTGCGTGCACACAGGCAACTGTTTCAGAGTCCATGGGATCATGGTTCTGTGGCACAGGGCACTGCAAACAGAGCACAGGTTAACTTTTTGAATGGATTTGTGCCTAATGCACATATCAATTGTAGTGCTGGCCCTGGGGGACATGGGACTTATGAAAAAGTAGCCCAGAAATAGGCGAGATGTGCAAAAAAATCATGCCCTGCAAGTCGGGACAATACCGAGTACTTGGCGGAGGTCGTGCAAGTTGTTTCCCTGCCTTATCGGGACAATAGCAGTGGCCTTGACCAAGGTTGTACAATTTTGTTGCCCCGCCATACCTGGACAACAGCGGAGACTTTGCCGAGGATGTACAATTTTTTCGCCATGCCCCACATTCAGGGGTCACGCTCATGTCCGATAGGCAAACCCTCCCCCACTCAGTTGGGCAGTAGTGGACATGGCTGGGACTATCACGCTGAGCCAATTTTACTTCCCTGGCCATGCCCCTGCTAGTCCGGGTCCGTAACTAGGGGAGGGGGGGTTGTCATAACAATTTAGAAAAAAGATCAACATTTATAAACATTGATCATTCTGAACGGACCCTAGATGAGACACTGCACACCAAACACAAAACAGTACTTATCTATGCAGAACAAGTTAAGCACCAAACAGGTCTCAAAGTAAACAATATTCTTAAAGGCAGTGGACACTATTGGTAATTACTCAAAATAATTATTAGCATAAAAACTTACCCCGTAACGAGTAATGGGGAGCTGTTGACAGTATAAAACATTGTGAGAAACGGCTCCCTCTGAACTAACGTAGTTTTCGAGAAAGAGGTAATTTTCCACGAATTTGATTTCAAGACCTCAAAATTAGAAATTGAGGTCACGAAATCAAGCATCTGAAAGCACAC
>JAUELU010000042.1:3544094-3555203 GCA_032357145.1 Evasterias troschelii | reverse complement strand
AAGAAAGTAGTGAGACCCGCTCATGGAGCCAGTTTGATTGCCAATAAATAGAGGAACGGATCGGTTGGTGAGTAGAAGTTTAGAGGGTTAATTTGGGGGAAACTGGGTAACAATTGTTTGATCAATATACAGCACATGATCTGAAGTTCACGTTGTATGGATATGTATCCGGCCTATAATTAAGTGTTATGTAGACTTGTTTAGTGTAACTGAGGTGGAAGGCTACTTGTGGAAAAGTAATCCTAAATATTAGTCGTTATATTAATTAGTTAGATTTAATTAATTAGTTTAATTAATTAGTTTAATTAATTAGTTTAAGTTAATTAGTTTAATTAGTTTAATTAGTTAGTTTAATTAATTAGATTTATGGATCTATGTTTGTAATAGGTTTTCTTCGGATGGTGAATAAATCTGTCAGCAGAGTAACGTATAAGTGAGCAACCCAAAACAAGGTGTCAGGCCTTCCTTATTTGTCTCCGGACTGATAACAAAACACTACATGTGCATAATGTTCACAAAGAATAAGAAAAACCACGCACAAACATGGTCGGCCATTATAAAAATTTGTCTCCCATAAATAGCCGACCGTGTTAGTTCACAATGTAAAAGGATCACGCAATTTTGAGGCATTATTTTGTGCGGGTCATTGTATTCTACTTTTAAAACATCTTTCTAACCATAATGTATTTCATAACAAACTGTTACAAATGCTTTTTATAAGCCAACTCGTCCAATCCAAGGCACTGTGTCCCTTTAATTTACACGGCGGTCATCTGCACATTCCGTAGTATACAGTTGTCCAATTTGGTTTCTTGTTGTATTTCCGATTTGGAATGTAACTGCTCCTCGTGCTTGTCTGTGGTGTCTGTAACTGAACCATGGTCAGTAACGTCCTGAATGTAAACAGAAGTACACAATCGTTTTAAGTGTTCGAAATCAAATCTAGCCTATTAAATTATTATATATATCTATTTCATTAATTGTTAAATTTTAAGTAATTTTTTATAATTTTCCCCCATTTATTTATTTATTTATTTATTTTTTGGGGAAGGGTGGATTAAATTCCTTTCATTAACTGGAAGAATACAGGTGCACACACGAGCACCCCTTTATTTGAAATTAGGGGACAGCGTTTTCCACAATGAGAACAATTAGCCCTGCCCGCCAGCTAGGAACCGAACCAGGGCCACATCCATGTCCTGCAATGTCACCAAGTAAATGTCATTGTGTTTAGTTCCTTATTATATTTGTGAATTATTTGCGATGTTTGAATGTTGCTGCTGCCATGTCGGACCTTATAAGGATGACGTCATTCCTAAGAATTCTTGAACTATTTGGGGAAGTTTCAGGTCCCTAATTGGTTCGATAAGCGCCTCAAGAGAGCAGAGGTATGGACTGAACATCATGAGCTATAGGCTCAAAAAATATACGACGGTACGATACAAGGTCGGCACAGCAGCCACATTCAGGACATATACCGTTTAAGTTTAAGTTGTTAATCATTTATGGTCATGACGTCGTTTTAAGATATCAATACCATAATTTAAAGGCACATTCGCGATAAATGTATGCGTGCAACGGTGTAACGTTACACGCAATGTGCAACATTGCAGATATTCTTAGTATGCGTAGTGTTCACAATTAATGTGTGATATCACAAAATACACAATATTATTCACAACAATGTGCAACACTAATTAATGACTGTTTTGGGGGATTACTTACTATTGAGGCCCTGATATGGTGGTCAAAAATATGTTGCGATTTCGTAAATATTCTCGCAAATATCTTTGCAGATAAAACTTGCGAGACATCACAAATAATTTGCAAAGACATGTGGAAATATCATTCGTTGACAACTATTTGCGTTGTCGCAAATATCTTTGCTATTCTTTGCGATAATATTTGCGTAAATCGCAAATACGAATGCATAGAAATGTATGATGTCCCTTCACAGCCACCAATTTCTTCGAGGGAACTCCCATTTGACAGGTAAAAAATAGGATATTATCATAATTAGAGGTTCTCACATAAGTCATGTTCCACGCATTATTTGTGTCTCTAAAAATCAAAAGTTGTTAAAGATTTTGGCCTCAATCGCGATCGATATAATGTCATGTTTAGTGTGTTGTCATGTTAAATCATTCCTTACCTTTACCTCCTGATATGAACTATTGATTTTCCATACCACAAGTCGTGGATCCATTTTTGAAGTGTCATTAACCCCTGGATGGAAATGAGAATTCATCCTATCCATTATCAGTGTTATGTGGGGTATACGTGGAACTGCACTTTAGCAATTGAAAATGTAATGTTTTGTTTTGTTAACAGGAATTCAGACTTTACATTACGGAGTGTGTGATATTGAGTATTGTTTCGAGTAAAACACTGTAATAATCATCTTAAAAAATAGACGTTTGGCTCTGCAAGTTGACGTCAACGGATGGGTTGCTGGTATCAAACTCTACAAAAAAGCTTTGGCTCTTGGAGGAACAGTCCACACAGTTTACGGAGTCAGCGGCACACTCCCTCTGAATCCTGTCCGTGTATCCCACCATTGTGCTTCACTATTAAAGAGACTATCGTGGCATTAGCTGAACCAGTTCATTTCAGAGCAGATCATATGCGGGTTTGCCTCTGGCTTTTGACATACATGCACTAATATTTGCTGAAATTAAGCTTACAAATAGGACCTCATCTCATGGAATACGGACATGAGTGCACATCCAATCGTTGAATTTTACGGACAGGGAGGCAAGTTTTGAAAAGGTAAACAGTTTTTATTATTTTGTTCCTTCGAATTATTATTTTGTTCCCTCGAAATAATTTATTCGCTCCATCGAGTTTTCGATCTCTCGAAATAACATTTCAACGGAACAAAATAATATCTCGTAACCCGAAATATTATTTCGAGGGAACCTTTCATTTTTCCATGTCCATTGTTTCCATGTCCCTTGAATCCGATGGAGCAAGAAAAAACGTTTCGAGGTGACACAATAGTTAAAGCCTCTTTAGAGGGAACAACATAATTTTTATTTTGTTTTGTTTTACCTTTTCAATGTTTGTTGTTACCATTACTTTTAGGGGCTTCGTATTTTCACACTTCTGCAGGAAAATTACACACCCCTTTCGTGTGGGAATCAAGACACGACATTAAAAATCCCCCTTTCCGGTGCTATTAGAGTTTGTGTATAGCCTTAGCTTTGAGCTTTCAGGTTTAAAGCTGCAAAATACTCCCTTTATTATCTTCTAAACTTACCAGTTATGAATGTAGTTATTACAGCTACAATCATGGAAGTTACGAAGGTAATGAAGCCAAGCCATACCGTTGATATGGTAAAAATAACTGGTCTGTTAGGAAAGAACACAAAGTGTGGTAATTAACTATCATTCTGACCCACTATAATAGCGTAGCACAACTAGAAAGTCAAGAGGACGGGATTCTCACAGATTGAATCCTCTGTGTCACATGAAACTTGCCTCCAAAATTAAATTCATAAGCCATAGAAAAACGAACCGCCTTTGCCCCAATGTAAAATCATCCACAACAAACCTGTACATATCTCCTGCTTCAGTTGTGTCCGCCGGTAGTATCTGTGTGTCATTCCATAGAGTTGCATCATGAGCGGTTATATATGCAGTAGTTACCATCGTGTCGTTGTAAAACATGAACGATTCATTCAGACACTTTCCAGCTGAAAGTGGCAAGGTTTGTGAAGGTTTGGAGTAGACAATAGTCCCTACAGACATGATACTGCCAACAACCATTCCCACAACATAGCCAGCAACAGCACCCTGTGGGCAATTAATAAGAGCGTGCTTTGAATCCCATTTCAGTTACATTTTGTAAATTGACCAAAGAAATAACTCTAAAAAACAGTTCGAGGGCTGACTATTGTTTCTCATGTGCCATGTTCTCACATCCCAAGGGGGTGGAGATCATCAAACAGTCCAACTTCTCGGACCAGATGGCCAAAAACAACCCAACAAACAAACAAACAAACCAAACAACCCAACAAACAAACAAACAAACAAACAAACACCCCCAACATCTCAACAAACAAACAAAACACAACAAAATTGTTCATGTGGATCATGTGAGTTTGATATTTAAGTCCATGCTGAGCAACTACAACAGATCGTACGCTTCCAAGTTTGTGGCATGTGCGCGTTTTTTGGCAGGCGGAATATAACTGAATTCCCGTGAGAACTGGACGTTATTCTAAGTTTATGCTATCATGATCGTTTGTGAGACAAGCATTGTGTAAAAAAAAGCTTAATTTTGAGGAAGGGAAGACATTTTTAGCGAAAGCCTTGTGTGAACAAGATTAAGTCCATGGGGTTATTGGCGTGGGAATCCCACAAGTCAACACCAGGTTGTCTTTGTTGCCCGATCTCAGCCCGACAATATTGCATCACAGCCTCAAATCCAAGCACGTTACACCGGTCCTCATGCCATGCGATTTGCTTTGTTATTCATCCTCCACGTTAAAAAAAAAATACTGATTTAGTCCTCAACTTTGGAAATATACAAACAATTTACGCCCCTCCCCACCCCACTCCCCAAAGTCGTGATTGGAGACGTTCATTTTGACGCCAGCGATCTTCCCTCGGCTGCCGCATTTGCAATCTGGCCCAATAGCTGAAATAAATTATTGCGAGAGCTCAGAATAAAATTGTGCAAAGTTTATTTTTTTTAAACTTGCAAACCACCTACTCATAATAAAGAAATACCAACCCTGATCCATAAGACAACTACTCGAGATAAATAATATACCGGTGACACAAATTCAGTCTTCAAAATGCAAGCGTCTCAAAGAGGCATCAGCTTTGATAACAAATATCATGAGATTTTATTTTGCTGCCAATTGTTCGAACCGGTGTCGTGAATCAGCTCCGCGAACGTTGGTATGGCCCTCCGAGTCCTTTCCTTTTTCTCGAGAACTCCCCTGGGTCACTCGAGCTGATATCTTTTCCATCAGAAATGCCTGACGGAAATACTGTTCTTCATCAACACTGTAACTTTCTCAAGAACCGCTGCTTTTCGATAATTGTATAACGTTTACCTTTCTAACAAAAATCCAATAAATAAATGTTAATTTCGTTCAAGTTGATCCTAAAACGGTTTTGAAACAATCACGCATATTTGAATTGGGGGATGAGGGATAAAGAATTTCACTTTGTTTTGTAGTTAAATTTTATTCTGTAAATAACTAAGATCTGAAATAAATAATTAAATCATAAGTGTTGATGGGATTTCCAAGCCAATTAACAACCCTAGCCCTTTATGAACCTGATGGGTCACATTTCAACCAAAGGCTGCCCCCACAAACGGGATGAATTTACCCACATTATTTTGTTAGATGCACATGCACAATACAAGGCTTACACTAAGGGGTCGGGATGGTGAGGGATATGTTTGATTTCTGTTTACTGTGCCTCGGGTACAAGACTTTTGCATTATTTTTTTCCTTTTAAAATAAAACTGAGCCCTTAAGAACGGGGTCTCCTAAGGGACAAAAAAGGGGGAAAAACAGGTATCAAACTGCAGTGAAATACTATTTGGAATGGACCTTTTTTAGGAAACGAAATCATATTTCGAAAAAGAAAAAAAAATATTCGAGGAAACAGAATAATTTTCTAAAGCTTTTGTTCACGTTTTTAAAACTTGTTCTACCTATTCTTTTAGTTTGCAAAAAATATAGTAAAGTCATTTGGAACACAATGCATTATGTCGTCATTGGCTTTAACGATCAACTACTTTTTCTTCGTTTCATATTTTAAACATAATTTTCTTATGTTTTAAGTGCCATGTATTTGCTTAGAATTGATTGACAACGATAAGTATCATTTAGTAATATGATTATAAAAACGCCACAGAACTAGGTGATTTCAAGCAAGTCTGCTCTAATTTTAACATAAAATAATTATTTTTTCAATGAAATATTTTTTTCAAGTTTCGCAAAAATAATTATGGGGTTTTTAACAATGGGGACAATTGCCCCTTTAGTACAACAAAACAACAACAAAAAACGCATTATTTATGTATTGCTATCATAAATTAATCAAAAACAGGACCAACCATGGAAGGAATGAAAAGTTTGTAGTTACCTTTGAACTGCAGAAGGGACAAAAGGCACCAAGGATGAACAACGCAAGGAGAGTACCCTGGGAAGCTCCAGGTATTGATAATACAACCTGAAACACATTGGCAAGATCCAAATCAACAAAGAGAACAAACAAACGGGATCAAGTTGTAAACCAATCTGAATCTGATTTAATAAAATGTATTGCGCACCCAAAAGAACTTCATTCTTGTTCAAAGATTTGTCAATAATGACTCTTGCGAATTATGAGTGTTTGTGTCTACTCTTGCTTAGTTTAATTGCTTGTTTGCAATTTTTAAGATGATGATAAGTGACCAGGCGCGGATCCAGGACTTTTTAACTGGGGGGCACAACGGTGCACCCAGGATTCTGCAGTGGCTCAAATGTAAGAGGTGGGGTCCAGGGGCGAAGCCCAATGGTGGTCCAGGGAGCTTTTGGTGTTTTGGGGTCGAAAAATCAAGCCTCCGTGTGCTTTAATACAGAGGAAAATAAACACTTTCTATAAGCACTTCTGATCCATATCAATCGCCTAATTTTACTAGACTATTTCCTGTAGTATCAACGCGGGACTCCTAGAAAACTTTAATCCCACAAATCTTTTGAGTCGCCTGCTCCCCCCCTCTTGATGGACAATAAACTGAATATACGCTGTACATCGTCAACAAGCGTTTTTGTTTTAAATATATAGCCTGTGGGCTAATTTGACCAGCAGTGAATAGAAAAAACAAAAAATAAACTAAAATAGGAAGAAGAAAAAGCTACAAATACTATTATTTTAGAATGATGCTTCTCACCTTTCCTCTTGCTTCTCTTCCCCACTTTGTTCTCATTTTTTTTTACCCAGGGGGCAGGTTCCCCCTGCACCCCCCCCCCCCTGGATCCGCGCCTGATGACTGTTATTAGAAGGAATAAACAGTGACCGTGGACGACTTGTGGCAATAGAAGCCTCGACATTTCCATCAACATGAAACAATTACTATCTACAAACTTTTAAACAAATACAAAGTATTAAAGTTGTGCACGCCATTGGTCATTTGTTTTCCATTTTTCAGATGCATGGTCATTGTGTATCAATGTTATTGAAACATATAAAAAAACATATGTCTTGGTTATTCGTGAACAAGGTACTCACTCAGTCTTAACGCGACATCTTTGGGTTATTTTAGGAATGGTCAGGCAGGAAACATTGATGAAAGGGAGGGTGTAGCCGCAGTAAACGGCCAAACATCGTCAATTTTTAAAACATTAAAAATAAAAGTTTTTTCATAATCTTACCGGAATGGCATCTCCAATTACGGGAACTAGGAACGCTATCCCAAGAGTAACACAAGATGAAATTACAACTGTGTATCAAAACAGAAAATAAACTTCATTGGTGAGCCGCCGTATCAAAGATCAGACCAGGGCCCAATTTCATAGAGCTGCTAAGCACGAAAATGTGCTGAGCATGAAATTTCTTCCTTTATAAAAACAGGATTACCAACCAAATTTCCATTTGTTGCATATTGCTTGTTAATGGTATTCAGCTGTTGTTTGCTTATCCTGAAAATCACGTGAAAATTTGGCTGGTAATCCTGTTTTTATCAAGGCACAAATGTCATGCTAAACACATTGTTGTGCTTAGCAGCTCTATGAAATTGGGCCCAGGGAGGAAAGTTAACGTGATTAACAGATTTTTTTTATACGTGACTTGTCTCCTAATCATTTGGAATATCACTCGTGTGTACCGCCCCTAAATGTAGCCCGATCCCTAAATGTAGCCCGACCTAAATGTAGCCAAAAACTGAGTCTTAACTTCAAAGGAAAATCAGGACCGGCGATTCAAAAGATTGTCAATTGCTAATCTTAAAGGCACGGGCTACATTTCGGTACAAGCTTGGGGCTACAATTACGTCGGGGCTATATACATTTAGGGCTTGGGCTATATTATGGACTCGGACTACATCAAGGGCTCGCATACACGTGTCTCATCAACATTAGGTGAAGAATGCAGCTTAATACACAAGTAATGTTGCTCTGTTTGATGAACGGACAGCTTCCTAAGTGTACTCAGTAAAGCGTTGGTATTCCCGAATTTACGAACAATATGCAGTTTTATACAACATACAATATAGTGGCTTATAGTCATGGAATTATTGATAACAATGACACACGAAGCATTCTCTTGAAGACATTTATGTCCACACTTCAATTATATAATGCACTTCAAATTTAATTACATAAAAAGATGAAAATACCTATTAGTTTCAGGGTAGCTGTGTACGTTGAGTCTTTCATTCCTTTTGCAAATGGCTTCACGAAATGCTCGCCGATTAAAGTAGCAGTTGCATTGAGGACTGATGATAGTGTGCTAGAGTATGAAAAACAAAATTTAGAAAGATGTGTGAAGGACGGGGATGAAACAATATTCATAAAAACGCCATGCCCGAATCAAACATACATTTTAATCAAATGTTGCAATTGGAAGCTCTTATCACATCGAGCTGACCAGAATTCCCGAGCTGACCAGAATTCCCGAATTCCCTTACACTAAGGTTTGTTTCCCCAAAGTAAACCTTCATTAAGTCTGAATATCCAACCTGTTACATATTCAAACTCACACCATGTCACAAGTCAGTTTTACCTATACTCCGTATTTATTGTAGTGAGTCGCCAATTTCGTAAGCGTATGATAATGTTAACAAGTTCTGACCGCATCGGCCTCGATAAATAAATCAGTGCATCATTGTTTAACTCAGCCCAACAAAGTAATTCTACTTTTTTGTTCCTTGGCATGGTGAGTGATGTGCGGGTTTTTTAATTTTAATTCAGAGGGACACCTCGTCGTAATGTGTCGGTTTTGTCAACTTTGAAAGACGAGTGTTGTAAACAAGTTAAATTGCATTTTCCAAAATATTGTGCAACAATTTGCTCCTTAATTTGTACATACAGCAGTCATTTTACCAGACGGGTGTAAAGTCTCATAATACGCGAACGCAACTTGATTTGGTTTCGCATGGACAAAACGATCGTTTGATTATTCAGTCGACTATAAAACTTTATTCTCTGTGGATGGACCATAGTCGAGCGTAGATGACCACTGACCTCTTGAACCAGCACAACGACTGACTAGGTATAGTCTATTAATCCCGGAAGCCAGAAACAGCTAACATTTTCCGGTTTTGGTTATCTAAGGACTCCAGATATAGGTCTAGATTCATCCTAAACCTGGCTTATTGTTAAGTTTAATACTTCCCGAGTAGCTCACCTCAACGCAGCACCAAAAAGTCCACTAAGCAGCAGACCAGATACCCCAGGAGAGTGGCGGAATACGTCAATAACAAAATATGGTAAAATCTGTTCATGGAAAATATTTTCACGGTTAATACACGACATATTCACAATAAATCACACACTCTCATCAGACCGTCTGCTAGTAACCAACGTAATGGCACATCTTGGCAAAGTTGTTTACAAAAAAAAAATGTTTAATTGTTTATAGCCAGTTTCCCCGATACATTAAAAAGGGACCGGCAGCAACGACAGACACTTCACGTTTAAGGGGTGCGGCCTACATGGCATTTTAACTTCATGCAGGTTCAAAATATAATCATACCAACAATCAAAGAAGCACCATTGATATGCTGTGTCTTCAAATACTGTGTCCTCGCCTTTAACTGTAAATACGATCAAGATATTTCTCTTAAGAATTCGTACAGATTTGAACATACAAGCTGAACAAAACTTTTAAAAAAAACCATTGAAGTATGGTGGCCCTGAAGGGACATCAAACATTATAGTATCAAACAGTTATTATTATATATTTCTTACGTGAATATTAACGTAAATGTTCGCAGTTTTTGCCCCAATTTGCAAATATTCACATTTTGTACCCCAAAATCGTAAAGATTCAAGTAAATATTTATGTAAATATTAATTAAATGTACCCCCAAATCGTGAACATTCCGTATAGAACGTGAATATCTGCGATTTTGCACCCAATCGCGAATATTTACGTAAATATTCACGGTTTGTTCCCAAGTCGCAAACCCAGTCATCCGTGTATATTTTTCCAGCTAGCCTTGTATTGGGCCGGAATTACTAGCTGCGTATTAAAGAAAACATTAGAATACAGTGCTGTTCAAGGCGTATAACGTTTCTGTCTCCCGTTTCTTTCTAATTTGAATGATTCCTTTAAACTTTTCTTCGGCATAATTCGTTCACTGAGCATGCTTGAAGGCAGAATTTGATTATTTTGTTAACTAATTCAGACCTCTATGATCATCCAGACCATTACAAACAACTGTTGAAAAACTCACCCCTGCCGAAAGCTAATGCACCCATCATGGTATAAAAGAAGATTTTTTTATTCCATATTGATAGACCACCACTGATAGGCGCACTTAATTTTGGAGGTGGGGAAAGTTCAGATCACTTATCAATAAATATTTTTAAAACCGCTAAAATACGCGCTATGTTCTATCATACGTTACCGAATGCTTCGGTCAATATCATGCCTAAACAGCTCATAGAAAATAACTTGTGTTCCAGGGGCAATAGTGATCCTAATTAGCAAACTCAAAAATTAAGTGTGCCTAGAGGTATAGTATGTCAGATAATATAATAAAAATGTAATCTTTAGTGCAAGTTGAAGGGTACATTTACATTCAGTATTCATACCATTGTCAGTTTTTGTCACTATTACACTGCTTGATGTATTACTATACAAAAACGGTAGAATATGTGTGTAATTCTTGCGGGTAATTAATGGGTGTTAATTAGTGATCAGATTTAGCCACTTCCCCAAAAGTGCCGTGTGTTTTATGGACTATAAATGTGATCTCATTTGCAACATGAAGGATGCATGTACATTCGGATGAGTTCAAGTTTTTCAACAGTTGTTTATTATGGTATGGATGTTGATCATGAGGTCTTCAGACAATTACTCTTTAAAGGGAGTTTATACTTTTGGTAAATTTCAAAGACCAGTATCCTCACTTGGTGTATCCCAACATAAACATGA
>JAUELU010000042.1:3505183-3528996 GCA_032357145.1 Evasterias troschelii | reverse complement strand
CCCATACTTTAACACACTCCTCTTATACAGAAGAAACCCCCACCCCCTTAAAATCCTTTAAAGAATTACTGAGATTCCAAGCACACAATGAACACACAATGAGGGGAAGGGGGAGGGGGTACACCATGCCCCATATCAAGCACCAAATGACCTTGCTTGGGCTCCCAAACCACAAGCTTACTTACTGGTTAGCTTTAAAATACGTACAAATATAACCAAACATTTTTGGTAGACTTATTGCCAGGATAAAATGGGCGTGAATGTTTCCAGAATCCAGGTGGGAATTTTACAAAACTTCAAAAGGCGCTTAAATGGGCTGACATAATGCAAATGCGCA
The DNA here is from genome assembly GCA_032357145.1 of Evasterias troschelii. Classification (NCBI taxonomy): domain Eukaryota; kingdom Metazoa; phylum Echinodermata; class Asteroidea; order Forcipulatida; family Asteriidae; genus Evasterias; species Evasterias troschelii. Next base: position 3,528,659 of record JAUELU010000042.1, on the reverse strand, counting down.
TTGGACCATTCAATTGACCTTATAACCCATAGTCATCTTTAAATGGGGCTTGATCGGAGCAACTTCTTTTTCCAACTTTGGTTTTAAAAGAATGCTAATTATAATGGTCCTCATTAATCGTTTATATTAGCTTGGCCCGTAACCAGATTTTTAAAAATGTATTTATTTATTTATCTTTTCATTTCATTTTACTATTAACTGTTTATATTATTAGTAGCCTATTTGTATTTATTTATTTTATTATTTTTAGTGGTTCGTCGGATATAATGGTTGGACATAATGAGTCGGACATTGTTTGTTTTGTCGAACAAAATAGGTCGGACATACTGGTTTGTAGGACACAATGGGTCTGACATAATGGATTAGACACAATGTTTTCGTCTGATATAGATGTATGCAGACACCTATAGGGAAGAACATCATGGTTTTATGGACGTAAAGGGTAGAACATACTGGTTTGTAGAACATAATGGGTCGGACATATTGGTTTGTAGGACACAATGGTTTGTAAAACATAATGCTTTGTAGAATATAATGGGTCGGACATATTGGTTTGTAGGACACCATGGGTATGACCTATGGTGCGTATTGACACGTTTCTTCTTGCTAAACTGCGTCACATTAAAATGGAAACAGTCTTCGGCGGTCCCTTTCTGTTAAAACAACTCAAGAAGCTTAAACGAACTCTGAAATTATCCCATCCGTGTGTTTTTATTGTCAGTCTTGTTGAATCAATGTTACCCTGTTTTCATATGGAATCAATCACTCATACTGACTTCATTCTCCTCATCGTTATGAAGAGTTATTTATGCTATTTATTCTACAATGGTAATAATACTGTTAAGTGACTTAAGTACTATGAATAAAACAAATCAACATCATAACAATAACAATGCAGTAATGACAAAATCAATCATAAATTCGAAAACCCAGTTATAAAGCAAATTAATATAATTGTTTCTAGAAACGTAAAATTCATGCATGCTGTACATAAGCATATATTAATATCCTGAAAAGAATAAACATAAAATGATCATACTTCATAAATAATCAATATGCAAACTTTATTTCTATGTATATTACAATTGCACTCAATAACTATTGATAATGTTAATTGTTCTGATGATAATGAATATACTGACAAAGCATAACTGCTATCTAGCTATAAACTACCTCTAGTATTACCCACCTATTCTTTTAACTTGTTTCACCGGTTCATGTAAATTGTCTCGATTCACCCTCAAAAATCAACTCTATGTCGTTGGATCTTTTCAAAAACAGAATTCCTTTGAAACGGCCATTTGCAATGTCCGAATTGTCAAAAACTATTCTTTGGTTTACATAAAGCAAATTAAGCAGTATAAACAAAGTTGTGAAATTAATTTAAAACGAATAATCAAAAGAAAACAATAAATATGCTTCAAGAAGCTTGTTTTAACTGATCAAGTGTCAAGCTAAAATATCACGCTTCTCTGTTGACCAAATTCACCTGACGTCATCATCACAATATTCTTGAATGTGCCATTTTTGAAATCAATGTCCTCATGTATTAAATGCAATGCAATGCCGACGGGGCTTTTAGATAGACTTTTCAAGGTCATGGTCAATGGGGTCAACTTGGGGCACGTGGATGGCTGTCCTTCCAGAGTACAATTCCGCTTACAGACAAAACTTCATAATATCACTTGTGATGTCTATTTGATTATATTTAGTTTTCAAACGCAAATGTTAACAAATGCATTCTTTTCCCTTTTTTTTAAGTTGTGAGCGATAACGGTAACATAGCCAGCACAACACTACACCGAACTTGATGATTTCATGTTCAGCAAAACCGTATTATTTAAGGGGCGTTTTTGTCGAGCAGCAAAGCAACGTATGATAGAAAAGCAAATACAGTTTTAATATTAAATAGTTTGAAGAATTTGACGTGGAAATCGATGAATCCAAACAAAGATAACTGAATGTATTTGTTCAATATAAATTGAGCAATTGTGTGAAACTATTACATGGTGACAATGAAGGCTTTCAGGACATGCCCAATATTCCCCCAGCGAACACCAACAGTGAGAGAGCCTACCCGAATGATAAACATATATTTATGTTACTAAACTACATATAAATACACATTCTCTTTATATAGCTGTAGTGTTTAAATAACTTGAATATCAAATATGCTAGTTAAAACAGTACAGTGTAGTAGCATAAGTACTGTGAATAAGATACAGTGCTAAAAGGTTATTGCTTTGTACGTTCTTGTTTGAAACAAAGTATTTACAGACACAAGACAAAATCTTTATATATTATTATTATCATTATTATTAACGCATACCTCTTCATTAATGACATAATATTTAGGTTTATCGATTAAGTACAGTAACTGTTGACTGCGACCTTTCACGGTTTCACCAACATATGAACGGAGCAGTTTTTAAATCCAGAAATCCAGAAGTTAAATCGAAGGTAGCACGGGACGGGATTCTGCGATTGCATTCTCATATAACACTGTCAAAGACCATAATATAGACGTATTTTACACAGTCTTACTGGTCGTTTATGGCAGATGGTTTATGTTGCCGCTACCAAATTAAATTTTAATCACAGAGAAAAAACAAACAAAACTTGTCTAAACTTATGGGGTTTCAAGAAAGTAATAAAAAATCAACTTTCTCAACTGGGAAAGAGAACTTTTCTGTAAATAGGTACGAGAGTGAAATTAGGCAAAATCCTGAAAGCTCCATCCTAAAGAGGAACTCATGGTGTGGTACCATTTTAATAAAACAAACACAAATCAAAGCGGAAACTCTAGATACCCTGCCTCCAGAGAATTAAATGATACTTTGATTCTTACTAGAACCGGGGTCCACTTGTTACGGTAATGTACCAACAATAACTGGTTGTTTGGATCAATCTGGCTGTCTTGACAAGGTAGTATCCATATTCTCTTAACTATGATCTTAACATAATTTAATTCTGATATTTTAATTATATACCATTTTAACCTTATATGTGAACGTGTACAGAATAATGTCACTCCGGTATAAAAATTAGTAAATGACTAGAGATCGAACCCAAAAGAGCCATTAATCCATCCTAACGGCTGCTGATTACGAGATTAAAGCTTCAGCAGATTGATGAGGATTGAAGCATTTTAATAAATTCAATGAATAAAAAGGCAGCCAGCTTCCCAGTCTGTGTATCTGTGTAATCCACATTAAGGTGTGTATTTGACAGTCTATTGAACATTTTCATGAGGTAAATGATGAGTGTTAAGAGATGTACTCCAATAGTTGGTCCATTACATCCACAATGCTTTGAATGAGATAGCCTTATTGTTCAGATCTCACTGAAAACCTTGCAAAAACACTGCAGCTTTAATTTGAGTTGTTTTATCAAAAATATCAACCCCACCACCACCACCAAACAATCAAACATGCACAACATGATTCTTAGTTCAACGTCAATGTCTGTCGTGTTTCAATGTTAGGGTGTCATTTTGAAAACAATATAGGCTAAATAGGAAGGGATCTAAAAGACGTACAGTATTAATGGTGACTATAATCAAACTTATTGTTGATACAAACTAACAGGTTTATACTTGATGGTGCAGATCACCATCCAGTCCATGTTTGCATAGCAGAATATCAACTCTGATGTAAAAGGGACGAATAATCGCACACGATACAAATGTTATACTGATTCATTATAAAACTCGGCCATGGCACAAAATTAACGATCCACACACTCTATTAACATGATTTAATTCTATATGAGATAGACTACTAAAGCCTTTTTACTGTCTTGTAAACATCCCAACCCTATGGGGCATATGGGAAGTCAAGCCTAATAACATACTACATTAAAATCACAAGACATCCTCTTGTGGGTGTATTTTAGTTTGGTTTGGAAAGCAAATTTCTGCAAGTTACCTTTTTGACTTCTTCACTATTAGTCTAGTCAATCTGTGCCAAAAAATGGCTTGACCTAGACAAAATTGCAACATATTTTTTGTTTTGTAAGTGTCTCTTGAAATAACAACAACATAATAAAAAACCAGAAAAATAGGGGAATATGCCTAATTTGCATAAATTAAAAATTGCCGCTTTTGCCTCTATTTTCAGTAAAATATTATGTGCGCACACCCTAATGCAAGTAGAAATCTTATTTTTATCGACGCAATATTTTTACAAAATATTCAAGATGGCTGGCACTTTTTAAGATTGGGCCCATTTCCTGCCAGATAGGCCCAGATATTAACCCATTGGGTCCCACATGGGCCAACATATGGGTCCCATATGGGCCAATGGGCCTCATATGGGGTAACCCATATGGGCCCCACTGGATCCTGCACCTAAGATTCATATTGACCCTGGGTTGGCCCAGATCACCCCTATGGGATACGTCTGGGATACATCTGGGTTATCCCATATGGGCATTACCTGGGGTTTGCATGTGGGTGGCGTACATAATGTGGGGCCCATGGGCCAGCTCAGACATGCTCTATCAAGTCATTTTCATTTTGTTGATTTACGGAATGATACATTATTACAAAAATTGGGTCAAAGGTCACGATAACATATTAAAGGTCATGGTGACCTGCTTTTCACAAAACATGTTTTTGAAAATAGAATTGATTTGATCATCAATTCTGATGACTTTAATACCAAATTTGCATATATTTGATAAAAATTAACATGGTATGACATAATTGTACTAAAAGGGTGGTATTTTACCCTAAAAATGTCAGGTTTTTGTGGTTTCTGCCCTGACCACATGGTCGGTCGGATCGGGCTAAAAATTGGTGTGCATTCATTGCTCATTAGGACCTACAAGCAAAGCAATTTTTATCAAAATCAGAAGACATGAGGTAAAAAGTGCGTTGGTCTGACATGGAATGACCCATTGTCTTCTGTAAGAAAAATACTTACATAAACTGTACAATTAAAAGCTTTATTTAAAGTATTAACAATTTTGATTGAAAAACTAATAACCACGACTGTAAGTCTTCAGTTCCTGGACTATATAATACATGCCATGTAGGAAGAGTTATATATACGCCATAATTGACTAGTAAAGTTTGTAATTAGCTAATGTTGTTTTGTAGACTAGTATACATGTATAAAATGTTCATATAATTGGACTATTCATTAACGTTAAATAGTTACTTGATTTAATTGTAAGGCTGTACGGGCTGGCCCATTTGGCCCCATATGTACGCCACCCAGATTGCCCATCTGAGTTCCAGGTAATGCCCATATGGGATAACCCAGGTTATTTTTCCTAGATGTATCCCAGATGTATCCCAGATGTATCCCATATGGGTTATCTGGGCCAACCCATATAAACATATTATGTATCCTAATCTACAATACCACATTAGCTAAATCCAAACTATACTAGTCAGTTATAATACCTCTTCCTACATGACATGTATTATTTATATAGGCCTATAGTCCAGGAACTGAACACTTGGGTGCAGGATCCAGTGGGCCCACATGGGTTACACTAATATGGGCTATCTGGGCCTACCCATGGGCCCAATATGAATCCTGGGTGTAGGATCAGCAGGGGCCCATGTTGGACCCATATGAGCCCCAAAATGGAACACTATACCTTAGCACAGCGGTCATTCGAATGAGATTTTCATCTTACTAACTAGTGATAACTTGATTTTGGCGGGAAAATGGTGGCCATCTTTGATTTTTTTCTTGCTAATATGTGTTTGGAGAATATGCAGTGACTGTACCCGTTAAAATATTGTGTAGAAAAAAATATATTTCTACAAGCATTAGAGGGTATGCGTTCATACTATTACTGAAAATAGAAGCAAAAGCGACAATTCTTAATTTATGCAAGTTAGGCATATTTCCCCTACTTCCCTTTTCTACTTTTTTGACATGTTGTTTGGGAGAAACTTTTTCTAGGTCAAACCATAGATTTACTAGACTTTATAGTTGGGAATGCAATGTGTCGAATGGTGAGTAACATCATTACAACAAAAATATCTACAAAGTGTGCCTTTGTACAACCCATAAAAAAGATTATTTTGTAATAACATCTGTAAATAGTTTCTGCATACAGTGTTTTCTCGTATCATTATATGCTATGCATGGTTTATCTCTCATCACACACAAACAAAGCCACACCAACAAGCCCCATTTAGCACCAGCAGTAGACAATAAGTAGATAACTGACAAAATCTTTTTACCTCTAAAAACGAACCTGTACAAACTTTGGCCCAAACTTATCATCCCAGAGTACCAGGAGCCGATTTCACAAAGAGCTAAGACTGTTCTTAACTGCAAATCAATCGTAGTTGCTAAGTAAAGTTTGATGTCACAATACAAATCACTATGGTAATACTGACAACTCATCTTAAGATTAATCTTAGTGCTTTGTGAAATTGAGCCCAGGATACATAATATTCAGCATGGGCCAACAAACTACTTACAGTAGATTGTGTATAACATGTGATGTTGGCAGTGTCATGCTAACAGTGTGTGCATTATTTATACCCGTATCCTAAATATGAAAACATTTTTGTCAGATGGTGTGGCCTATAATTTGACAATTAGCTTCTTATATACACCAAGGAACACTCAAATACAACCCAATATCTAAGGTATTATGACTTATTGCATGAACAGTTATCACCGCGATCTCTGCCGCTAGGTTGAGGCTGGTTGCAGAAATACTTTTTGTATAGGAACGTCCTGCTACAAACATGAAGTTTCATTTGTAAAGTTGGCATAAAGTTGATATTACAATAACATGGCACAATACCACTCTGCCTAATGAAGTATTTACAGCTTGACTAATTATGCCCTTATGTCAACCACACGCACACTCTCTTTTTGACCATACTGAAGTCTTTATTAAACTGACTTATATATTCTATGGCAACACTTGTTTAACATGCCCAAATTAAATCATTAAAAAAAAAAAGGCAGACTTTGTGAAACTTTCTGTGCATAACAAAACAATGTAGTTTTTGTGAGACTTCTTATTCCTGTAAGCAAATTAACCAAACATTTGAAGATGTTAAGAATCTAACATTACTGGAACTTGGAGAAAAAGTACCTGAAAAAATTAGCTTGATTTTAGCCTACTGGCAAATAGTGTGTCATTGTAGGAATCTCCACTGCATCTGTACTTAGCTTCTATTTAGTTAATATAGGTAGTTATTGCCATTAATTTGAACTGAATACAAACCCTTTGAGATGTTTACATTTAAATGTCAGTGTTTATATCTGGCAGCAGTTGAGCTGTATCACACCTAGAATACATCTTGTGTTAAGTCCCCTGTACACAAAAATACATACCGCTGCATATATAATGCTTATTGCGCTTGAAATGGAGTGGACGGAAGGTGCTTAACCAATCAAAAAGCTGGAAGACCAGTGATTTCCGATGATATTCTGCAGACATTGTAAATAAACAAAGGCATACAAATTAGAAAATGTAAATAGCAATTTCACACTACAACCTAATAATTCAGTTGGCAACGTACACATTAAATGGATAGATGTTTTTAGATTAAACAATAAGCATGGGTTATGTTATGAAGTGACTGTATAAAACTATCCCAAATGGAGACCTAATCCTCGTGCCTCCACCACTATGTACATTAATCAACAAAACCATGTGAAGCTGTCAGCTAGCTCCAAAGTGGAGCTACAAAATTGATCCTGTCAGCTTGTATTTGATGCCTTGTCTTGACGTGATATCCATTGCTGTAACAATCGCTGAACATGTGAAATTTAGTGCAGGATAGCAGGTACACCTGATGGTAGACAAGGTCATTTTTGCAGGTTCAATCAAAAAAGTGTGCTGAAAGTTCTCCCGAGTTTAGATTGTTTATTTTCTACTACTGAACACCATCTTCCAGTTGAACAGGGCATCTTCAAATTGAACAGGGGAGTGGGGTGATTTGAGGGGGGATGTGTGTGGACGCCAACTTACACGGCATTTCTAGGGGGCACTCATTATGGGTCTATCACATAGTTCCAACGAGAACATTTTGGTTTTCTTCATTAGGCCCTACAGTAAAAATGAAACAAAACATTTCAGTCAGTTGTGGGTTTGCCGACAAACTGTTCTCTGGATGATTCTTTCTTCAAGTTTATTGCTTCTTTTGTCAACGATGACTGAGGATCAGCAACTATTGAGGCGTGTCATCTTCCCCAACTACCCCTATGGAACTCTGCTCCTATGGTCCTTCATGTTAAGCAAATCATACACTCATTTTATGAAGGTTCATTGAGATTCAATGCCATAATTGTGTGCAGCTGTTTTATTCACACATCAAAGTATACAATAATCATGCTTTATATAATAAGCTTAATCTAGACTAGTATGTCCTGCTTATATTAAACCATCGATGACCTGTTTAACCAAAATTCCTTCTTGTAATGCTCATTTTATATTACGACCCTATCTAAGAGGTTTCTGTCAACATCCTCTGGGATGCAACTGAAACGTACACTTAAGTCCTTCTTAGGGAATCATTCAATATTTGTCAAGATTTGCTGCCTTGTAAATAGAGAAATGTTTAAAAAGACGTCCGATGACAACTCAACAATTAATGATGAGGAAGGGCCACATAGCACCGTCTTTCAACAACAGTCAACAAATCTTTTGATAGTTCAGAACACAGCAAAGGTAGTTCAAAAAAAAAATGGTGCAGCTTTTCTAATGGACAGCATAGGTAAAGGTTTGTTTAACAAACTCACATGCTCACTGAACATGCACCTTAGTTCAAACCAAATGACTGACATATTTGAAAACTTACAGAACATGGCCCTTCACTTTTGAGTAATTGCTCATCATTCATGACATCAAAATTGAGCATTAAACTTTGAAACTGGACCAATCAAACCCTGATACCTATCACAAAAACCACAATAAATAGTAATGTTAAACTCAACCGTACATGACAATGGCTGTCTAAACCATCTGTTGTTTTCAAATTTATGTTTTAATTCAAACTGAATATTAGCAATCTCATAGTCGGGTAGTCATCCAATAGATAACAAGAAAAAGGAGCTGGTACTCTTTCAGGTTGTAATGGACCAATAAAAACACACATTTTTAAAAACAAGGTAGATCTGTTTCCTTTTTTTAAATCCCCTTTTCAATCATCTTAATCCTAAAAAACAACAAATATCATCAATCATTTTGTTGTGACAACCCCAGTGAACAGATATCAACAAAAAATATCTGGAACCTTGATTGACCAGTTAAGTATTGTGACCTTGTGACCTTGTAAATAAGTGTTTCTTTCTGGTCACAAAACAAAAGCTCAGTCAAGTCTAGGGGTAAAATGAAGTTGAGTAGTTTCCTTTTCAAATGGGCTTAATTTAAAAGTAGAAAAGACTTAACATCACAGTGATGGTTGATTATAAAAGGAGCCTTACAAGATTTGCAAAAGCTGCCTTACTAGAAATGTCCAACAACTGTTTATTTTCTGGAAGACGTTAATGCCACAATAAATACCAGGATCTGTATTCACTTGCCGTGAAGTAAACATGAACCACTTTACCAACTATTATCTGGAATTATATTAATACTGTCACATTGTTTTATAAGTTATATTAAGCTATTATACATTGTAACTGGCTTACGCTAAAATTGTTGCTGCGAGAGGAAGTATAAGTAGCTTAAACATCTATTTTAAAAATACCGAATGCTTAAAAAGAATTAATAATCTACAACCGATTTGTTTCCAACATTATTTTAACTAAATGTAACTATCACAGTCCAATGATTAGCATAATCCGCTTTGTCCAATCCACCAGCTACATACAACTTTCATTCAATTGGATACCCTCAGTTCTTTATGAAGTTATCTCGGAAGAATTTGCTAAGAAATACAACTGAACATGAGTGCCTTAGTAAATGAAATTAAGTGTTAAATAGTATCACATGAATACAAATCTACAGCTGGTATACCATTACACATGTGTTAATCTTGACACAACAGCGTTGGTTAAAATGAATCATTCCATTAAATTGATTTATATATATTTATATATTTAAAGCAATATAAACAAATTAAGTACAACTCAAACTAGCCTTACTAAATAAACAGACAATTTATATATCAGCACACCTCCCCAAATTAAGGAAGTTTTAAGGGTGGATAATCATTCAATTGATTGGCTACTTCATGGAAGAGGGTTAAAAACATTTAGGTTATTTTTGACTAAGAATGGACAGTAAAGTCAAATTGCAGTAACCCCAAGCCCATAATAGTTACCTCAGTGCAGTCATTACAACACCTTGGTGTCGTCTATAGTGTTCTTTTAGAAAAGACTACTTTTCTTGTCCAGTTCCATTAAAGACAAAGTACAGGTTTGTTATTTCAAATCAAAACAAATATCTATAATACAGATGAATAAATGAGAAGTTTCAAACTGAAAGCTTTATGATTATGATAGTCATGCCAAAGTTAATCTTGCTATCAAAGTGTAGACCCCCAATAATGTGTCGCTTAATTTCATACTGGCAATCAAAATGCATGATATGAATGTGTATGAAATCTCTGACCAGACATACACTTTTTTGTTGTTTCCACTGAAATGTGAGATTCCATTTGGGCAGAATGGTTGTGTGATTATTTCAATGCAAACAAGAGCAAGGGCATTATTGGACTTTTCCCAAATACAATGCTTAACTTTTTCTTGGAAGTGTCCGAGTGAGACTAAATGGTCGGAGTATGTGAAAAGACATCTGTGTAGAAGTATGATTTATTTCAGTGCAAATTCAATATTTCCAATATATCTTCATCTTTTAAAGATAAATTCAAAGGGAGCTATGGAACACTGTTAGTGGTGGTAGGGTTTTAAATAATGTGATTTCGTTTAGTGAACTCTGCAAATTGCGTGACATAAATGTGTTGAATGATTGTTTGACAAATATATTGTTTTTTTGTTGAAAGTCTAATAATTCAAATACAACCTAAATACGTAAAGACAAATAACTGTGCTGATAGTTTTAGTTTGATTTGTGTGCATTAATCTTGATTACTTTTTTTCAAATGCACGTTTGTTACACATAGCTTTATGGCTTTAGATTAGAGAAGTAACAAACTTTACAGAGAATGAGAAGTCTGCTGGAACAGATACCTGGAAGTCAAGTGTCAGTCTGTGAAGATTCCAAAATCACAATTACGTATAACTTAGTGGCAAGGTTACAGGTTACTACACGAGTAACCATGCCAACTCAAACCAAGCTGTTCATACATCACCAAACGGTTATTTAAAAAAAGAAAAACATAATGAAAATGATAAAAAAAACTAAAACAATACTGATTAGCCCACAAACCTCCCATAATTATATTTCTACCAAACTAAAAAGAATAAATTCCAAAAGGTAAAAGATTGCAATTATTATTGATATGAATACAAACCAGTTTACTACTTAGGTTTCAAAAACAATTCATCTTAGTCGCATTAGTTGGAAGTGCACAAATTAGTCAATCAAACAAATTAATAAATTTTTCGTTCAACATTAAAATTAAATACTTTAATGGACTTAACTTTCTCAATAGAGATCATTTAGTTTGTAGGTTTGCGTTTGCTTTAAGTGTGAGAAACGGCAAGAAAAAAAATGGAAGAACACCTTTACAGACTTGTTTATTTTGTCAGGAAAAAATTCAGATGTTTATATGAAGAATAATTAAAATCATATCGACATGATGTACTTAAAATGAACCCAGAAGTAACGATAAATCTCTCAGCAGTAAATAACTAACAAATAATATGTACATATTCAGCTCTGGAAAGTCTTACAATAACGCAAGACGTAGACCTATTTATTCCTGCTAATATAATGCTATTAATGTGTAACATGATGAAAATAAGATGCATTGAATGGAAGGATGAAATCAGAAAAGAAACTAGCATCAAATCAATCAGCAATTCACAATGTCTTTCTTCAGATTAAAAGGGCCTCGCAACCGTACTCCACACTGTTTAGTCCCAACCAACATTTGATGCCTTTCTTTTTCCTAAAGGCTCAAACATGCTCATTTTGTTGTCATAAAGAAGACCAGGTCTAATACTTTGTGGAAAGCAAGTGTTCCTTAAAACTGAAACTATAAAGAAAATCAGTGTTGGTCTGCATCTTCAAAATGTGAAGACAATGTACCTCAGTGCTCATCACTGTTCAACTCAAAAACAATTGTACATGTCTTTTAGATCAGGCAGAATAACCAACCAATCTATAAAGGTATTTAAGTTCAATCCAATTCCAGCTTCATCTTCTCAACACCTTGTCCCATTATATTAACTCTAACAACACTAAACATTCACTAATCAATACTTAGGTCAGGTTCATTTTTATAGCCTTACAACTTCTGCTGAATTTATACATAATTTCGTCCAAAAAGTGGAAGATGTTGTCTGTACTGTCATGCCAAATATTAGCAAACTATACTACAATAACCTGAACATGTTTCTTTCACCAAGCACACATTAAAGTGTTAGATCATTCCCTGCATGCTTAACTTTTGTAAAAGAATGTATGTGACCTGCGACAATATGGACGGACGGAAAACTGGTTTCGATGTTTCCTTAATTTTACAAGTTAGTTATTATTTATACACAATCTAGGCAATCACATAAAGTGATTTGGGAGCCTCTTTGACAAAATGGAAGATGAGCTAGAGAATACTAATTACGGAATACAGCAATTGTCATTAACAAGTGCATAACAGTTAATTTACGGTAGTTTCTGCGTGAACATATTAACTACGTACATGGGGTAACCTCATGCACAGCTACACAATGCACACACAAAATACCAGACAATTGCAAGCTAATAAGAACACACTACACGATGCTGCATACTAGCACGAGGAAGCAGTTTCGCTGGTTCACAACTTAGATGCTTTCCCATCCCAATGCCAAAATATACCCAAAGACTGAAACCATGAAAACATAAAACGCTGGTGTAAGTACATAACAATGCCTTCTTATTATTGATGCACTTCCTTGTGGAGAATAAATCAAAATACAAAATACCTATATGTCTATGTATTCACTTCTTGGTGTAAACAAACAAAATTATCTAACCTGTTTGCAGTCCTCAAGACCCTTTCTCAAAAATTAGATTTTCAAGCAAAAAAGGTTTAAAACCTGTTTCTGAATGAGAAGTTTACTGTACATGTTTCAGTGTCTGTAATTTATCCCTTAGTAAAGATGAGGTTTTCTTAATGTAGGCAGTACATTCTTAATAAGATACTGTACAATTTGCTTATCTTGTGAGGTTAAAACTGAAAGGAGTGAAAAACCATCTAAGTAAATTTTGAGTGTTTGTCTCCAATGGAAGTTTGAAAAATGTAGTTTAGTGCTTCAGATGAACACACTGTTTTTGATGATTGCTAGCTTAATTTTAATAGCTTTTTGCTAAAGAAATATTATAGTCCACCTATCTAACTATCTGAAAACCAATGCTGTAAGATATTTTTAGCCAGACGTTGGGAGTTGACTGCGAAAATGAGTCATATCTGCAGTATTTAAAGAAAACCAAATATTTTAAGCTGATATAACCATCATGTTTAGAATGCCGCATAACATGAAATAAATAATATCAATAATAACAGTTATAGAGATGGTACATGTGAATACATGTGCTGGGTACTAGTGCTACTTTCCCCCTATAGTCTAATCTATTCTATGCATTATGATGAGTTAGCCCAAAAAGCACAAATGCTTTGAAAGCATTTGGTCTCCAATTAGAATTAGACTCAAGTGTTAACTCAAGATGTGTATCTCTAATAAACTAAATTACTATTTAGTCTTGTATACCATGGCGTCTGAGCCACCTACTAACAACCCATTGGAAGCGACTTCTTTGACCATTACAGGCTAATACTCACAACACTTCAACCTCAAGTGAAGTGAACTTTTCTGATACACGCGTACGAGTGGCAAATATGATATGAATAAACAAAATCCAGACACTAAATTTGCAACATATCACACGCACAGAACTAAAGGTATGTTGCGACAAGTTACCAAGATTCAATGCACGGTGACCTGATAGAAGCAACAACTCTATGAAGTAAATCTCTTTTTTTTTGTACAGCACACAAATATTCTCTTCAACAATGTTGACAACAAAATTATTACCCAATGTTTTTGTTGTTGTATATCTTCAACTAAAACCTTTCACGGTTATTCAAACCATATCCAAATACTTCATACGGAAAAGGCTCCAAACAATTCAAGCTTTCCAGCTTTTCTGCAAATAGTATTTTGTTGATTTGGGTGTTCTTCTCTTAGCCAGAAAAAAAAGATGCACAGTTTATAGTTTATAAGATTTTCAACTTGTAAATTGGTATGAAATAGCACATTTTCAACAGTACAGACAGTCACATGTAAAGAATAAGAAAGGTCAATAAATTAAACATATTTATTTTCTCAGTTTTTAACTACTACCAAAAGATTAATGATCCAAACACCTGTTTTATTAACTTCAATTATACCGTCAACCCTGGAAATGACAACTAAGCATGATTAAAATAAATGTACATGTTTTGAATTAACGAGTCAGTGATGGTGATAGCAATGAAAATGACAGCGAGCAAATCTCAAAAAAAAAAATTTTAACAAAAATATCCTTCTTTGTGCTTTGGAATTGTTTTCCAAGTTAAAGTAGTTTGACATGCTGTCATTCACCTACAAGGTAATTGAGTCTGTTCCTTGAGTGATATCAACAATAAGAGTGTATTTCAAGAAAACCATCAGCAAAAACTTCAATTGCTGACTAGTTTGAAACAAGTAGGACATTAATGTCTCAGTACACAGTATGTGTCTGCTTTAATTCAGATAAAACTGTGTTCTTCAAAACTGGACCAATATAACCAAAACAAGAAGACATTCCTAACTTGGCACACACAAGTAATATTCTTTCCTGTCACATATTTAATTTTGGAAGTGCATGTGGAACAGCAAATACATCACAAGTGAAAACACATACATATACAGCAGGATTTACAGGAAGAATCTGACTTATTTTACTGAGAACCAATTTCTGAAAAAAGACAAATGCCATAATATTGTCATTCTCCTTAAACTAAAAAATCAACACAATTAAATAAAGAGCGTGAACCAGCGAAAAACGTGCAGTGCGTGAAGTTAGTATGGGGAGTATTTCTTAGCTCCAGTGACGGCAGCAACGGTGGCAGTGCGGATTTTGGTTGTGTAAGCATTGCTGCTCTGCTGTAGCGCATCCAGGCTGAGCAACGGAACAGGTTTCATCAGAATGTTTGAGAGAGGATTCGTGGACATGTCGTGGGAGATGGTCGGCGAGGGTACGGAATTCGGGGTCAGGGTGGTGGGTGATGAAGAGGTGGTGAAAGAGGTCATCGAGGTCACAGACGGGTCAACAGTCACAGAGGTCTGGCTTTTGGCCGTCTCAAGGCTGTATGGAGAAAAACAGGAAGGAAAATGAGGGAAGGTTAGAGGGACGGGATAAGGATCATAGGGGGGATTAGAAGGAGGGATATATGGTTCCAAAGGATGGTATGATGAGGAGGAAGGGGAATAAACATTGATCAGGAATGAGGAATTCAGATACGGGGCACAATTATGAGGTGCTTAAATGAAGGTCTGCCAAAACTCAAATCATGGGTTGTGGATTAACAAAAGTAAGAGAAGTCAACACTTCAGCCAAAATACACTACTGGTAATAGTTATGTATGTACACTCTGTCACTTGCTGTTCATTGCCCCCCTGAGCTTGTACGTGGAATGGGTACACACTCTAAGTATCAAGCAAAGACTTGTCTTGTACAATTGCAGGTCTGTGCAGAATACCACACAGACTGATTTTGCACATTCAAACATTTAAAAATGGCAAAAAACCTGGGAATTGTCTTTTTTATAATTTTTTTTTTTTAGTATGATTTTTTTAAACAACAGATTAATGTGCAAAGACAGAAAGAACTTTGTCCCAATATCATTTTTTAAAACCGTTTTTTATTGTATTTCACTTGCTTTACTTTTTTGGTTCACATGAATCTTTACCACTTGTGTATATGGGCTCAAAGAAGCATCAATTTGTGTCAATCGTCATGCTCATTACCTTTTAAGAGGGAACACAATTTGTTTTTTAATTCATGCCAAAAGATGTGGAAGAAGTCATTAAAAGGAATGGGTGGAAAAAGAGGGGAAATGGCAGCACTTAGTGGAAAAGCTCATGCAGAAACATGAGTTGCAAAGAAATGGGGACTCTGGATAGAAAACCTCAATTGGGCATTCTCACTGATTATTTAGTTAAAGCACCTCCACCATGATTAGTTTAACTTGGTTAACCAATACAACAACAACCTATTCTGCTGTTACCCCATGGTGTATAGGCAGAGGCTGATAACATCATTAAAAATAGTCTTAAATTTAATAACATTACCTCAACAGTATTAAAAACAAAAATACTCACTTCAACAAATAACTTTAAATATTTTTCCTATGAAACTTTTCTCACATAATTAACTTGATTTAACAATATTTCTTTTATCACAACTGTGTTTTACAGGAAACATGATGATTGTCTTTGCTGATAATTTTGAAATTCGGCAAACAATGATAACAAAGCTTTTGATGTGACTTTTAATTAATTTATAAACACTAACAAAACCTGAGAACAATCACAGGAACATCTACACATCCTCAAGTTCAATGACTACATTTGACATATATTGTGAGTGATTGTTTCGTGTAATAACTTAACATGAATAGCACAATACCATAATGCAGACATTGAAGGAACCATTGAAACATTGGTTGTTTTAAAATGATGCACAATTCTTTTACACTCTATTTGCTTCCGAATAAAAGAGTGCCTTTATCTTGTTTTGTGGTTATTTGTTTACTTGTGTGCAAAATTCTTTCACCTGAAAGCATTGGTCTGATTTTCCTGGGGTAAAAAGCAACCGTTCAATCAAAGAACAATGAATGACAAAACAAAATCAATGTTTAAACAACAACTCACTTGGCTGTAAATAGCCCCATTCAAACTAAATATGGATGTTAATTTGTACTCACCTGAAATTGATAAGATATTGTGCAAAAGCAATGCTCTCTGTTTGGCCTGTAATGGTCACCACCCTGTCTAGGCTTCCTTCTTTGGCATCGTTGATTTTGATATTTGCACCTGATAACTGCCTAAAAATGAAAATGGTACACCAGGAGAAAGAATGTCATGTCTAATACACTTCATATGTCAAGGGGTACATGTTATCTAACTGATGATACCCAATATGGTTAATAATGAAGATGAAAAGTACTTCCCCATCTAAACCACACGATAACTCATACACAAGTTTTTTTTAGTGGTAATCAATTTCAAAACTTTTGTGATGGGTAACAGATTGATTTTCGGTTTGAACAAAACTAAATGATTAGGAAAGGAAACGCTTAACTTGGTTCATATCTGGGCCCAATTTCATTGCCCTTACATGACTGATTTTGTGCTTACTGCGTGACTTTCTATTTTATAGCGCTGCTAACCAAAGCACATGAAAAGGCATGCTAACCTTCCGATGCTTACTGTATGAAAATGAACGACATAACAATGCAAATCCATGACGAGCACGCAAGCTGGCTGGCCCCCTTATTTTCTTGCTTATCTGTGAAATACATGTATGCTTAGCAAAGTGCTCTGCTATAGCACGAAAATGTGCTTACCATTAAGCAGCACTAAGATGATTTGGTCCAGATTGAAGTGACCACGTGACACTTTTTGGCTTGGTGTTTTATACACTGTTGTAAATCTGTATATACTTTTATTTTCTCAGTCATGGTTGTATTTTGTGAAAAGTACCTTGTAGTTGTTAGTCAGTTACAGTGTAAAAAAAGTACATAGAGCTGTCAGTGGAATTGTGTTTTATTTGATTGCAATTTTAAAAGAACTACACTTAGCAACTACTATTGCCAACTACTAAGAAGCTGAAATTCAGCACAGTACCTTATTTCTTGTATCTTGCTACCCTGTCTTCCAATAATACAGCCAATAACCTAAAAACAAAAAGAGATAAACAATTCTTAATCTAACAATCTTGTTTGTTAACCAAATTCAAATCCTGTGCATCAGTTAGAAAAGTAAAAGAATAATTTATAGACCAATAAAATTCATTTTTACGCATATTGAAGTTGTTGTTCAGAATTGAAAATTGTAGACCAGATTGAAAACTAGCCATCATCAATCATTTTCAATGAAACAATTTTAATTGAACTATGGAGTCTCATGATAATTTAGCTAAAGAATCTACAGAATGCAACGCCATAAACAAAATCATTAATATTTACAAGTTATTATGACCCAAACCCATCCTTTTCAACATTCTGCTATTCACAACAATGTACCATCAAACCATTCATTGAGGAGTATAAAGTGGGTGTGTTGCTAGCACCCATTTACCCCTACCAAGACCCTGACTATTCATTGACTTTGTTGTATCTGGTACCATCCACATTGAAGCAGAGTCTTGGTGTGGGTGAATTGTATACAGAGTGACCATGAACAACTATGTGCCACACGCTACTAGAAGCAGAGGGTGACATGCAGATTGTCATGCCCCTTGGGAAGACACATTGGGGTGTTGCTGTCTTGACTTTACTAATCCAAGTTGTCAACAATTGGTGTTTGTTTTTGCCTTAGAATGCTGGGATACAGTAGAAACATTTAAACCTATTTATAGAACATTGGATCACTTATAGTCATTTTATTTATGTGAACTTCAACTCCTGAGAGACTGAATGTCTGTCTACAAGCTTCAGTCAAGGAGGGTTTTAAGATGAAGCTGAGTGCTTCTTGAACTCAAGGTTTAACATTTCTTTGACCATGCTGACATAAGAGGCCAATGGATATACAATACAGGACACCACCAAGAGGCTGTTTTCAAAGAAAGTAGTCAATGAAGGGTTATCACAATACACTTCACAATTTCAGTTTTGCAACATGAAAAATAAATAAATAAATTGATAAAACTGTATCATCATTACCCACATGACCAAAGAGAATGCAAATACAAGTCAAGTTGCATTTTTCTACTCTTGTAAATTAACCAGACAATATTAATTGGCTACCGTGGACTCAACATTTCAGTTGAAATAAAGTCAACTTGTTCCATGATACACTGTAAACAAAATGGACTCTGTAAACTCTTTTGTGATCCACTGTGTTGAGAATTGTCAAGTTAAGACTAAATATGACAATAAATCAATGCTCATGTCATAGCTTTGCAGAATACATGACTCTACCTAGCCTCCCCTTACTACGTGACCTGACTGTCAGGCAAACTCAGTCATGTTGTGGCTAAGACAGGTTATCTTAAATGCAGGTAGTCATGGGTGTAAGGCCATTGTGATATACATGTACCAATTGATTTCTTTGATTCCAAACTAAACAAGAGTACAATCCTCAGCTAATCAGGAGTGATAGTCATTATTGACAAAACGGTCAGAAACTAGGCCTCAAACTGTAGGTGTGTTGATATGATGGAATTTCCACCGTCTGGTAACCCCAGGAGTTGTAGATTCCAAGAAGCTTCTGGGAACAGAATCCTCAACACTAGAACAGTAGATCAATGAGCAGGAATTCTTTGTATCTGAAGAAAATAACTGCTACTTTTTCCACAAAAGTGGTTTGTACTATTAAGAGGAGGTATATGTATAAGCTGTTTTGATATACTTACGCTATTAGGTATTGTTATCTCGTGAGTTTGTTGGTTTGCTGCTGCTACTGGTACACTGTTAGTTGCTGCCGCACTGTACTGCTGAATTGCACCTGCTTCATCAACACAATAAAAAAAAACATACGATTTACATTACATGCTCACAAGTGTTACATTCAGACAAACACATGAAGTATCTCTAGTATTAACATTGGGCTTCGATTTCTCCTGATCTGTAATCACTGTGGGGAAAACTATATCTCCATGGGCCTTTGCTATAAACACTCAGTCAACAATAACACTACATGTATCAATGTTTCAAGATATCAGATATCATTTTTAACATAGCATAGTCGAGATATAAAAAATTGTCAATGTTCAAGTATCTCTATTTCAGTGGAGCAGAATTAAAACTCACTGATTCCTTCAAAGAGTTAATCAGTAAATAAGTTAAACACTGAAAATACTGTTGACATTGAAAACTGTTACCCACTCACAAGTTTTCAGTTTACTGTTAAACTAATAAAAAGGTATATGTCACTCATTTTACATTTGAGTTTCTAAACAACTGACAAATATCTTTGTAAGAGTTATAGTAAAACAAATACACACGCACACAACCAAGGATGAGTTATGTTCATGTGAATTTTCATCTTACCAGAAAATAAAACAAACAAAAATTACAACATTTTACTTATGAAATGTAAAAATGGACTGGGGAGTCTCAGGATTGGGTAGACCTCATTGCAACAATGCAGAGATGGAAGGGGAAAGATATTTTGACGTACCTGCAGGAAAATGGGACTGCCCTGGGATAGTGAAGGGGGTGGTGGTGTGTTGCATGGCATATTGTTGTAGCTTGGATAACTGAAACAAATAACAAACAAACAGAAAGGGAAGAAAGGTCAGAGGTTATAGGTCAGGTGATTTCTCTTCTCCAGTGTGCAGGTTTAGAGGTTTGAGGGGACTAATGAACAATATCATAGAGTTGAAAAGCTTGTAAAGTCTTTAAGTTTGAAATAAAACACAAAACTAATAAGCAAATCTTGAGAAGTTGTTTACACTATGTACAATTGTATGTTGTAGCTCTGTATAGAGACAATTCAGTGATAATGGTAAATGTAACTTTACCAAATTGAAAGTGTCTCTGGGCAGCTTTATGAGTAGCATAGCCATGGCTTGGGCTAAATATCATGCTGTAACCAAGTAAGCAATGGTCCCGATTGATCATGCAGTGATCATACTCTAGGAGCAGCTAGTCATTAAACATGTCTTTAGCTTTACTGTATTTTGCTTTTTGAATAAACAGTGCCTTTACAAAAAGCAATGAGCAAAGAATACAGAGTTGTGCAACGTCTGAATGTGCAGGAAGAAGCCAGGAGTGGGCTGAAGGGGAAAGGAGTCTTCATGTGATGTGGAGTTATTTTATTTGGTGCCAATGGTGGATCAGATGTACATTATTCTGCTAAAAGCAATATGAACAACTGCTGTAACCCAGGCAAAAAAAATACCCAACTACTTGCACATCGTCTGATAACTGATCTTAATTTCTATGTAGAAAACAAACCCCTTATGAACTCTGCCTATAGAAAATAATATTGGGCCATTGTCAATGACTCAAACCTCCTTATACATTAATCATGACTTAAC
Source organism: Evasterias troschelii (assembly GCA_032357145.1). Lineage (NCBI taxonomy): Eukaryota > Metazoa > Echinodermata > Asteroidea > Forcipulatida > Asteriidae > Evasterias > Evasterias troschelii. The sequence continues at coordinate 3,507,332 of JAUELU010000042.1, read as the reverse complement.
AATCCAAACTCGAGAGAAGCACAATCAGAAAAGAACTATTGCATAATACAATATTGTGAACTTTGTTTAATGTCCCACATCGATGTGCTACTCAGATAACTTTTACTTATAGTTAATTTCAGTGAATTGTGTTTTGAAGAGTTCAGCCAGAAAAGAACAAACAAAAGTGTAGATATTTGTTTATTAAATAAGGTTCCATCACCATGTTTCAACTCTTTAGGAGGAGTGATAAACGCACACCATTATTTTTTCAGGGAAGGTATGGCCTTGGTTGTTTTGAAGTGAACAATGGTTTAACCCCATCAATGGTTAAGAGAAAATAAAAGAAAGATAAATAAGTCCAACAACCTCCAATGATGCTGGTGGCTTACCTGGTTTCCCATATCTGGTTGTGGTACTGCGTAATTCCCATGCACTGCATACGCCTGTTTCAAACAAATATTACATTTAACTCAAGTAAGAAAAGTAATATGATGCCTACATTTGGGCATGGAAAATAATTAATTTATGAAAACCAAAACACACCAAGTAAAATTTCTACTGAAAGATAAGTTTAGGTAGGATTGAGATTTTCACCTATTCTTTAGGAAAACCGCTGTTTGATTTTGTTGAGTCTTGTCAACAGTTCAAGCTATACCCTTATTCTTTCTTTCTACATGATGGAAGGATGACTAAGGTCAATTTTAATGACCACACTGCTGCAAAATAATCCAAGCTTGTATTCAGTTAGTTATCTAAGCACTGCGAGGGGGTACACATCGAGACAAGTTTACTGATATCTGCGTGATTTGGGTCTCATGATTTTGTGATCTACGGTCGTCGCGTCGTGTTTCTAAAGTACCCAGCGTAAAATACCCACAATGCAAAGTACTGCGCGCACTTGTCTACACGACAGTGCGCTATCTAGAGATTGCACAAACTTATGCTCATCAGGTAAATAGAGCTGCCGACTCTGCATAGCACAAACTGAAAATTGTGCAAGAGTTTGTCCAATTTGTTGTGCAAATCTGTTTAATGCGCTCACGGAACGAGGGATGCATCTGGTAACCAGATGATCACACTTATTGTCGATAAGACAAAATAATCAGAACCAGACTAAAATAGTTTGCCATGCAGCGATAAGTACGTGCAACGAAGTACACTGTATGTGAAGACGAGTCGCTCCACGCTGGAAGTTTTATGACAGGCAGACAGGTAGGCCGCGAGAACGGCGTGAAACTTTGGTTGTAATAGAAAGTACTGTGGTCTTTCTAGTGTTTAAACCATCTCTGTTGTAAATTTACAATGCAGAGACAAAAAATGTAAACGTGGCGGCAACATTTTAAAGCTTGGTGGCGATTATAAAGCGTGGCGCGCGCCGCAGAAAGCGTGGCGGTGTGCCACGGCTTTTCTATAGGTTGGAGAACACTGTACCCGTTTCTTTTAAGCAATTTTTGTTGTGCCAAGCTAAACAGATTTAGGTTTTTTGCACTTTTTAAGACCCCCAACTTCTTTGTTGGAATGACAATGTATGTGACAAAGATGTAACAGACATACCTGACCCCCTGCAAAGATGATTGGAGTTGCTGTCTGCTTGGGTCTATATGGGATGGTGGCTCCTTTGGGTGGTGACTGTAAACATTAAACATACAGACATTACTGCATCATGTCCAACATACTCACAACACAAATTAGATGTGAAGCTGGTTGTTATGTTTAGAGTAACATTGATATTTGGCAAAACAGTTCTTCTCTCTTTGGTTTATATTCAATTCAACACATTTTTAAGATTGTGATTTTAACCTAACCTAGTGAGATGAGAAAAATGTGCAGGTGGATTTTGTAAAAATTTGTTCAGACTACACATTCATTGTTCCTTAATCAACATTTCACTGTTGCAGATTCTTATACCATTTCCTTTTGTGATCTCAAGATAAAACTGACTTAGCTGTGGTTACATTTGTTATGAATCAGAACCATTTTTAATATCACATGCAGTGATTCATTTGAAAAACAAAAACAACTAGACTTAACTTTTTTTTTATCAAAAAGGTGTTTGGAATGACGTTCAATTTTTGGTCGTAACACATCTCAGTTTGAATACATGTAAGCTACATTTCAGCTTGACCAAGCATTTGTTACTCAGTATATAGATCTTGAACCTGCACCT
>JAUELU010000042.1:3463672-3478447 GCA_032357145.1 Evasterias troschelii | reverse complement strand
ATATTTTTATATTTTTATAAATATTTATTTGAATTTGGAGACAATGGCTTTTTCATGTGGGACTGTGTAATTTATATAAGCCTGCAAAACAAATCCTTCACAATTTCCATTGAACATGAATTACTAGACTAGAAGTACATTGGAAAACTGATACTTTCCAATCCGAGTTCAATAGTTTTCCCTGACTAAATTGTGCACATGTCACTACAAGACTTTGAATTGGCCTACGTAGCAATAACCCAAGTACTATACATAGGTCATACTGGAACTTAAGAGGCCAAGAGAGAAATACAAGACCAAATGTACACCACACTGGCCATTCAATCCCGCTATGTGTTAAACCACAGCATCAAATATTCATACAAGGAGAGTGGGTGGGTTTCAATTTCTCAGATACTCATTAATGCAGTGTTAATTTTGAACATGGGCCTGTAATGCAAACCAATACAGGTGTACACAAGTATACACTATACACACCTGCTTTGTCTGTCAAAAAAACAAAAGGCCAAACAAACTATGGTAATTAAGTGCAACATTTATTGTATTCATTGTTTCAAATGAGAAATACTGAAAGCAGCTCTTTGATTGTAAATCCAAACCCATGTTTGATTTTTTTGCAAAGTACAGTGTCAATACTGTTTTTATTCAGCTGGATTATTTTCTAGCTAGGGCATGTACCTCAAACTTTTTACCCAGAGAGCTAATACAGCATTCTTTCTATTGTAATATGTAATTGAACACATGCACAAAATTACAACATCATTAGATATCATCATTTACGCAATATGCACTATTATGTTGTGTTCCATTATTTCATATGACAAGGAAGAAATGTAAGGAAGTTGGAGCAATTAACAGCCAGGTACATTGTACCACAATGTATAAATGACTTGGTTTTAGTGCTACATGTACATGAATGGTCTCTGTGCCCATTTCGTACACTAAAGGATTGGGCTACAATATGCAGAAGCAGATAGTATATTTACAGACATAACATTAGTGTCTGTCATTTAATTCAAGACAACGCTATGTCTATAATGGTACAATATGATAGTTAGGTTTAATCAAATCATCAATGTCTGCTGAGTGGCAATGGACAAGCAGACAGAACACTGCATGAGTTTGTAAGTTCATGTGGAGTAAAACAGTAATAAGCTGTAGAGAATACAGGAGCAAAATTTGGAGACAGTGAAGGACGTGCTGCAATGGTTGCATAATGAAAACACACTACAGGGAGCCAAAGAGCCTAAAAAGATGATGTGTCACACTGCTAAACCAACAGGAGTTACGGCCCTTGTCTACATACGTACTCTTAATGTAACTGATGAATCTCATACACAAGCCATTAATTTGAATGTTATGCAAATCAACCTTTTCAAAACAAATGGATAGAAGAGGAACCACACTAATCCCTACTACAGCTACATTAACAAGTCAATGGGTCCTCAGAGAAAAGTTGCAATTGACTGTAATTGGGTGATGTAGGCCAAAGGTCTGCAGCAATGTAAAGATGTAAAGATGGGTGCGGATAGATGGATAGGGTTCACTCATTAAGAAATTATTAATTCAAACGGTGACATCATATCTCTCTTTTCAACTAAACTCAATTTCTTAAAAAAAAAGACACAACAAAGGCTTGCCATAAACTTACATTACATTTAGTAGTAGAACCACATGTGTACATTAAGTCTACAGGGCACTCTCCTTTACATGAATAGTGCAAGACTTCCAAAATGTTACTGAGTTCACCACTAGGAGCAAGATTGAGGCAGTATTCAACAGCTGGGAGCATCCCGTCACTCATGTGTATGAACAGTGACTTCTTTGTGTCTACATGTATAGGCCTACACCAGTCCATTCAAAATACAAATTTCAATATGCTATACTGTACATGTACATGTACATAATTACACTACAAGTGCATATTGACAAAAGAATTGTGGGTTTAATTTCATTAAGGGTTAATGAGTTTTCAACAATTAAACGAACGTTTAATTACACTCGCTCACAAATTACCATCAGTACCAGCTAAACGTTATCCACCAGTGTTTCAGAGGGTTAATCACTGCATTGAGCCTATATTCTACCAAAGTATACATTGTACACCGGTGCATCGGTTTTCAATATTGGTAAAAATAGCTTTTTCATCAGTCAATTGTACTGAAATACAGCAGTGATGTTTTGTAAGTCTGCCCTATTGTGTGCTTAAATCCCAAGCAGCTGAAGCACTTAAAACGGCAGTACCCAATCATGCTGATGCTCAGATAGAATGAATCGCAGTCACTGAGTCCCAAGGAATGAAGGAATGCATCACTCATGCTGAGCGCTCCATTAGCCTGGTTGTATATAGGCCCAGCCTGTAAACAGCAAGCTCTTCCCTGGTTATTTTTACCCCACAAAGCTTGTGAGCATGCCAGCACACTGTACCAGTAGTATGTGGAATTATGTTTGCTTACTGTACATGCACTGCATCAGCACCTAAAACAATTACATTCTTGCAATAGTCCATTGGCCATAACCTATTTATAATTAAATTTTGAAAATAAAGGGGGGGAAAATGAGAAAAGGTGTACTCTGTGTGCACAGATTTTTAATGAGAGAAAGCATATTTTGTTGCTTTCCGAAATTTATTCTTTACGAGTCCTATCATTATAATTAAGACACGTGTACAATCTTAATAAAATTTTACTGGAATTAACAGTCAAACACAACAATGATGCATTCATCTTTTAAACGATCATTGTGGTATCTTTAGAATCAGATAGTTGGGACTTGGTTACCCATTGTTAACACTAAGAACCTTTCTTCAAAGACAGCTACACAAAGATTAAGGATCAGTCCTTTCTCAATGATTGTACACATGCATTTAGAACAACGTACATATGTAGTTCTATTCCTAGAGAAGCAATTTATTGCCCATTTTATTATTCAAATTGAACTGACATTCCCTGCTTCTTCTTGGATGCACCAAGAAGCAGACAAAAATGAAACAAGACACATTGTATTTGTGCACAAATGCCAAGCTGTTTCGCCAATAATATTTTCAAATTACTCATCTGAATATGAAAGTCTTGTAGTGTGTACATAATCAAGTTAATAATACAATAATTAATGCCATGTGAGATCAAATTCATTGTCTATATCAGACCTTCATTTTAATAAATCTGAGGAGAGCTGTAAATCGCTCTCCTTAAATCAAGAAAATTAATTAAGGAGAGCGATTTGAATTTACTGCGCATGTGCATGAGAATGAGAATAGGCAATGAACAAAAATCTGGAAAATGATCTTCCAAATAAATCAACTTAAAGGGGGCAAAAAATGAAGAAGAAAATTAAAATCGTGTGCGACGTCATCATGGCGTCATAACAAATTTAACAAGAACTTGCCATTATATAACGACTTGCCAAGTTTCAACGTGATCAGACCTATACTTTTGGAGATAACCGACTTCAATAAGTGCAACTTTATGTCACGTCACGTAATCAATCTAAAACTTTATGCATATGTTGGCTGCCTGATGGTCATCATGTGTATCAATTTTGAAGCGATTACAAAAAAACATCGCAAGCCACATCTTCTCAAGGTGCATTTTGAACAGTTTCAACCTGCTAATAGAGGGCGCTCTTGTATATTATGACGTCATTGGTATTTTTTTTGTTAAGTAGACCCCGACCGTGCATTAACATCATTAAAAGCAACTTCATAACTTTTGCCACTTTTGAATTAGGAGGACACTTCCTGTTTTGACCGGAGGTAAAGGTTACGTGAGGTACGTGAAATAAAGCCCTAATTCATACAAACCCAATCCCACAAACAGAAACCTAGGTCTCTTTTGGCTATTTGATATGCATTTTCAAATATTTAAAATATAAATCTTTAAGATGACGTCACGCGACATTTGATGGTGTCATCATGACGTCCCTCTTTTTTATCATTTAAAGTTTCGTTGCAATTATAGGGAACTATGGAAAACAGCGCTTAGAACGCACATGCGTTATTTGAATGACTTCAGGTAGTGCAAACAAATAAACAAAATATATAAAAACTTTAACAAAAGCAAGAGCTGTTCCGCTGTGCTTCGCTGTGAAACAGCTAATTACATTTATCTCAGTGACAATTTGCAAAAATTAACAGTATGTAGAGTTTAGTAACAATGGAATGAATACTATTACTAGTCTGATGCATTAGAATTACACTACAGGACAGTGACTAGGCCTATGTTAATGTATTGTGTTATTTCATAAGAATCTTCATACTTGCAGTGTCATAGCTGAGTAAACAGGTGTATGAACGAAAGGCAAAGTCATTATTTCATTGAGAGAAATAATTAATTAAAATGCTTGTGCAAAATTATTATTCATAAATAACTACGAAAGTCAATCAGTACATGTAATTGAATTTGCAATAAAAAATTGCTATAAAAGTGACAGCATGTCAATTGCTTCGTTCTACTACTGGTTGTTATTAATCAAACAAACATAAATATTACCAACCTTTGAACTTTCATGTATTCATCATTTAGTCATACTACACATAATGTATCCTACAACGTGGTATGCATGACAACACTGAGCGATGGTAAAACAATGGTTGTGTATGTTCATGCATGCTTGATGCAGCACTAAGGTTCCACTATTAAGAAATACTTAACAACATGTAGGCTATGTTCTCATCCAACACAGTAACAATCTTAAGAATATCTGTATTTTTATAAAACTACCAAAAAACTAAATGATAACAATGTTCCTTCGTTTGATGTCCATTACACTGTATCAGCAAATCCTAGTAGATTTAACCACAGTAAATCACAATGTCACTCAAATGCCGTTTCTTGAATCAAATTTGCAAATTATGCCACAATAAAATTAGTAGGTTTTCTCCAACATGAAAATAATTTTTCTTTGCAGTGAGATAAGTAATTAATTGTTGCACTAAAGTAAAGAAAATACAAAACATGAAGAGGTTTATAAAAATAATGTACCTTTGGTAACTTTTACCCTACCGCCTGCTTGGCAAAATAGATTGATTAACTCCTTTTCACAAGTTGATCAACTATATGTAGGCATGTTTTAGTGAACCAACATACCACATTTGCATGGTTTAAAATTGTAAATTGACAAAAGGTCAGCAGCCAAACTTGGTCTTTACTGAAAATAACACTTCATTGTAAGGTGTAAGAATCACAAGCATGTACAGATAACAGCTTGTTCAAAAGCAATACATCTATAACTATCATTTTGAGAGGCAAAAGTTTTGCTTTGTTGCATTTTTTTTTGCTTTTTTCTTTGTGGCAACTTGTAAACTAGGCACAAGAAACTCATCTTGTTGTGAATTATTTAACAATCATAGGCTAATATCAGACAGAAAACTAAAGTTAGACCCCAAACTGGGTCACAAAAAATGTTTTACCTTGCAAATCAATTGGGTTTAAAGGCACAGTACACGTTTGGTAATGACTCTGAAAATTAATGGCAATAAAAACTTACTTGGTAAGAAGTACAGCAGCTTTGGGTGGTAATGTATAATGAATTTTGAGAAACTGTTAACTTCAAAGTACTATGGTTATGGAAAAATATATCACTTTTTATTCCCCAAAACGCTTCTCAGACTGTGTATTCCTATGGGGAATATTCTTCCTGCATGGAAATATTCGCTACGGTTTTTCGGTGATATCTCAAAAACATGAACACCTTTTGAAGTGAAAATTTCACAGGTTAGTTTTATTGTATGTACCTACATTTATATAGGGAGAACACAATCAGTAGGCTCCAAGTACCAAACATATGCAGCAACTTTAACTTTGGTTTAAAAAGTCTTTAAAAATACACTTAAATCCAGCTTCTTTGTCATATTTAAATTTGTTGATCAGGAAGATTTTTTTAATAGGAATTTTAAAGCAGAAATAATTGGTGTTTTTTCAAAGTTCCAATGTTTATTTGATTGTCTGAAGTGCTGCAATGCATTGTTTTGTCCCTTTCCACTCATTTGTCCAGAGAGATCAGCACAGCAAACACTAATGATTACATAACATTCTCCCTGCTTGAACTCCTTATACATATGGCCTTTCTACTTGATAGTCTTCATTGTATATCTGCTGGCATTTTCACACCTATGTGGCCATGATTTTTAAACACTTGTTTCCACGACTATCATTTTTGTTGTGGATGTTTTGGTGTACTGACTGCATGTACTGAGCTTGGACATGAAGGCATTCCTGCCAGGTATATTGTAGCTGTAGGCCTACTAAATGTTCCTATTGGCTGGGCACATCCATCAATATAGCTCCATGAAATGATAATAAATGTTTATGTACTTGAAAGTGTTCATGCAACTGTCAAAGTGTACATGTACAAGTAAACTGACTGTTACACAGTTTGCCTGTGGGCATAACAAGTTTGCCTACATGCCTACCTCTACACTCATTGTGGTTCTACAATTAACCACAAACCAATCTACAACTTGAATTCTCTACAACCCAACAGAACACCCCTTGGGCATATATTATATGAATACAAGAAACTCCTGCATGGGTGCAGTAGATCAAGATTCTCAATATATTCCACTGATTTATCATTGAGTTGCATAACAATACCTCTGAACCTCTCTACTGTAATACATGACCAGAATAAATTCCCTGGCTGACCTGTCTCTGTTAAAAGGCACTGATTCTGTTCACTATAGTCAGCAAACTAACCCAGCCATACATTCTTAATATTCTGTTCTGACTACTGTCTAACAATGGTTTCAAGGCTTTGGATATGACCAGGATTGGAAGAAAACAAACTACAATGAGTTGAAATCAGCAAAGGCTGTAAAGCACTAGGCTAAAATAGCACTAAGTGTAAAGTGATGAACTTAGTATTATTTGCCACCATTTCTTCTTTTCACAATGTAGGCCTACGGGAACAGTTGAGCACAAATTGACAAATTCTCAAACATTTATTAAATTGGCACAAGTGTCAAATTCTATTAGCTGATAAAGTTCTGAATGATGCCAGAGTAACCCAAAACCAAACGGTCCAAAGCAACATAGTAGCATCAGTTAAGTACAAGCAATCAGAATAACACAAACTGTACAACTCAAAAAATGTATCTGAGTGCTGAAGAAAGATTTAAAACATGTCAGTTAACCCATGTAATGGGCAAAGGTAATCTTAAGTAACTCATTGTCTTTCTTAAGTTCTTGTCTCAAGTAACTCAAATCTGCCAAAAATCATTAACTATACAGCTTTGCCAAAAGGACAAGAATTGTATATTATGCACTGCAAGCATTTTTAATAATCCCCCTAATAAGTAAGAACAGCATTTCTGAAGCCACAATTAATATTGATACCTTGATATGTGCTGGACTGTTCCTGTTTGATATCAATAGTATGACACTTAGTGGTGACACAATGAACCTACAGTACATGCCCCATTAACAGTCACCTCAAGTAAACATCAACCACACATACAGAAATCAGTGTCAAGTACCCAGACCCAGTATTCATGTACACAGTGGCATGGTAGTTCCTTTAGAGCATGGTCTACATACTCAACTGTCCTCCAATCATAACTTGTGAGAATGAGGGCAGTCTGGCACCTGCCATTAGCAGAAGAAAAAACAACAACAACAAAAAACCAATAACACATCTTATTCTTGCGATGGCGGCTGCCTGTGGACAAAGTTGCCATGCTTCAGAATATGAGAAAGAAGCAACATGTACATGCTAGACTACATGTAGTGTAGGCATTAAAATGAAAATAAAATGCCAACAATTTGGTCACATTTTGCACACATGTAGAAAAATTAATAAAGTACATGTGTTTCATATATTGTAAATGTACAATGGCCAGTACTGTTACATTATCATATGTGCACACAAAATAATCAAAAATATTTGTATCTTCTACTAATAACAAAAAGTAACATAAATACTCCTCAAATTTCAATCATTACAATTTCTGTAAAAACAAATGTGGACAACAGATTTTTCAGATTACGAATGCACTTACTGAGGGAACTTGGTGGATTATTAAAGGAAATGACTGCTAGAGAAAGAGTTAAGTGCTTTGTATTGAATCTAGAGCCATGGTTTCTCTTTCGGCTCTAACTAACCCAGGTGATTTATTGTTATGAGAGTGCCCTTCAAAAACTGATGTTGACACCAGAAGCAGGTGTGTAATATTTCAGTAATGAATGGCAAGGCTACACAATCATTGTTAAAGGTTTAGACATTTATTAAGGACCTGGTGGATGTTTCCGTGAACCCTCCCCGTATCCTACAGCTGTTGGATTTAATAGGAATGGTAAAACAAAACATGACTGAAGAGCAAAGGTTTAACACCATTTTGTTGAATATATCCATATAGTGCTCTTGTACTTGCGTAGCGACAATTTCTCTAGAGTTGGAGAACAATTGCATTCATGCGTAACTCTCAAAAAACAAGTGAGGGTTCTAGTGTTAGTTAATCTTGAATTTTCAGAAGGAATATCTAAAAGATCCTGTACTGGATGGACAACACCAAATTTACCTACTGAGTGGACTGAATGGATTATCAACACATGTGCCACCATAGTACAACAATGCACCTTACTCTGAACACAATGCGCATTATAGTGAGTCTATACAGTCAAACACATAATGAACTCTATTGATATGAACACTTTGTTGGATTTCTATGGAGTTATCCATCCAAAGCAAGGGGTTAACATTACACTGCATGACAACCTTAACGCACTATCCATGTGTTTGCACAAAATTATTAGGCATTCAATTTGTTATAATTTAATAATCTGCATATTGTCTCTTAAGTTTTTGCTCTTCACTGAACACAGTATTAATAACTGCCCTCCCCCCTCCTCCAATGGCCGGTCAACACAGTATTAATAACTGCCCTCCCCCCTCCTCCAATGGCCGGTCAACACAGTATTAATAACTGCCCTTCCCCCTCCTCCAATGGCCGATCAACACAGTATTAATAACTGCCCTCCCCCCTCCTCCAATGGCCGGTATCCCCAACCAAAGCTTTTGTAAATATTCAGAAACTATACATACTTAAAACCAAGCACTTGAGCACCATGAACGCATGTACATTTGTAGGTTGTGCCTTTTTAGCATACATATATTTAATGCAATTCCAAGGAAGCACATTCTGATCATAAAAACATGATGCTTTTTTCATCAAATGTGTTTCTTTGATGACGGCTATTCAGAATAATATTGCAGAATGTGACTGGCATAGTTTGCTTGATAAAGTGAGGTGCATGCAGCACATGGTGAACCAAGCAGACAGTGTTTGTTTAGTATTTACCCATGTGTGCTAAGTGCTGTATACTCAGCCGGTGCTTATCACATATCAAAATAAAGGTAAAAACAAAATACTCTGTTTCCCCCAATGCAATTATTAAATCAGGTTTATACTATTAACAGTGTGTGCAGGACTATGACAGGTATAGAAAGTATGAGGGCAAGATGCTGTATCCAACAGCAATTTTCCATTCATTTTGACCCAGTTTAGTTTTATTCAGGTAAGTGAGGCTCCAATTTTGGTCACAGTGAAAGAGTGGCAGTCAGATTTTACATCTTTACCAATCAACGATCTGTGAAGATGTATTACATGATGGTCCTTGCTCTATGATTCCAAATCTTGTGCTGGTGTCCTACATGAACCAGACTATTTAATGGCTAGTTCTACAATCACATCGTCCTCCTAGTACGTAGTATGTGTACAACTACCTCCATGACCTGGTTGATCTTGTACACCAATACACAACAGACACACATTTAAATACTGTTTATTATCAGATATGCATTCCTACCTTAATTTCACAACAGCAACTAGACAGCTCTGCCAACAGTTACTGGATAAATCCTTATCACTTAATTGTTGGACAGTTGATAAAGCCTTTGATCTTCTTAGGTCAGACACAGTAGACAGGTACATGTATGTAATAATCTATTCACAATCATATACATTTATGTACATTATTCAGTTCAGTCATGCCTCATATGACACTATTACTAGTCTTGTACACTAACACTGACTGCAACCATGTACACGCTGCTGCTGTAGCTACCACACATCCCCTGCACATACAATCTTATAAATCAGTGAGCAGCACTGCATTCAATCTAGCTGAAATAGTTTAAGTGAATTGAGCTACTGCGACTGACTGGATAGTCACCAAATATCTGCTTTGGATGTGCACCACAATAGCACCATGTGTGAGTTCTCTATGACAGCTAAAGCACAGACACTAAGGGGTATAAGGGTCTACGCTTTGCTGACCACATAGCCAGAGGCACCCAATGAGCACCACTTATTAATGGGATATCCCAAAGTAAAGCCTACTGCCTATGTTAACTAAAACCCAGTGGCCTGGTCTACTTTAAGAATAGGGGTGTTAATTATGTACAATGATGGGAAGCTGTGGACCTGCTGACTTGACAGTTGAGCTGCTGCTTTATCAAAGATCTTCACTCAAGACCAATGGGTTTGTGGCTAGCTTTGCCTTCAGATCTAGACTTACAGTAGTCAACCCTAAAATGTCAAGACATGTTCTATAGGTACACACTGAGGGATTGTTAGGTGATAAGACATGTAGTGTGTAACTAAGAGTAACTTTATAGTATATTAAATGAATGCATGTCGTCACATTGTAAATGTGAGCTTGTACTGTATGATCCAATTGAATCTGATATGATAACATGATAACATTGACAGAATTCATGGAATTATAATCGCTAAGAGAACACAAAACGTGTTCTTTCGTTATACAACCACAATGTAATCTGTTATAAATTCCGCAATTGAATATATGCGTACAAAAATACAACAACAGTTAAAACCTGTAGGCCTACTTACCAATGATAGTCCGAGAAGATTAAGTAGAATTGATCCCAGATTACATTTAGCTTGTCAGTGTCAAGAAACCAGATCTGTACCTAATTGTAAACAAAATACAAGATCAAACCATGTTAAAAAAGAAAATATACAAAATATTGATCAATAATGGTTAGCATCAGTCAACCTGGAATAAGTTCTTTGTACTGTATACATAAAGTGCATGTACCATGATCTCACCTAGCATGCACCGCCAATTCTTAGTTTTAGGTGCAAAATTAAGAAACACAGGGTAACCTTTGTTTGTTTGGCTCCATTCACAGCCTGTACATATTTCAAGTGCTATCAAAACCAAATTGAAAAATAAATCATGTCAAATGGATCACGTCTATTTAGAGAGATCAGTTTCTCAGCAAAGAGAGAATAGTTTCTCAGCAAAGAGAGAATGTGACTTTGGATTGTCAAAAATGAGTTATTCTACATTTCTATGGTTCATATTAATGCTTTTGTAATAAAATGTATTGTGTTTCTGATGACATGCGAATTGACAAGAACATGAATATCTTTCAATTTGAAATGAGATTGTATATAGTTTTATGATGATACTACATGTAGCATAAATAATGGTACACCTTGATACTATTGCACCCACAAACCAGTCCTACAGTAATCAATATGTATAAACAGTTTGACTACTACAAGTAGATGTCCTCAGAACAGATGTCAGAGGATCTTGTTCATATCGTGCCACTAATATTCTACAACATTGTCTGATTATTTATGGAATGCACAGGAATACACAGCAGATGCACATAGGGAAGGTAACAATAGCCAGACCAGAGATTTTACAAGTAATCAATAAAATCAGCCACACCAGCTGTGTGCAGTTTACAAACAATTAACAGTTAGCAAGAACATGCAAATCTGGCACAAAGGTAATTGTCAGCAGTGCTGTGAAGACTTGCAAATTTGTAGAGATATTGATTTCATTAAAGTTCCCTAATTTTTGCACATGACAACTTTTTCACCAATTGCATAGATGTTAAGACATGGGCACTAATGGACGAGCAGAATTTCTTATTAGATTTGTACACATCTTTGTGCAATTTTACAAAAATTTACAGGAAATTCAACACCTACAAATGTATAATTGGTTACTAAATAAACCATGACATTTAATTACAAACCTATGTCCATGTGAATGTTGTTAAGTTGTTATGGTTTTAACATTGTCTGCGAAGTTAAAACTTGAAATTCAGCATTTATTTGTTCTACAGAACAGATTTTTTACAGCAGTGAAATATCAAAATGAAAATACAGTTAAAAGACTATCCTAACTATGCATTGTGATCAATTAGTATTATAATTAAATCCTTAATAATCACATAACAACTTGTTTTGAAAACACACACAGGACCGACAGATGCTCTTTCTCAATTCTCGCAATCCAAATCTCCACACCAAATTTGGTGACATTTTCTCCTGCGTATTCATTAGTTTGAAAAACACAAACGAAACAAAATACTGTGAGCCATCCTCAGTATTCAAATGCCCCGGAGTCTTACAGACCAGCGAGCATGAACCTGTCATGTCTAAGCTTGCTGCCTTGCCTATTTGTTGAGTTATGCACACTATTCACTTTTGGCAAAAATCAAGAGTGCTGTCATTTCTTGTTGGTAATTTGTGTTGATGTTTTACACTTCTCTTCGGTAGAGCCAGTGTGAATGTACAGTCACGGGTAAATATGGAGAATTTCAAATACGTGTGCATTGTAAACTATAATACTTAACTACAAGTATTGCATGCATTATGTCAAATATTTCACTTAAAAAACATTCAAGATCAAGTCTTCTTCATTAAAATTATTAAAGGGGAACAAAGAAATTAATACAAAACTGATTCACTCAAAATACTCATTGTACATTTACACCCCTAACTACTAAATCCACATAAAACTAATGTAGTTATTTTTTTTGTTCAGTGTAAATTTTATCCATTAATATAATTTTTACAAAATCTTCTTTAAATACATGTACACAAGTTATGATTCTTAAGCAACTTACATCCTTCATGCCTACATACTCTGAGAACCAATTGTTGGTACTATGCATAGGCACACTACATTATGCATTGTGCTAAAGACATGGCAGAATGTAAAAACTGCAAACAACACTACGTTCTGTCAGATGTTTCTAAATCTAACACAAAATGTGTAATCCACTGTACACTAATACCTAAGGATTCTTTTGAATATGTGTAGGACTGAGTGAGCAAATGAAGTAAAAGGACTCTCCCAAAAGATTCCTTAGAGTTTCAAAGAAACTCTTAGTACTGCTGAGATTAGTAATGGATAGAGTGGGTGTTAAAAAGCCCAGACTTTGAATGAGTAATTGTAATTCAGAAAGGCAGAGAGACTAACAAAGGAGCTGAACACAGCTCTAACTTCAAGAAAACTGCAGTATCCTGGCTAATAATCAGCATTGTGAGTTTAGAGAATAGTCTCTGTTTCAAGACTGAAACATAATGTTAATGATACACAGTGAATTCGTCTCGGTTTCTGACTAAACACCCTATGATTTTTATCTCTGTCTATTCAGGTCTCAATATTTGACAGGATTTAAGGTGGGATATGACTTCATTTTCTTAGCACTTACCCTACATGTACATTCTCACCGATGAGAATTAATTACAGTGAACAACTAAAACATTTAAATGAAGTCAGAATTATGAGTCACTTATGTTTTAAAGAGTTTTATTAATAACCAAACCTTATAGATATTTATAAATAAAAACACAAAAGAAAAAATATATATATTAAATTGAAATGGGGACAAACAAAAGTGAACATTGCAGGCCTTACTTTTTACTAGTTGTCAATATATACTTCTTTCAAAATGATAAGTTTATAAACAAACGATTCTATTTAGTTTACTTTTTTGTGTGTTTTTTTTTTTTTTTTCCCTTCCTTTTTTTGAAGCAACAAACATTGAGTCCAAGTCCCTTGTCTAAGTCTAGATGGTTGAGTCTGAGCCCCAGTTATTCACCTTTGTGACTCAAGTCCGAGTCTGAAACTTAAAAACATCTGACTAGAGTTAGACCTGAGTCCAAGTCTGAGTGCAGAGTCACAAAACACTACTCCCAACTCCTTAGTTTGCACAGTAAACACCTCATTGTATACTGAAGGTTCTAGACTGGACCTTTACAAGGTCCTGGTTTGCATCTCAATATTAAACAGCTAGGCCAGGTTTAAACCACTGTTAATTAATAACATTCAATCTCCTAAAACAAGCAATATTTAGCTGGTTAACAGATAAATAACTTGAATTATTTGTATGAAAAAATGAAGAGGATTTGGGGAAAAACGCAATATACTACCTTAAAAATACTTGAAACATTTCAATAGTTGGACATACATGTACATTTACTGTATGTATAAAGTACCTCCAGATGTAATGTGTCACATACATTTGTCGATGAGGCATGCTTTTGACAAGCAAAATAGTAAACTCATCCAATATAATTTTCAAATAAATCTTCAGAGCACTGTGTACTTTAGAATACTGATGAATGTGACAGTCTATTTACTCAGCTTTCTAACCCAAGACATTGATTGTTTTTGGTGATATTCATTCCTACACTAAATACAAACACCTTCCATGCCAATAGTAGTCAAATCAAAATGATTAGGGGATTATTTGAGTAGGTTTAAGACATTTCGGCAGTGTGATATGTAAACTATAGATTCCTTTGATGTATCTTGAGAGCTAGTAGAATATTGAGAGGGTCGATAAGCCATCTCATTGGCAGGTTCAAATCAATCTTACAGTCAAGCATTCCAACACCCAATTCATCATATCACAGCACCGCCGAGATAATTAAGAGTTCCTCATGATTAAGCACACAAATAAGAGAAATCTAGCGGTGCTCAATGGAGCGTGCTGTCAGTC
>JAUELU010000042.1:3411864-3428251 GCA_032357145.1 Evasterias troschelii | reverse complement strand
TCTGGTGATTGCAATGACCAATTGAGCTTAAACTTTCACAGGTTTGTTGTTTCATGTATATGTTGGGATACACCAAGGGAAGATACTGGTCTTTGACATTTACCAAAAGTATAAACTCCCTTTAACATAGTACAGACTAAATCTGAATACTCTTTAAAATACACTCTGTGTAAAAAGACAAGGAAACTTTGGATTCATATAAATACAAGGTTGGGGATAACTTTATTTTAAAGTTTATGTTACAAATTATTCTAAAGGACTTACATTCATTTATGTCATAATAAAGCTTGAAATACCTGTTAAATATGTTCAATGGAAGTGAATAACTGTACCCTATCATCTGTGACATCATCCAAGTTTGATTATTGAAAAGGGCAACATCACAGTTCTGCTTTCTATTTTGCTGCATGTTACCAGGTGCTCCTTTTTTCAAAATTTCTAAAAACAATAACCGCACTCATGACATGCAGAAACTGACTTCCCAATACATTGGTCACAACTTGAAATTTCACAAAAGTTATGTTAAGGTCCTGTGGTGTGTTGTAATGTAACCAGTGTTAATTCCTAATTTCTTCTATTAAAACGACACACGTGAGTAATCATTAAAACAAATGTAGTATAATACTGTCACATCAGTCGCTATGAGAATACTCTGGTTAATATGTACACAATCTACAGGCTCCAACTCCCTGTCTTGATGCTTTACTCCTTTGTCTCAGTCATTGAGTCTGTGACCCAACTGGTTGCTGAGCTTGTCAAGTGTCCAATTCTCTCTGGTGTTGTTACTAAATAATCAAAAGACCATTTAACTCCTAGAGACAAACAACACAGGAATACAAATCTTAGTGAAGTGCATATCATTCATTAATCCAAATCAGGCACAGTTTTCATTCAATTCATTTCTTTGACATGAGCTAAACATAAGTTTGCAAGTTCACCATCCACTTTCCTGGAAATATTTCTTCAAGAGCACCGCAATTTTTAATTCTTTCCATACACTGTATATTTATTTATCAGATGTTTGTCCAAAACCATTTTTTGCAGTGTTGGTTTTTTCTAATGGAAAGTGAGCTTTAACTCACTTGTTGTATTTGTTTTTCCAGCTGCTGTGATAGATGCAGTCAATTAAACAGAAATAATTATACTGAAGTCACCATCATTTTATGAGAGAAGTTACAGATATATTGGGTGACACTACATATTTGAAGACAGAAAACAAAATTATGCTCCGACTGACTTTCATAATGTACATGTGACAACAAAAATTCAACAAACCTGAGTTCCAACCATTTCTCATTTGCTGCGTTATTCCTTTAGCAGAAGGCATCTAGAAACAAAGAGAAAAGGGTAGTTTTATCTTTGTCCCATTTCAAAGACACTTATAGCTTAGTGGACTGAATACAAACGAAATAGTTAAGTTGAAACTTGTAACAAGCTTTGTTTTTCAACTGTCTTTTTCTTTTCATTTAGTCTGTAATTGCCAGAAAACAGGCAGTTATAAGTAAACGGTCTGACAAACATGATTTTTTAAAATGCCCGAATATTTTATTGTGCAGCATGCACATGCGAAATCTAAAAAAATGCAAACACCTTTTGAACTGGAATGTTTGCAGGTTAGTTGCCTGGTATGTCATCTACTTGATATAGAACTAAAACAATCAAAGGGTTTCAAAAACCAAAGGTAGGCCTATACCTTGCCAAAGTTAAGTCATGATTTCATTGTAACAATGACATTCTCAACAACAAAAATAGTCCGGAAATTCTGAAAAAGTTAATCCCACTGGTAGATGGTGAACATGGACAAATCTCTGAATTTCAAACGGTAAGTGGTTAAGGGAGGGTTTTAAAGCCAAAAGATGCAGAAGTTTGTGTATCTGCTATGTTCAGTTTCTATTAAGTAAAACATTAGATACTTAATGGTGTTTAACATTTCAGCTGCCCACACGGTGAGAAGCCTCAGCGTTTTCTTTGACTCTTTATTTTCGATGTCCAATCGTGTCTCTTCCATCTGTAAGTCTATTAATTTTCATCTACGCAACATCTGGCGTATTCATAAATACAGTGACCATGACACATGTCATCATGTTGTCCGTTTCTTTATAATATCTCGGCTGGTCTATTGCAACTCTCTTCTATTAGGAATAACTCAAGGTGAAATATAGACTAAGAGACTACAAAAACTGCAAAATCATGCTGCAAGACTCATTATTTTTTCTCTGACAACTGTTTTGTGGATGCCACTTCTTTAAATTCCAAACTTCACTGGTTACCCATCAAGGAGCGTCTATCTTTCAAACTTCTCCTCATGGTTTACAAGTGCTTGCATAATATTTTTCATACTTAGTTGTCTGATTTACTCACTTTGTATCAACCATGCACAGTGGGACTACGATCTTCTAATGATAAACATGTTTTTTGTATATTCCTACAGGTTCAAAATCTCTCGAATATAGATCCTTTTCTATGACTGGTACCAAACTGTGGAATTCAATCCCAACCAACATCAGGAATGCTCCTTCTATTGCCATTTTTAGAAAACATCTTAAACCATTTTTGTTACCGTAACCCCGTCTTTGTCTTTTTATTTCTCTCTTTTTTTTTTAAAGGTGCTTTATAAATACCTATTATTATCATTATTAAATGTGTTCGGTAAGCATGTAAGTAGTACTAAGCATGGTAAGTACAGCTCAAGTTGAGGTTTTACCTCAACTGTTTCACTTCTGTAGAGTCAATCTGTTTCTTTTGTGTTATGGGTTCACATTGAGATAGTTTGTGTGACCAAATTGTTTATTCTTATAAATAGTGTTTTATAAGTTTACCTGTTATTCAATTTATATCACTGAACTCAAATTTTGAACAAAGGTGTTGACAAGTTTTTTAATTTTTGCAAAAAACCCATCCTCATGTTCAAATTTGTAACCTCTAATCCTGGACAGTTGTTAGTTGAAATTGGGGAACCCACTCTTGTCATGACATTAATGAACTCTCAGTTCACTACTATTAAAAAAAAAAAAAAAAAAACATTGATTACTTGCTGCAAGTACTCCTCTTGATTAGGAATACTGTATGTGCTTGTCAGACTCTTGAGGGTACTGGCACTATCTGATGATCCACTCCAGATTCCTTGATCCACAGTTAGGTATACTGCACCAGCTCCAATGGCCAGCTTGCCAACACCCCTGGGAGAAAAAAACAAAAAATAACATTAATACAAATGATAATGGGTAGGCCTATTACTATTTAGTATAGTACTTATATAGCTCCTTTAACAAGATCAAAGCGCTTCGACCCAGTAACCGGAACGATGTAATCCATTTTTTTTTCTCTCAGAATTTTGACATCTACGGTCGTACCAGCTTCAGTCATGCGACTGCAGGCGTCAACATTTTGAAAAAACAGAGTACAGCTCCCCAGTTACTGGGTCTTTAGAAAAAGCTGAACAGAAATTGAAAAGAGGAAGGCTATAAGAAGCTTTTTAAATGTTTGAATGGAAAAAGAGTCTCTAATGGGTTCCATTCCCTTGGGCCAGCTATGGAAAAAGCCTTGTCGCCTGGACAAGATTTTAAACAGGAAGTACAGATGAAGACCGAAGACCTTGTCTATGTGGGACATGAATTGACACTGACAGTCTAGGTCAATCAGGTAGGGATGAACTATGCCATGCTTGCAATTTAAAAGATTGAGAAGTAATTTGAATACAGTGTGATATTTGGCTGGTAAACTTTGTGTTTGTTGCAGTTCCAGGGCATCAAAATAACGTCCTGCTGACTGAGTGCATCAGCCAAGTAGCTGGATTTTGGACATTATTGAGACTGTTGGTCTACAGATTTGCGCAATCTTCAGATTGCGCTCTGCCAACTGGGCAGCTCATCCTCTCTACCATGGGCAGTGCACATACATGTACTGATACCTCTCGACACTAACCCCTGGAAGGGAAGCACTGTTAAAAACAACGCTGGTTGGCTAACCAATAAGTTACTGCGCATGCTTGTTAAAAACATTCAACGCTTATGTAGGGGGCACTGTTTTGTTTATTATGAATTGTGTACAGTGCAGAGGAATCAACAAATGAGCGTTCCCCCGAATCCTAAATATAACTTTAAAATATGCTAGGTAGATAATGTCCAAAATTATTAAAACATTCGGTCCAGTTACTCGGACTAGCTTGGCAATTGGACTTGGCATACTCCTAGTCATGCTAGTGTAGTAGAACTATGAGGAACACGATAGCACTTTTTTAGCAGACCGAACCTCAGTAGACTTGGCTGGTCCTTGCTCTATGGTTGAAGTCATACCCTATCTAGGGATTCCAGTTGGAAAAATCGTAACCCTGCGACCGCCGGGAGGATCAGATGGCATGGAGGGTTACGATTACTGCAACAACCGTACTGTAGACCCAGTAACTGGGGCACTGTACTCCTTTTTTCGAAATGTTTACATTATCGGTCGTACTGTACTCCTTTTTTCGAAATTTTTACATTATCGGTCGTAGTACGACCGATAATGTAAAAGTTTCGAAAAAAGGAGTACAGCGCCCCAGTTACTGGGTCTAAACATACTGATACCTTTCGACAAAACTGATCGACTTTTGTTTGTTTAAAATGTTAAAGAGAATGCAACAAAAACATCGCGAATTCAAAAAGTGATTCGGAAAAGGTCAAACGACTGTACTGGCAACTATTAAAACTTGGCTAGAATTTATCTAGCCCACCTGTGACCTTGGGTTGTTATATGGCTCTCTTTTAACATCAGTTGGGTTCCCATCGATCATATTTAAAAAGAGAGCCAACTAGGCATAAGTCATTTAAGTCCATAACTACAGAACAGTACAGCCCCAACAAGCAACAAGGTTCACGAGCTAGCCCTCGATCCTGCCCTTCGCCTGGCCTAGGATTTTTCATGCAAATGTTCATGCACAAAAATAAAAATAAACATTCAAGTACGTCACGGTCAACTCACTTAATAACCGCAGCAGCCATTCCACTAGTTGCACATACAAATATTCATAACATTCAGAAGAAATTCCGAAAGCTTTAGCGGGATGAACAGTTTAAAACTTGGCAAGAAATCGGGTTGGCTGAAGTCTTGAATTCAATGCAACGTTGTACACACTAGTCATAACGAAAACAGCATGCAGTGTATGCTGAGTGTATGTACGCTCGCCCGCCCTCTATGTTTACAATTTGATGGGGAGGGGGCGGGTCATTTCAGAGGGTGGGAGTTTGCGACGAAAGTGTTGATCTCATAGCAATATCATAACTGAACATAAGCAATGTGCACATGACCAATAACTTATTCTGACTTTGAAAATAAAATGGTTGTAATTTCTTATTACATTGGGGGGTCATACATACTTTACTGCAGCCTTTTCCTTTGATGGCAAATTCAACCTTTCAATTGTTTAAACACTGCATGCAGCAAGTTAACAGTTACTTTTTAACACTGGTCCTTGCTTTATTCCTGAAAGTGTAGGCCTACGGTACTAAAGTTGACAATTGTTTATCCGAATACCTTTGGCATAAGTGGAACTGTATATTGGGATTACTAGTGATAAACACTGTAGAGAAATGTCATACCACAGAGACTGAAACATAATAGGGGCCTATAATTAGCGCAGCAGTCATTCAAATCAGATAACTATCTTAGGCCCTACTAACTAGTGAGAATTTGATTTTGGCGGGAAAATGGCGGCCATCTTAAAAATTAGCAGCCATCTTTGATTTTTTCGTGCTCATGTGTTTGGAGAATATGCAGTGACCATACCCATGAAAATATTGTGTGGAAAAAATAAGATTTCCACTAGCATTAGAGGGTGTGCGTACATACATTGTTGAAAATAGAGTCAAACGCAGAATTTTTTGTTTAAATTAGGCATATTTCCCTTACTTTCTTTTTTCAACTTTTTTGAATTGTTTTGGAGGGCTTCAAGAGACACTTGCAAAAAAAAATTATGTTGCAATTTTGTCCAGTTCAAACGTTCAAACAATAGATTGAGATACTGAAAAAAGGCTTTCCCCCCTTTTTTAAATAAAAGAGGGCGGATATATTATTTGAGCAATTGTTACATAAACCAACTTTCCAAACTTCACAGCAGTCAATTTGGAGTTCCACATCTCATATGGTTCGAAATTTGCAAAAGATTTATAAGTTTATATTTTTCTCAAATACCAATAGCGTGCAATTCTAATCATTTCACCTGTTAACAAGCAATTTAATTTTTCACCTTTGAGCTATTGAAATTACAATCCCGATCAATGGTGGGAACCCACGGTGGGAACCCACGGGGATGCATGAGCAACAACGATATAATACAATGAAATTTATAGGCCTCATACCATTTCTATCCATTTGCATGCAGAAATAAAGAACATGCTTAATTTAAAAAGGCAATAAGCTAAATTTCCGTTGTCAAATCCCACGTGCTTCCTGCAACACACTTTGCAATGTTCACAAATCTGCCACTCTAGGTTCCAGTGCTTTTGGACTTCTGGATTAATTTATGTCTATACTTAGACGTGGTATGCTGTCCAACCAGCCTTCTATCAGATGATGAAAATTGGTTTCTTACATTTAAAATTGTTTCCTTAAAAGGACGGGTGGTGTGGGAGGGTGGTGGAGGACATAGGGAGGGTGGGGGGCCTTGCACAATGGAAAACAGTAATTTTTATGATTTTAGTAAAACAAAACAACAACATTTGATACACTTTATTAATTTTATTAATTTTGACACTTATTTACATTGACACGTTATTTCAGATATAAAGTGTTGGCAACCTTTTTACAAATTTATGTTCATTATTGTGTAAAAAATAAAAACCTAATTAAATAACGAAAACTTACAAATATTTTAATATCATAATCAGAAGAATACAAAAGCTTGAACAAAAATGGGAAATTTATAGAGATGTAACATACTTTTTGCATATTTTAACTTTACCTTGAAAAATAGACAAAAACAAATTTTCTTTTTAAATAACTAAGTAATAATGTCTAAGTTCACAACCACGACAGGTAGTATAACCTACACCAATACAAACGGGTTTATATTGTCATATTTTCCTCAGCCAAATAAACATGTAACTAGTGAAAGAAATTCACATCAAGATTTCTGAAATATTATTTCAAACCCGACTGTTAGCAATAAGCCCAAACATATACAATCACTCAATACTTTATGCTATTTCTTCTACAAAGTAAAGTCAAGTTTAAATAAATGTCTTAAGGTGTATTCGTCAGTCATACAAACAAGTTCATCAGAAGTTAAATAAAAACATACATATTGGCATTTTGTAAAACACAATTATCTAAATATGCACATTCACTAATGAATAAACATGTCATTAACTGACACTTTGAATATTTAATACACTCCCTCACTTCATACCAATCTGTGAGTCACTGCTTCGACAGGCTGAAAGCAATAAATACTTGGTTTCTGAGAACACACCAACAAAATAAACAAAACAATTCAACTAAGAGACCAACTCTTCTTATCCCTTGTGTTGAAAGAAGAACAAAGGGTCAGACTTTCAAAAATTGTCAAGGTTAGTGGGCACCTTTTATTGCAGTTTGTTATGCAGTTTGGTGATTCAACAAGAACCAATGCATCCTAGAAGATATTCAAATATTTAACTCAAGATAGCTGATGCCTTATCTACAATGATTGGTTCATGGTTAAAAAGTCAATTGAAATGCAGTAATAAAATTGATCAATCTATTGCTTATCCCAGTGAGTTTTAACCAAAACAAATTATCACAAATTAATTTCCCTTAAATCAAATAGCAAATTCTGCACTTATCAAAAAGCAGGATTTTCTATTAAAAATGTACAGATACAATGAGTTAACAAAAATGTTTATCGATTTTGTTTGAACTATTTTGCCCCGAAGGTTGGGGACTTTGAAATGATGGGATGGCAGCGGGCACAATGGATTCTTAGGATGACGTCACCAATCATCTCAAAAGTATTCTGCTGTGATATCAACTTGTTTCCTAAAACTTACTTTTAAAACACAAAATATACGACAAATGTATGAAAGTATTACAAATTATGTCCAACCCCATTATTTCATGGTTTAACACATTGACTGTCGCCTACGAGTATATTCGTAGTAACAGGTGTAACAGATTCTGCCACTACGAGTATACTCGTAGAGAATGAAAGGCTTTTGTATAGTGAATTGAATACACTGGCATCACTGAGAACGCAACGTAGGACGCTTTCTGGCAGTGGTGAGCACACATCGTTAGAACTTGTATGCTACAACATATTGACCAAAAAAAAGTACATCATTATTTGGTATGCACGCATGCGCACCACAGTGGGATGCTTGGCAAATGGGAACGCCCCTTCAAATTTATGACCGGCAGGCAGTCAACGTGTTAAAACGATATACATTATCCTACTATTTTGGCCAAAAAGGCATGACATAATTGATGGGTTTTTATTTAATTCCTATAAAGATGGCTGGTATTATAATGAATAAAAAAAACAACGTTCAGAACAATGTTTACTGAAGGTTAAAACTGCAAGCAATAGGCCTACCCTGATTTTGCTGACAACATAAATGTACCCTGTCAATGCTTCAATTTGTTTGAGCATTTCTTAACATAATAATACTTTCAATAACCAAATGGATTGAGTTTGTAACAAACAAATCACGCCATAGTAGCAATTACATATCAATTCTGCAAACCATTAATAGTCAATAATTAGTTTGATTGTTTCCTCCAATGATGGAAACCCATTGTAGGATCTCGTTTACAGCATTGGTCTCAGTTCTGACAATTAAGGTTTTAAACATTGTATACATTTTCATTTCAATCAACAAAGCAGTGATTGTAATTACATTTCACCATTTCAACTCAATAATTGCAGTTGAAGCCCCCATTTTTGTTTACATCCCAATAGTTTAAATATCAGAGAATTTGTAAAAAGCATTTGCCAAAATGCACGTACATTATCAAAATATAGGCATACATGTACAATAGCGACAAAGACAACAGCCAAAAGTCTTTGTACATGGAAAAATGTATCTGATTATTTGTACACTTTACAATCTATACAATAAGATTCCCAATTGATACCCACTTTCAATTCACATTTGAAGGTGGGTGAATATTCAAGGCTTTTTAAATATTAGCAGCAAAAACACAATTTAAATGTGATTCAACTAATCTATAAATTGTTTGTACATGGTACAAAATCCCAAATTAAGTAGACATGATTATTATTTGAGGAAACATGAAACAATGTGAGTAACCAATCAATATTTGAGTGTGCTTGCTTTTCATAGTATTGACAGTTGCTCATTATAATTGTCAACAACAATTTGTTTTCAGAACCTTTCAGCAATGAAAATATGTTCTCAATGGCAACATTACCCATTTGTTAAAGTTGTATCTAAATTTGTTGTCCAATATCTGTGCTTTCTAGAGAAGATTTGTTTATTGCCTTAAATGAGATAGTAAAGGTTTTTGTTCACATTTGTAGTAGACTTTACACTGTCTATTAGTCTTTCTGTTTCAAATTTATTCCAAAATATTCTGCTCTGTGATTTTGTTTTATTATGATAGCTTGACATCTGCTTATAAACCTCCTAATATGTATTTCGAGTTTCAAAAGCTTAGAGGCTGTATTTCACCTTTGACCTTCTATGCTTACTGCTATATTCAGCATTAAAGACCAGAAATGCAACTTCAATTTCTAACAAGTTAAGTTATGTTTTATTCCATGTTAGGAATGTGTAGGTTGAATTGTTTTTAAACTGGCCATGTGAGTTTAACTGTGAGCTAATTAAGGAATTGCTCACTAGCAGCAGTTTCTAAGAGATATAAATGTAAATTAAACTTACAAGAATTGTTTCCCTTTATACACCTATGTATTGTCAGTAGATTTTTATATACATCTTTACTACACTCGTGGAGATCCTTAGCATCAATTTGTACACTTTAACTTCAAATTTTATAACTTATGCATAAAGTGTTTTATTGATACTAAATATACAAAATCCACTTCTTTATGGACACGTTACCTTTTAAAAGAAATTATAATCAATTTGGAACTTATAACAAGACATTTTTACTCATGCTTCAATTTTGCATCTGGTATTGCACTTCACCATTTCACGCATGAAACTGCAACCAGACAGGTCATACTTAAGCCCTTTTCACACTACTCTATTGCCTGGGGGCAACCCCCTGGAATAACAGTCGGCCCCTTCACACTGATTGCTTTGCCCCCTGTCTGCCCCGTTGGGCATACCCCGAGGAATAGCCACCCCTGCTCCGGAGTAGGGGTAAGCGGTTATACTAGAGGTATTCTTAATTCCCGGAGAATAGCTGCTAGTTGGAAATGAAAGCAGGTTTTGCTTACCCCTGTTTCATGGTGGACAGCAAAAAGTCACTGTCTGTGTTATATAGACCTAGCTATTTCTTTTTATATTTCTATTGTTATATTTATAATTTTTTGTTGTATTTTATAAAAATAATAAATACCAATGAAATATATCTTACGCCATATATTCAGAAAATGTTATCAATTTTTCAAAGTAGCTATTTTGTAATAAGTTAATTTTATATCAGTTGTAACAGTTGTAATGCCTGCCTCACTGAACTGACGATTGTATACACCTCAATAAAGGTACCAGTCTAGTCTTGGTTTATCAATAAGCAACAGATTGCGCGTCGGCAGCCAAGGCTAATGCAAGAAATGTTATGTGGTTTGATCATAGTGTGAACCAGCAATCGGAACCCTGTGGAATAAAGGATCCGGGTATAGTGTGAAAGGGTGCCGGGGTAACCGTTGGTAAAATTAAAAAACGGTTACCCCGAGGCTGTATTCCATGTGGATAAGAGGTGCAGTGTGAAAAGGGATTTAAACTTGCAGAAGTAGTGACCCACCATCTCTACAACAAGGTCCAACAGCCCTTGTAAATCAAAGGCCTCAACCACCACATGCCATTCATAAGAGTAACTCAACTTTACTATTTACATGTAATCCCAAAATATTGCTCTTTTAATATTAATCATTCCGGATCTATAAACCTAATAGCCAATGAACTTAAGGCAAATTGAGGGTCCAACTTGCAATGTAAAGACATCACTTACCCACAGCATATTTAGTCATATTGACTGACACGTTCCCATAGGGGACAGAGTAGCTGCGTGCCGCATCTAAAAAAAGCTATAATATACTTATTATTTCATATAAGCAAGTCACACGGCATACAGCTGTGTAACAATAATAGGAATTATCAATTGTGCATTGCAGAGATTGGGATTGTAGAAGCCATTGTGTTGACTATTTGAAGGAAGCGCTATAAATGTGGCTATTTCCATCTTGATATCCTTCAGGAGTAGTGGAATCAAAGCTGTCTGCATGATCTCTAGGATGATCATAATGTGATGTCTCTGGTAGTAACATACCTACAAGATTGTGGTAAGAGAGGAGGTTTAAGTATATCAACAAGATGCCACGTCCAAACTCTGGTAACTCTTACATCCTGACATTCAACATCCCAAGTGTAAAAATCCATTTCCAATGAAGCAATTTTTGTTGAGCCTGTTCATCTCTAAAAAATAACCTATTTATGTGTAAACTATATTCTGTATACACTGCATACTTCATGCAACTCAATGTCTATCCCAAACTAAAAGCGAGTGATTTGGGGTTACCAGTGTTAGACCTTAACTTTTTCAGTGACCAGCCAGCGGGACCAGTTAGGTTGGCATTTCACTGGTCCGCCAGCTTTCTCACAAGTCCATATTTCATATTAAATAGAAATGCTTTTCAAAATGATCTAGCCACTTGGACTTAATTTTGACTGGTCCTCAGATGTTTTAACTAGCATTTGGCCAGCGGACGAACGCTGGTTACAGTACCGACTCAACAAAGCTTTAAGCAAAACCATAAGATGTAGCACAAGAGGATTTTGAGAGGTTAAGGATAGCACTTCCAGTCAAAGCTTTAGCTGAGAATAAGGTCCCATATAAATCAAAGTCAACAAAAAAGTTGGCAATCTGATTTAGTAAAAAGAGTATCGTGCCTGACGTATTTGCAAGGATTTTGGGGAATTAAAATTGTTAACTGAGATTATTTTATTACCTGAACTTGCTGAGAATAATGAGGGCTCTTGCGAAACATTATCAACAGAGCTTTGAGGTGGAGGTCGCCTTCTGGAGACCATGTCTCCAATCTCTGTGTAGGCATTATCTGACGCATCAGGTTTGAAGCCATCATTAGTAAATCCTAAATATTAAAGATGAATATTAAAGATAATTGATGAAGGATACGGGCCAAGTCTCATCAAAAACACAACAGTTGTCATTTATTGTTTTCACTTGTACGGAAACCCACTGAGTGTTCTCATCCATGACTGTGATTTATATATGCATGTATGATGCTTATGTACTTAATAGCTTACTTAAAATATATCCACATATTTGATGCAGAAATAAACATTTTATAAGTCAGTTTATTTTATTAAAAAGTGCATGATTAAAATGGAAAACCAGAGATAATACAGTCGTGTCACACATGGTGGTCAACAAAATCACATGCAAATATTAAAACGGCAAAGTGTCACAAAACATTAAAAGAAGTTAGTTTTAGTTATGAGTGCAATGATCTATGTATGCATAGGTTGGTAAGGAGCCTAGTTTCGCCTAGCTCAGGCCTGCTGGTTGTTCCCGTTGCTTGAAACTAAGCTGTGAGTGTGCAAAGCATACACATTATCTTGACTCACTTCAAAGGGTTCTCAGGAGTCAGGACCCTTCTGTAGGCTTTCAATACCATTTTCAAATGATTGTCATTACTTAATAGTGATCTTCAAATAAAACTATAAGTGTATTTTTCCTTCAAGTTGGGCAGGTGCACAATGTATAACATGCAAAGGCTGCCACTTATTGCTGTGGTACTTACTTTTGCCTTTGCCCAGTGTTAACTTGTTAGGTACTGTGCCATCAAAGCGGTTGACGTCACCATAATCTCCATACGGATCTTGTGACGGTAACATGTGGTATTGATAAGGGTTAGTAGCCTCAACCTCTGCCTCTGTATTTTAGAATACAAGGAATTCCCTTAAAAGCACCATATACAAAAACACCAAAGCTAAGCAAGAATGTGTATAAAAAGACACAGCAAAACTACAAAGCAGACATTTAATATTCTACAGAGTGACAGTCATAGCTATGTTAGCACACATTGCATGGCTAGTCTGTTTGTATTCATTTCCATAATATTGCTTTGTAGTGACAATACTCTTAACCCCTTACATTATGTTGCCAACAAAATATGCAATGATTTTTTATCTTTTAGGGGTAAGCAGATTGACTTAAAAACTATTAAATCCATAAGGGACCATAACAGTTTGCCATTATTATTAACACCAAACATG
This sequence comes from Evasterias troschelii, assembly GCA_032357145.1. Lineage (NCBI taxonomy): Eukaryota > Metazoa > Echinodermata > Asteroidea > Forcipulatida > Asteriidae > Evasterias > Evasterias troschelii. Next base: position 3,414,854 of record JAUELU010000042.1, on the reverse strand, counting down.
GCAGCCAGCTGGTGCAGTAAAAGGCTGCGTCCGAATTGACGGCTACGACTACAGCTACAGCCTAATCACCACGTCTTCATGCGTTGAAGTAAAGGATCTCCTTAGCAACACCCTTAGCAACAGTCAAAGCCATAGCCGCCAATCCAGATACATCCTTAGTCATTTCCTGACTACAACATATTCAGTGTTTCCAATGCCAACATATGCACTAGTACTACCTACCATTTCAAGAAAATTCTAATTGATAAGGTGTTTTGATTTTTCCCCAGACATTTTCACTAGAAAGAAAATACATGTATGTCCCACAATGGTGGTGACAAACAGCAGAGCATAGTCTCTTACAGTCTTAGGTAGACAATTGCACAAAAATTACATGAGGTTTATTTTCATACCACAATAGACTTGATCCACTTTGATATGACCCTCCTATTGGTTCTCAATAACTTTGGACTCAAAAAAGCTTTCAACGAAACAGTTCTAAAAGACTGAAGCGAGATGTTCTTTGTAGATACTTTGGAAAGCATTCTTAATGTGCAAGGTATATATGTGCAACATATAATGCTAGCTGCTAATATCTAATCAAAATGGGTTTTTTTTAAAACAAGAGCAACTAAACACTGAAGCATCATTATCTGCAAGCAACAATAAGAGTAAATAGAGGAAATGTTATAAAGCAGATGGAGCAGAGTTGGAGGTAGTCAAACCTTGTTCAGTATTAAGCAAAGCACACAAGCAAGCACAGCAACTTTTTATCTAATCACGCTTGACACAAAGACAAGACAAACTATGTAATAAAGACAACAAATAATTATTGGAACAGTGAGTATTTTTCTTAAGTAAGAGCAATAGGTTCTGATTATGGTGTCATCACTGTTGGACCCCCTTTTTTACAACACTCAATGCATAACGACAGGCCCTGCTAAATAGCTTCCCTTCTAACCCATGTATTTGTACAAAAGAAAAGTAAAATGATGAAGTCCATAATGTAATGTGCTTAGAGATCTTTCCATTCATTCTGTACAATTTATCAAAGCCCAGTGAATTTACGCTTGTGGCATTTTGTTGCATCGAGTTGGAGTTCACAACAAAAAGCTGATCATCTTTTTCTAACCCAGCAAGTTTGGCAGCAATCTAATTAATTATTATTATTATTATTGGTTTATTAAAAACATTCATTGAACGTCGCAGCCAAAGGCTAGATTGTGTATAAAATACAACTAGAGTTATTATACAAAATAGATTTTAAAAACCTGTCCGACATTTAGGAGGGCACATTTTGTTGGCATTGTGCAAACTATTGTTTCTATTTGGTGGGAGCCAGTGCCTGTAGTTTTCAATATCTAACAAGGTCTTTTCAAAATTGATAAATAAATGTTCCAGTCTATCAGTGATGGTAGGTAAACTAAATTGCTGACGTATTTCCACATAGGATGTTGGTGTATTAGGCTGGCCAGCAAGAATAATACGAAGGGCCCTTTTTGTAATCTTTCAAGGGTCATGATGTGGGTTTTAGTGAGTCCAGAATACCAAACAGGACAGGCCTATTCAATTGTGGGTCGGATATACATAACATACACTGTTAATTATGCGTGGTGGAAAGCAGTTGCACCCTCCCGATTTACCTAGTTTGACATTTGTCAACTTGTTAAAAACCATTTGTGGTGTAACAGCTGGAATGGATGATTCAGACGGTAAGTAAGCAGGTGGATTATTGAGGTCTAGAGTAGGGATATCATCTGCAATTGAGGTAAATTTTGTGTTTATTTTGTTGGCAATCTCTACAGTCGAGGTACCAGGTAGAGTAACACCTTGCTTACACTTAACACCTGTCATTTTCTTTGTTTGTGCCACTGCCTGGGGTTACTGATTCTAAGCTTTGCTACACTAGAGCTGTAAAATCAGACCTAGCTATCTTGATAAGTCTAATGATCTTATTAGCAAGTAATTTGCATTGATTAACTTTGCCCTTTAGCTAAGAATAGAAAGAGACTAGGAGAAAGAAACCAACCTTTACTCTCAAGAGCCATAGCAGCTGCACATGCTCCATCTGCCTCTGCATTCTTGATAGAGGAGAGGAAGAGTGGATTGTTCTGTAGTTTGAGGTCACCATTGACACCCATACATCCATTGGGTATAGTACGGACATGATTCGGGGTGTCATTTATGCCATTCACCTCCCGAGTGTACCTAAGTTCAGTAAGGGAAAAAAATTGTTTACTAAGTCATTAGATAAATGTAGCCAGATTTACCACTCAATCGATACTTTCAAAACTCATGAGACATCTTGCATGGAAACAGGTGTACACTCTGTACTGATACCAGTTAAGGTAGACAAATACCCAAACTGAGATGTCACAAGCCTCAAATATTCAAGCTCTTACCACATAATATACCAAATCAGGACCTGTCTTTATCAGTGATATACGTTTTTAAGGCTTTTTATCATACCGTTTTTTATTTGTAAGAATTTAATCACAACACAATATTTGTGGGGCTACATAGAAATGGAAATGAATTTTCTGTACAAACATGGTTAGAGGAACTCTTTCATATGAGATAGTAACTTGTTGTTTCGTATAAAAAGGAAATTGAAGTGTACTCACACAACAGGAGGCCCATCATAATTCTGTCTCTCATTCCTTCTTCTCCTTAAGAAGAGAAGGATGAGTAACAGGAGAACTATGAGAACAATGAGTCCGATACCTAGACCAGCATAAGCTCCTCCTCCCAATCCATCTACTGATGCACTATTAGAACCTCCTATATATCATGGCAAAAGTAAAGTATAAGTATAGAATTCATTATCTCCTCAATGCTGTCTAAGACAAGGGCATGGAATCTCTGGATTTTTAATGGTAGACGGAAAAGGAGACCCAGTAGAGGACGTACGTCATGGACTTTGGTCGTGTGAATAAAACATTGTATGCATAATTCATGTTTGATGTCGGGTCAGATGTCAAATCGAAATCGAGGCAAAGCGCGCGACTTTT
>JAUELU010000042.1:3392692-3404212 GCA_032357145.1 Evasterias troschelii | reverse complement strand
GGGTGTCACTCTACTGGGGATGCATGTCATTCTGCTGGGGATGTCATTGACCCGTAGTCTTCCTAATGGGTTTATTTACCGTCTATATTTATTCTTGTCTTTTGTGCTAAGTGGATTTGTTTTTTTCTTTTATTCTTTCCTCAACAGAATGCACTAGCTTTGACAATTGGCAAAGAGGGTGAGCTTTCCTCATTGACCAGCGACTTACCGGCCCTAATGAGGACTTTCGTACTTCGTGAGCTAATTCATGCAGCTGTCAAACCACCGTCGCAGCGAACTAAATGTGACATGATTGGTTGTCCTTCTTTCTCCAAACAGCAAATGTGGGTTCGCTGTGACGTCTGTGGCAGATGGTCACACTTTTCATGTGTAGCAATCACACATAAACCAAAAGCAGAATTTATTTGCCCTATATGTATTGCTCAGTATGAGTAAATTATCAGAAATTGACTATGTCATGGATCTTTATCTTTGTGTGATAGTGGTTCACTTTTGTGTTTATCTATTCCCCCCCCCAAAAAAAAGAAAAAGAAAAAAAGTGGCACATTGCCTGTATAAAGATACTGTCTGTCTGAGTACTTAATAGTCACTTGCAAAGGAAAAATCAATTGCAAAAAATCAGATAAGAAACACAAAATACTTGTATAAAGAAAGTTTAGGGCTTCTCAACAGAACAACATAGCGAACAGGGCTTAGCTAAAGCTTCCTTCTGTCTTTATCCCTATTATAATCATTTAACTTAAATTTAACATCCAAACACTAAAAGAAAAGCTTGTTGAACTAAGTTTAACCACAGTACGTTGACAAGAAAGTGACTTTAACCACTCATTATCAATTAATTAATGAGAGGTGAATCAAGTTCCATAAACTAAAAGACAACTTCTTCAGTAATTGGAAAATGGATATTGTGGCTCCTATTAGAGCTTACAATCAGTGATGTCAAGTACACAGCTAATGGTGAATAAACTTATTAAATATCTCTGATAATTATGAAAAACAGCAAAGTATGAGTCAAAGAACAGGTAAACAATTTCAATTTCAACGACTCTCCTGGCTCTAATATAGACCACCTTAATAATGTCTTTATGCTGATCATAATGAGAGGAACTGTATAGGACCCCATCCAAGTGAGTGTTAGCTGTATATATACGTGAACGTGCATCCCACCTGGTGGAGTTCCCAACTGCAGGGTGGTCACTCCTTGCACAGATCTTATCTACTCAAAGGGCAGTTCGCTGAAAGTTATTAAAGCTTTTTAAAGTCTTGAACAGTTCAAGAAATAATCAAAGAAACTCATTCAAAAATTAAAAAACAGCTCAAAATGTCCGCCTAGCAAAACAACACTTGAAGATTTTATCAAAAATATTTTTTGACAATGAGCTTAATAAAACAAAACACATTTATATGACCATAATCGTCTACTGCTTGATAGTTGTTTGTTTTAATTTTGTTTATTTGTTTTAATTTTGTTTATTTATTTTAATTCTTTGGACATACATTAAAGATCATGAGGCCAGCTAGGGAATGGCAAAAGTTTTTAAAAAAATTCATCAAAAAAGATATGTGCCCTTCCAGTTACTTTTTTTCAAAATAGCCTTTGTCCTCTGCATTTTCGGGTATAAGCTGACCTGTGAGGCTTTTTACATAAAAATGTGCTATGTTTGAGGTCATTATTATGTTCTGACCATGACATAAGCTTTGGCAAGTGGCAAATTTTTAAGCATGGTTTTCTAATGTGACTTGCCAGAAGTTAGTAAATATCAACTGGGCCAAATTTCATGGCTCTGCTTACCGCCAAATTCTGCGCTTGTGATCACCATTCTTGGCTTACCGAGCAAGCGCCGAATTTCTGCGCTAGATGTGTAAGTGTAGAATGCCTAGTAACGTGGACTACGCTAAAATTCAATATGCTAGTACGCTGCTTGCGCTGATTCAATTGTGGGCCCCGATTTAAAGTGGAGTGGAAAGTACAAAACAAACTTATAAACTTAATTATTACAAATTGAAACTCTTTCCAACTTCCGCATCCAAGAGTTGCAGCAAGCGGGGGAAAGGGAAGTGCATGTTGTTTTCAGCAGGTTTGAAATTAGTATTTTCAATTTAAAGAATACCGCATTTCCCATTGAATTGAAAAGTGATCCGTGAAAAATAAGTTTATGGAAAAGAAGAACTGAACTATAGTGACTTGTGAGTGCTTGTTCAATTCATTAATAATATTAAGCTATGTGAAATCCAAAACTTTATACAGCGACATGTTGTACATGATGCACTTACGTCGCCCCCGAGCGCAACACACACACACCTGGCCGTCGCGTGAGGGAGAATGGTCACCACGCGCGCAACTGAAGGATTTTAATATGCAAATTTAATGACCTGACCTAAATGTTTTATTCATATCACGGTGATGACGTAGGGTCCTCTACTGGGTCTCCTCTTCCGTCTACCATTTTTAATGGACTTGGACTTGGATCAACTTAATGTTTATGATTGGTTTGGGTCGATTGAAGGCCTAAAAGACTAGAGAGTGTTAGGGTCTAGTTTCTGGTAAACAATAAATTAAATGAGTCATAGTATATGTACATGTAAAAATCATGTTAATCTTTCAAGTGCTTTTAATTGCTGTCTCGCAATATGTTGATTACATAGGCCAGCGAAAAAGAATTATAAATTTGATTGTTTTTAAAAATTGTTTCCTGCAAAGTATGTGATCATCTCTTGTAAAGAAACTTGCAGCATAATCATGTGACAGTTTTTGAACGCATTATGGTTCAATAAGCGACTATTACAAATGACTTGTACCATCTCTAATAATGGGGTTATTTGTTACTAGAGAGAGGCAAGTATTGGTAATCATATCCGTCAACAGCGTTTCAGATTTGATTTTAGTTTTTTTTTTTATGAGAGATCGCCTAACATCAAAAGACCCCGGACGACCACTTCAAGATGAGGGCTACACTCAACTGATTTGGGCTACTGACCCAAATCAACAACCACCAGGGGCATGTTGGCATCTACTCATGGGGCTGAAACAGGGTTAACACTTTCACAGTTCGTAAGGATGTAGCCATGGGTATCATCCACTATTAAGAGCCTGGCTGGCAGTGGTAGAGAAGAATGCACTACCTTCCCACCTTTTCTACGAAGCAATTATGGCTAAGTGCCTTGCTCAAGGGCACAAGTGTCATGACCGGGATTCGAACCCACACTCTGCTGCTGACTACACCAGAGCTTGAGTCTGGTGAACTAGACTGCTCAGCCACAACACGCCAAGAACAGTGATCAGTCATATTCCTTTACCGTAAAGGTGTTTATGTATCGTGTGTCCACCTAATACATGTACAACTAATTCTTAAAAACCATGTGGCATTTTTGCATAGTACGTTACACCCCTGGGGCATGATCTAGATATGCTCATTGCTCATATCCCATTGCTTGATCTTGTATTGATTTTACCTGCATTGCATTCAGGACCATATTCTGGATTGGAACACACACAGCCATTGATGACATCACATAAGTAGTTCTCATTCTTACACTCACATTTCTGCAGACAACCCTTACCAAAGTATCCAGCAACACAAGCTGTAAATTTAAATACACTTTAATGTAAGTACAGTCAGACAGGTATAAACATGTACTGTTACTTAAAACCGCCCTCAGGTCAACCTCGCTTGACACAAAAACAGTTTTCAGGATAGACCTACTGCTGCGCCTGGCCTAAAAACTTCTGGGAAAAATTATTAGATGCTTTAAAAAAAAAAAAAAAATTGCAAGAGTAGTCAATAGTTTACTTCTGCAACGTGTTTGTGACAGGTGGGAATCAATTGCAGTGGACCTGTGTGCCATGGCAGCGCCGAAAGTCTATCTGGGAGGAGGGCTTAAATTCAAGGGGGGCAAACATTGACCTTTAATGCAATTTTGTACTGCCGAAAAATCATTGACTTTAATTGCATTGTGGGTGCAATAGTTTGGGGTTAAATTCAATTTCAGTAGTTGGCTCGGTTCATAGAAAATTAATCATGCCTTAAAATGTTATTAATAAAAATAATTAACATTTGGTAGTGGTTATGAAGGAGGGAGTTTTTAATAAAAAAACCAACTTACATGTCTTGCAAGATGTACCACCAAACCCTGCAGGGCAATCACAGCTTCCTGTTACATGATCACATTGGTTTTTAAGAGGACATATACAAGCCTGAAGACAACCTTGTCCAAAAAGACCAGTTAAACATTCTGAAAGGTAACAACAAATATATACAAACAATTTCTTTTCACAAATCAAAAAACTTTTCCTTCACCTTTAAACACCCCAAAATACAAATTTACCAAAAACACAAATATAAAGAACATCATTGTCAATGAGTTGCATATTGCATTCGTTAGCAGCCAGTGTATATTGCAAGAAAGCTGCACTTACTTGTTTCACACTTGGTTCCAGTCCATCCTGGTGCACAGTAACACTCTCCAGAGATGTGATTGCATGACGCACCATTTAAACAGTCACAGTTGAACTGACAAGACGGACCATACTGTCCCTTACTACACACTAGGGCAACAAATCAATCACATAGATTTTAATATCACATGGCAACATTAATAACAACTCAAAAACCAAGCATAAAATATTGCGTGCAGGACGGCAACTAGAAGAGCGCGTATTAGAAAGGAAAACTGGCAAAACTAGGGCAAAGTAACAATAAATAAATACAAACCCAATTTCAATTGGTCAGGAACTGTAGAGCAAGTTATTCTACAAATCATTGGCAGTTGGGAGAGATACCTGTACATTCAATGCTGTAATCTTTGACATAGTGATTTGAGATCAGATGCTATTTCTTTAGCCTTGCACTGAATAAAATTCTTAAGTTGATAGAAAAAAGTCCAAGACCTTTGTACCACTCACCTTCACTGCAGAATTGTCCTCTGAATCCAACCTTACATTCACAGAATCCAGACTCAGGTACACACACTTTGGCGTTAGTGGAATTACACTGGCAGAGCTCATCACAGTCCAAGCCAAACATACCAAGAGGGCATCCTATAGTATCAAAAGTATAATATTTTATAAAGAGCATCTTGTAACATTCAACCAATAAAAGCAAAATAATTTAATTATTTAGTCTGAACTTTAAATTGTAAAAACATGGAAACCACACAACAAACTCTGCTAAAATTGAAACAAAATAGTATATTTTTTCTAAGTTGTTAGTTTATGTTTGTTCTTGAATGTAAGTCTACACATTAAGTGCATACTAAAGTGCTCAGTTCCAGCTAAACTGTCTCTGTAGGTCTGGTTCCAAGTGAAGAAAAAGTTGTACAGAAATATGGTCTACTTAGAAATTCAATGACGATTGGGTCCTGCCTCCCTATTGGCCAGTTGCAAATAAGTAGAGTAGTTTATAATTCCATGCTTTCAATAGTAATGGAGCTAAATGACGATATTTAGTATTACTTTTTTGTACTCACGTTCTGTACATATTGGACCAGTCCATCCTGAAGGGCATTTGCACTCTCCATCAAACAGCTGACATGTTCCACCATTTTCACACCGACAGTCAAATACACAATCAATTCCATATTTACCGTCTGGGCACCCTTCAATTGATCAACAATAGTCAATTAGTCAATCAATCACGTCTGAAATTGAATCACGCTTATAATATCAAAACAAACTATTCATTTCTTCAATGTCATTTCAATCCTTCTATCAAAAGAGAATATTCTGAAAGCCACTATAAGATTCTGGTATTGTGTTTAATCCCAATTTAATACCAGCAACAGAAGCTTGATTTCCTTGTTGTAGTTGTCATACAGAACAAACACCTTTGAGAAATGATAGGACTGAAGTGAGATCTGAAATACATGTACCGGTAAGTACTGACATCTCACTCCAAGTCAGTTCAATGTAAAGCTGTGGTCAATAGCCTGCATTTTAATACTGGTTTATAAACAACGTATTGACAAATATTCTGGTAATGACACCAATCTTGTTATAATTATTTAATCCCGAGTTTAACATGATTAACCCATCTACAGTTCTTGGTCATACATGTAGCAGGTTATCTATTGAAGAACCTAAGACTAAACCAACACTTCTAAACATTTTATGCTTGCAGGGAGAAATCAAAAATAATTTGAGTAAGAATCAGTACACAAAGAATGGTTGATCAGGAGACAATGTTATGAAGTTAAACAAATATGTTGCTGATCCGAGCACACTGTACGTTTGTGACAGACTACATAAATAATGCAGTACAAGTCTTGTGCATATTAGGTTCCCACTAAAATTGATTGTATCGTGTTAAGAAAACAAAATTGTGAACTTTCATGAGTTCCAGCAACTATTGGGCTCTTTCTCAGAAATTACTCACAGTAAAAAATTGACATATAGTACATGGTGACAGATACTTGCAGTGTACTTACTTTGTTCACAATTCATGCCTATCCATCCAGGCTGGCAATCACATCTCCCATCTACAGGACTACATGATGCATTGTTCTGACATGTACACCTTTCCATACAATCAAACCCATAGAAATCCCTCTCACACACTGAGAAAAACAAAGAAAATTTGAAATTCATTGCCAAACGTTAAAACATAAATTATCACAACTTAGAATACCTGGTAGGTAGGAATATTCCAAGGAGGAAATCATCAGTCCAAATATCAAATTTACGGCTGTTTTGATTGAATATCATTGAAAGTCAGGAATGAACCAAAACATTTCCGTACAAAAAAGGTACAGACCTATTTTTCTCAGAATGATGTAATTGGATGTTGAAAAATGTTGCCCAGGAAGGTTATCAAGTACAATGGCATTTACCACAATTAACATGTGGTTAGAGACTTTTATTTGTTTATCTATAGGAAAATGAGTCACAAAGTCGAATTTGATATTTCTTTTGCTCTTTAAGTTATTGGCTCATTTTTAATACTCACACTATGCCAGATTAGTTTATGATACAATTCTTAACAAACATTGTGTCTAAAACAATTTGCACTGGGGTTGCTCATTCAAAAAACGAAGCACTTCAAGGCAATGCACTGATGCTGTTATTGCTAAAGGGATATTCAAAAGAAATTGACAGGATTAGAATGGCCATAATTTGTTCCAGTTTACCTTGGTCACAATTGTATCCTTTATAACCAGCTGAGCAGACACAAGTCCCATGGACAGGATGGCAGTTGTTGTTACTAGAAGAGCAAGAAGGGCAGGTATGTATACAGCCTGGGCCATAGGTACCGTTGGGACAAGCTAGTTAGGGTGCAACAACAAATAGCAATCAGTTAGAGAGTTACAGGGGAATTGTTTCACGAATCAACACTTTCTATGAATGTCTTGCAATAACAAAACCTACTTAGTTTATGAAAGTTGTGCTTTACAAGCCCCCCCCCCCCCAAAAGGCTACTCAGATTAAGGGTTAATCAATGTGGCTTGAAGAGATACAAGAAGTATTTATTTTCAAAGATGCCTTTCACCATGCCCTTCACAGCTAAGTATAGGTCAAACAATCAGGTAGTCTGTTAAGAGTCTTGAATGAGCTGCATCTCAAGTTTTCCTGCAGCCATATTGATATTAATGAGTAACCAATACTTCATAGCTACATTGGTAGAGAGAAAAAGTAGCCAATTCCTGCAATCAATTCTGAAAAGCAAAATTTTACTTCCTTTAAATATGGTCCCCAAGGAGTTTGTCATCCAATATTGACACTTTTTGTTACAAACAGGATGATGTGCTCTTTATATGAAGGATCCAAATTACATATGAGGTGCTCAACTTGGGTTACATTGTTTACTTGGGGGGGGGGGGGGGTTTCCACAATCTTGATACATAACTTACTATTTTGGCAAGCATTGCCCTTGTATCCAGGCTGACATTCGCATGATCCATCCACCATTGAACAAGATCCACTATTCATACAGTCACATGTCAAATTACACGCAGTACCCCAAAATCCAAGAGGACATGGGTTGTCACAATGTACACCTGAAGATAACGAATCAATATCAACTTCAGTTCACAGTGTTCTCCACATCACAGAAATTTGTTTTTTAAAGCTTTAGTTACAGAAACAAACGCTATTTGAATTTCACAATTAACAAGTTCAAGTTGAAACAGTTGAAACAACTAAAAATGATGGTTGCAATGTCACTTCTTATTCCACCAAGAAAAACATTCAAAACTAGACATGAATTTGTTGCGAACAAAATACTGGGGTTACGGCTTCAATGAAGGTCACATTTTAAAAATAATTAAAAATTACAAATAAAAATTTACATGTGCCGTAAGTGTGTTCAAATACTGCCTTCTGAATTCTTGTGTCCATGAGAATTGTTTCACACGAGTAGAAATAGGTATCTTTAGTAATGTGGTGAACGAAAGATGCTTAATAATTGATAACCCTTTGGGCGCTGAGCAATCTGAGAAATGTTAATGATCAGCTTGTATAGCACCCTCTTGTGTTTCCATATTTCCACGCTTCCGAGAGGGCGCTATATCCTACCATCGTTCTCGTTAGATAAACCATGAATGGAAGGATCAAAGGTCAGAACGATATCGCCTTGCACTGACAGGATCTCTATACATTGCTGTGTGAGAGGACCGTATGCAATGTACAGTGTCTTTTACGCGCGATCACACATAAAAATACGTCTTTAAATCGGTAATATCGACAAGAGAGAAACAAAAACACTAAAAACAACTGCTGATGGACCTAAGTTAAAGCACATGCTTTCATTTGATGTATTATTTGTGTCTTTTAAGACTGTAGTTCCTGAGATAAAGCGATCACAAAATTCACGTGTTAATGCTATGAGCGTTTTCGGAAGGAAACGTTTAAAAAAATTCAAACCTTGACGAAAACAAAAGTGGTTTCGGTGGATAGCCGAAACCCCCCAAAACGAAATCATCTGTTTTTCAGGTCCACCTCACTAGCATGTCAGATTCAATTTAAAATTCATATAGAGGGTTTTGGCAGCAGCATTTATTGGTTTAGTCGATGACTTTCTGACTAACCTGTATAAATTCCTGTACACTGACACATCCCTGTGATACTATGGCAGCCAGAAGAGGTAGTGCCACTGCACAAGCTTTCATCGCAGGTATGCATGCAGTTCTTTCCATATTTACGATCCTACACAAACAAATCAAATAGTAGTTGTGATAAGCATGAATAGTTGAACCATGCATAGATTCAATGTTCTTAACGATTGTGTCAATAAAACCATTGTAATGAAATACACAAGTTTTGTTCGTGGATTGGTCATGAAAATAATTTAATGGACATGACCAATAAGTGCAAAAGAGTCCTTTCATTATACCTTTCATATTGTAAACAAGTAAATGAGGCAATATATTATTAAAATAGAGGTGCTTTAATACTTTAGGAAAACTAAACAAAATAAACATTTTCAGTACTGAAGTTTGTGAAAACACTAAAGACCTTTACAAAAAAGTATAATATGGTACAGAACATAAACCTAGTGCCCTGTTTTTGTAGAAAACAAAGACTAATGGTTACAGGTTACAATGCTTAAGCAGCATCAATCTGAATAAAGATGACAGCATGTTAAATGCAGTGTTCTCCACACACAGGTTTTGGGCCGCCCTCCCAAAGTTTAAGGCCACCCTGCCAAAGAATTGGCCGCCCTACTAAAATAATTGGCCACCCTGCTCAAAAATTGACAAACAGACTGTTTTTAGCCTGCACTTCATACAATCAAACGAGTAGCCGACGAGCAATGCCCGACTTCGAAACGGCAGCATCGGAATTGCGATGGTTCATTTTAGTATACAAACAATAAAACACACAACCACATGGTTCTGACTGCTGAGTATCCACTGCTCGTGCATCGGCCCGGGCCCCACAACGTTCGGTAGCCCACTGGTAGTCCTTGCATAGCATACAGTCCAAGCTAACCAACATTCTGCATGCTGTGATTGGCCGTTGATGGCCGTTGATAATTAACATATTCATAAGAGAGCTTGACTAGACCCCAACGCTGTACACATTCACGAGCCGAGTAAAGAACTGCCGCACAGTGTGCCGCACGCCTGCAGATGGTACAGATTAAGGATATTCAAACATTGACAAATTTTGCCGATAGAGGGCGATGCGAGGCAAAGTTCATTGACTTTGTTCTCAATGTGACTTGTCGACTGATCATTGAATCTCGATGATTTTATATCAAACAAAGTTCTAAACAACGAATCCTCTAATCACAAATCCCACAATGTGTGGCAAATCCCATTGATGTTTTTGGCGCGGCGCACAAAGCAAAATGTATAAGAAACCGCAGGTTTTGAATTAGTTTTACAGTAAGGTTGTTCCCACTGAAATGGATGTCAATCATTCTTCTTAGATAGTGCCAGGACCCGGGGGTTAATAACATTATTTTTTTTCAGAAAAAGGTTATCTCAAGTGTTTTTTGCTTTCACGTCCGATGACGTTATATACCAACGGGTGCCATTTTGACGACGTCATATCGATGGGCATCATTTTGATTTAGTCATGCCGCCCTCCCCCCAAAAAGTCTGTGGAGAACACTGAAATGGTATTTTCTCATATTATATCACATACTCCAAGCTATTGAAATGTTTAATACTCACTGTACATATGAGATTACACATCTCTCCAGTCCAACCAGGTGGGCATTCACAGACTCCAGTAATGTGATGACATAGAGCGTTATTGGCACATACACATGGCTGATTACAACCCTCACCATATAAACCAGCACTACACGGGGTATCACAGTTTACACTTAGCCAACCTGTAACAGATCAATTCATATTCAGTAATATGGACTGAACAAAATAAATATCCATAGAATATAGAAAAGGGATCTTTCATACCAGTATAATCACAGCATTTGATATGAACCCCAAACCACGTTCACTGCATGGTTTATATGCATTTGATGTGTTTGGTACTGAACTGGCCGCACAATTCCTTCCTTGAGAGTCCAATCATTTGATTGTTTTTGCACTGCCATAGATCTTACACCATTTTGTCTAGATTTGAAATGATGCTGAATTCTGTCTCTTGCAGCTTTGGCTCTGTCCAACTGGATTACAAGACTGGAGAAATATATTATATGGTGTATAATTCCACAGAAGGGAACACAGTCAGGTAAGCTGTATATAAATCTCAAACCCTTTATTACACTTATGCAACACATTATGTACACTTAAATGCATGTATTTAACTTTAATTGCAACAAAGTATAATGCCAGGCAACAGAGGTGTAAATATATCTTTCTTATAACATATAAAGTCTCTTACATATGTATCTATAAGAACTAAAATGCACATGAATGACAATTAGACTTGTATTATAGAGCCACCTAATTATTTGCAAGTGCCGAAATGTTTGGGTAAAATCAAATGGTTGTTTTCATTTCATTAAGGACCATTATCATTGTGCAACAAACTTTGTCATGTTTAAAGGCACTGTACACGTTTGGTAATTGTCAAAGACCAGTATTCTCACTTGGTGTATCCCAACATATGCATAA
>JAUELU010000042.1:3379967-3391342 GCA_032357145.1 Evasterias troschelii | reverse complement strand
TTATTATTTGAGTGAGAAATTACCTCTTTCTCAAAAACTACGTTACTTCAGAGGGAGTCGTTTCCTACAATGTTTTACACTATCAACAGCTCTCCATTGCTCGAAACCAAGTAAGATTTTTAGCTAATATTTGTTTTGAGTAATTACCAAACGCGTACGATGCCTTTAATACATGCATAAATAGATTTGAGTGGTTTAGAATGAAACAGCTTCACCACGATGAAGGTCTTTATTACATACCATTACTGCACATACAGCTACCATCAATGTGATCACATGTAGCCCCATTCTGGCAGTCACACTGACCTGCACATTTATTCCCATATAAACCAGCTGGACATGTTTCATTACATCTAGAAGAAATAAAGACAAACCGTACAAAATAATATCAATAAATATCAATTCTAAACTAATGTTTTGTTGTACACTTTTTCTGATGGGTGTTTTTGTAGTTGTGATTCCTACCTACTTCACAGTCAGTGATCTGAATGTCCAAACCAATCATTACAAGGCCTGGTTCAATGTATCAAGATGTGTGTGACTTAATTGAGTTATTGGCAAGTTTTTACAATGTTTGAAGAATTCTGTTTATTCCTTTTGAATAAATATTACTACAACTGTTCATACAAAGTGAATTCCAAGTGTTTGAATATAGTTGTTTAAAAAGATTTAAGATAGAAGTAACTTACATAAGTCCCTGATATCCGGACCTACATGTACAGGATCCATCCACTCTATCACAGTGTGCACCGTACTGACATTGACATATCTCATAGCAGCCTGAACCATATAGACCATGAGGACATCCATACTCACAATTCCTTCCAACATAACCATCCTGGCAGAAACACTGACCAGTCAAACCGTGACAACTACAAAGAAATAAGCAGCATTAATAATCAACTTAACATTCCACGTTATAAGAAACATGTGTTTATTATGGCACAAGTTGCTCTCAAGCTGAGCGATGCACAATGCAATGATTCCCAAAGAAATCATGCTTGACCAAGACTAAATCTGGACCATCATAACTACAAATAACGAACGTAGCAGATATGTTAAAACTTACGCAATGGAATGTTCCTTAATGCACATACACTCTGTTAAACAGTCAGTCTCGTAGTACCAATTCGGGCAAACTGCAACCAAAATACAATCAAGCTTGTAAATAATCCTTCTTAGAAGCAGACAGCAATTTTATTTAAATATTAATAATAAAATATTAATAATAATAATAACAACAGTAATAAGTTAAATTACACCTTTATTTACAAAGAAACCAAAAATTAAAAAAAATAAAAATAAAAATCAAAATTCTAAATTACCCCCCCGAAAATGAGCAGCACTGAATGGACAGTTCTGAAAAGTGCTGAATGGCCTGCCTTTGTTGGCACATTTGATGTGAATGGATTCCTTTCATGTTGGAGAAAAACCAAACTGTAAAAACATTCTCCAAGTGATAAACTAGACTGCCATTGTCTGCATGTTCCAAAACTGTGTTTTTATTCACAGTGACTCATAAACCATATTTGACCAATGATTTAAAAGGTTCATTTGAGGCTTTTATGCACGCAGTTTAGCCCTAAGCACACCATAATCCCTGACACAGTTTCTTTTATTCGCAGCAAATTCCACATTCTCTCCCAACTCTGATGTTTTTTTATTTATGTTTAACTTGAAATATATGACTTCCTTGCAGGGGCTGTCAATGTATCAAGAACCCCTTTTACATCAAACTTACTACTTCGGTCACATGCTGCTCCTGTAAATCCAGGTGGACATCTAAAAGAAAAAGAACAAAAAAAACAATACACATCACATTATTTGTTCAACTTCACACTGTAAAATTAATGATAAAGTAAATTGTAGTTACTATAATTCAATAATAAACACTCACTGAACCCAGAAGCCTTACAAGTGGAACTTATTTCCATATTTCCAAAAAATAAATCTGGAAAAACCTTTAAAATTAATTTGAGTGTAAGGATGTTCTTATCTCCTCTGGCACCTTTCATGCCTTGACACATGTCGTTAATTGAGTCAATAAGGGAATCAGACCATTGTGAAGTAACTTGTGTTTATAATAACATGTACATTTACATCACTAGTAATAAGGTCTGCTATAACATGCTAACTCATTTCAACACCACAACCTTTCGTGGATTGTTTTTATGGAGCTGCTACGCATAGAAAGGTTTCCATTTGCAGAAAACCAACATTTCAAAATTTCATGACATTATAATTATTGATGAACTGCTCCCTTCTTAATTTGCTTTAAAAATTAATTTGTTAAGTTATAAAACATGGGCTTGACATCTCAAAGAAACTTATTCACCTGCAAGTACCGTCTACATTGGAACAAGTTCCTCCATTCAGACATTGGCATACACCAGAACAGTCTTGTCCATAGAAACCAGGAGGACATTGCATTTCACACCTCTGTCCTGCATAGCCTGGTCTGCATTGACATACACCAGTCTCACCGTGGCACGGTGATTGGTTGTAACACTGGCAGAAGCTTGCACAGTTTTTACCATAGGTACCACGTTGGCAAGACTCAGCACACACTTCACCCTGGGCAATGAAATAAAGTAAAAATAGCTGTCTTAGTATAATTGATCAATAAAACAAAGAAGGTAGTGGTAGTACTTAAAGACTAACTAAATACATTAAAATTGCATGAGCTTTCATAGCAACAGCTGCTTCTTTGCATCTGATGAAGAAGTTGTTGAGCTACGAAATCTCATGCAGTTTTTAGTAGTCAGTATTTAAGTGCTACCACTACCTTCCTTGCTTTTTTCACCCTGGGCAGTACATCAATATGAAGTGAGTTGAAGGTCCAGTGATTTAACATGTATGACTTTACTCAGTTTTATTGCGATGCAGCACCACTGTACAAAGCGGGTTGGCTATGATCAACTCATTTAACTTGTTTTCATGGTCCGATTTCACTAACACTTTTTGATCATCGCAAATGCTGAAACCGATCACTAACCCCCAAAAGAGTGCGATGGATTTTGGATAACGATTTTACTCGATCTTTGCGCCAAATTTGCTCATCGCAATCAAATCATAGCGATGAATTTACTCATTGCAAACAAATTAATAGCGACGAAAATCTTTCAACACTCATTAATGGCCACAAAGTATAAGTTCATCAAACATTTATGACAAATTGCGCCATTGTGTTTACATTTTAATAGCTGGGTCTACTTTACTAGGAGACCCACAATTCGGTTGGCTGATGGCACCTTTCAAGGAGCCATCAACTGCTGCCGAGAGAGCTTTCGATTGCAAGGGAGACCTACATCCATTAGGGTAAGTTATTTTAGGAAGCATTTGGCCTAAACTAATGTATTGATATTGCATCTACTAATCATCCTTTCCGATTTATGTTCCATAGCTCAAAAGAATCGGTGAAAACAGTTTTGACAAATATTACAGGCATTGTTTTTAAAAATGCAAGTTTTTAACCCCTTTTTGACCTTGAAAATATATTAAACATAAATTAGTTACAGAATTTGTATATGTGCTGGTAAGCTTAGTAAAGTAATGAGAGTGTCTATTTAAAGATTTTTTTATGATGAAAACTCTGTAGGATTATTTTAGACGATTGGTAACTTTAACAACATCAGACATTAACAGATGACACAAAGAAGAGCTATCATTCTCATACATAAATTCAACCAAAATATATCGCAGATTTTTCAGATTTTCATAAATGTCAATGATACAAAGTATTTTTACAAATTGTTTAAAATGAAACAAGTTGAATTTGATTTCATGTTGACTTCCATGAATGCCAAGAATTTGAACATTATGGTCCTCCAGTTTAATGTTTAAGTTGATGCACCAGCATGAAGCTGATGTACATTTAAACTGCGATGAATGCATTAATTTTTTAATCTGTGGCAACAAAATCTTGACATGTCTGACATCCACAATGCGACGACTAAAGATTTTGCTGGTGGGTTATGTCAAAGGTCAGAGCATTTAGAATTGAAAAAAATAAAATAAAATTTTCTTACATCATCGCAACTGCGATGACTACAGTGGGACGCAAGTACGCATTATCAGCGACATCGCAAGAGCAATGGATTTGTGGTTTGCGATCTCATCGCAAGTGTGATAGCAATGATCGCTAACGAACTTCGGTGAAATAGGTACCAAATTTACATGAAAGGTAAGAGAGCAGAATTGATGTACATTCATTACATCTATCCTTGTCTTCAATAGCATTGCCTCAACCAATATTATTTATGGGAGATTGCTAGAGGTACATATATCACTGAGCCATACAATTAGCCACTTCACAAATCTTTACCAAATCTTTTGGTATTATTCATAATTTTTCGGAGCTTCTGTAAACCATGGTCAACCTCATTGTAAACAAAAGGACAAAGGTCTGAAAACGGGAATTAAACGATAGCCCCAGAAAAAGGAACATTTCGAGCATGAATTCCAGTACTATATATCCCTCTCTGAACAGGGGAAACGAAGCTAGAAGCTAAAAGCATACCTGTGCAGGCTTCACAATAGATTGTCCGCATTGTGAACTGACTAAAAAAAAATATTTAAAGGTGCTCAAAAGTTTTTGGGGGTGTTTTTAAGCAATCTGATGGCAGTGGTTAAAGTAAATTCTAACCACTTCGATTGCATTCATATAAACTGGCAGTCTATTACATTGTTATGAAAACTTCTGAAATAACAAACTTAGTATCTTACCATAAAGCCTGGACTGCAGTCACACACTCCTGTCACATGATCACAGACGCCATTATTTTGACATCGACACTGTTGGGAACAGTCTGCACCATGAGTTCCTTCTAGGCATTGACTTTCACATCTGTAAGATCAATCAATCAAAGTGGTCTTATAGGGGTCTTAAGGCCTTGTCACAAGAGGCAACTTGGAGGCAACTAACTGCAGTGCAAGCTACATGACCACTTTAGCATGTGAGTAAATTACAAACAAAGTCTTACGATCACTAAGAAAAACATGTGAACATTCAAATGTGAATGCCTTTACTTCCTGAAGATTGCCTGGAACTGGTTACCTGTAAATTACTTTATATTACATGGGCCTCAGATACAGGTAGCTCTAGCAAGTCTGTATAGAGCTTAGAAATAATCACAGACAAAGCCATTTTTATCCTGAACCACTATTGTACATCTATTATCAACACATAACAAAGACAAACTTCTTCTTTTTTTACTTAAATGCAAGTTGTTGAGTGCAAACATGAGGATATTACACAACAAACCAGAGGTTATCATGTCACTCAAGCGTTCACGATGGATCTGTATTTACTAGCTTTAACTGCAGACAAATTAGCAAACCTTATTTCAAGCCAAGGCAAGGAAACACACTTTCTGCTAAGAGGCGCTCTATAAGAAAACATGTCTACTATGGAAGAAAGACAGCATAGAATATTCTGTTGAGTCTTAGATAGCTCTAGCATGCTCTTATCCCAGGAGATGGGAGGGTCCTGACTTATTTCTACTTCCAAGGAGAGCATTATCAAAGTCTTGATATATCAGCAAGTGCATGGTAGATACTAGTCAATATGGTACACAGCATAAAAGGTTTATTTTACTCGGCATTTGTTTATAACATTTAATTCTGCGACCTAAAACCAGCAGTTAGTCAGATAAAAATGTATTTATTTTCCTTCCAATCTATCTGATTTCTTTTGTTTGTTTTGATTTGTCTACATGTATTTATTTTTTTAAAGAATACTAACAATGCTCCTTGGTAGCCTGGAGCACAAGTACATTCCCCTGTGACATGGTCACATGTTGCTCCATTCAAACACTGGCAGTTCAGTAAACAATCTGACCCAAAATATCCTTGTTGACATGGAGAGCCACAGTTAGTACCTACACAGAGATAAATCCAAATCAAATGTCAAATATACATGTACCAATCTTAATATGCTTATTCTTATTTTCCAGCATCCACCTCAAGAATCTCGTTAATAGCAAGCAGATGTCTTACAAATTTGAAAATGACAAAGTTAATTATCAACAATTTCAGATGACTGGCCACAAACATTGTTACCATTGTCTAACCATGAGAGGAAATCATACAAAGATGAACTAGATTCATTAATCTATTGTTGTGTTTAATCTTAATGGCAAGTCATTGTGTTGACTTGAATGGATATTTGATGCAAGCCCAAAATTAATGCTACTTCCGGCTCTTAAGGTGGAATAGGTTTGTATGTAAATTTAACAAAAAACCAACAAATTTATCGTTCAAAAGCATTTCTTTTAAGGATCTTTAATTCCGAGAAGACCTTGTAGTCTATGAAGACCATATGTAAAAGCCAAGTCTAATTATTAAACTTTTCTTCTCTAAATTATCATAAAAACCAGCTCAATGGAACGGGTTTCTGGTAATCAGTGGAGGAGCCAGTTTGTTTGAAGTGAGTGTGGGTTACAGTGGAATTATATTACACCCGGTTCAGACAGACGCTCTAGAGTCGCGCCGAACCAAAAGTACATAAAAAGTTTGACGTCTGAAACAGTTAGGAGAGACTGGACGAGCTAGAAGGTGAAAGATCGACTGTTGCAGTCGTTCAGAACACCTCTGGAGCGCCTTGGTTCCAGATGTCGATCTTGTCATGAGCCGAACCTATTGTAAATTATTTGTTAAGTTCGCCTGTCTGAAACCAAAATTTAATTGGGTCGACCTAGAGTCACTCCTATTCTATTTGGTTCGGCGCGACTCTAGAGCGCCTGTCTGAACCGGGTGTTACACTTACAAAGAGCCCAATGCAATGATTGTTGCAAAATACCATATCAACACTTTGTGGGCTCATCTGGATCTGCTTTAAGAACAATATTGGAATAATGCTGTTGTACATTTACCTCTGTAGCCGGCAGTACAGGTACAGTTACCAGAAGATGCATCACATGCAGCTTCATTGAGGCAAGTACAGGTATTGGCACAGTTAGGCCCCCACTGGTTGGCTAGACATGCTGAAATAAAACAACAAATGATACATTGAAAGAAAAATGCTTGTCTTTTTAAATCAATTTGTATGTTTGTGTGTTTTGGGGTTACATTTGACTGAAGACCTTTTAGCTAGCAAACAGTTCTGGCAAAGAAGCCAGTCTCCTAAGAACTAGAAATGAAATCCCAGAACATTTAATGTGTTTCACTGCTGTGCATTTGCAGACCTTCTACGATAAAATTTGAATAGCCACTATATCTGCGTTCTATATTTTTCCAGCTTCACTAAAAACACTGGTAGATGTACTAATGTTGGTTGGTACCGATGATGTTCACGTTTTATGCAACCACTCCCAAATCACTCATATGCTGCCCAACTTACATACAAAACTGGTAGTTAACAATGGAGAGTGCTTAAATTTATTCCAATCCTCTTGTTTTTCATAATCATAAACATAAAAACTGAGCTATGAAATGTTCATTGAAACAAGAGATTACAATGGTAACTACAAGTAGCTTTGCTATCTTCGTGTATATGAATGCTTACATGAATTTTTTTTCCCGCGGCAGGCAAAAGAAATTGATGTATTTTCAATTGCAAATGTCTTGAAGCGGATCAAGGCAGCATTATAAAGATAAGTAACAATGATTGGTATCAGATCACACTTAACTTTGAATCCAGACAACTCTGAAGTTTGATACCAATTTTATGGTAAAAAACAAAATTGTGAACATGGTACTACGTTCTAGGCAAAAAAATACAATCATATTTTAAAATGCAAACTATTGCTTCAACCATGATTGCAAAATTCCTTAATAATACATATTTGCACTTTAACCTATTCATTGGAAGTAAAACTTCTGATGCAGTCAACTGAGCCTGGTACAACCTATCACAAAAGTATGAGTGTTCACAGTATGCAAGTAGAGGAAATACTCAATACATGATTCATAAGTACAGGTACTAAACATGTGCATTTGAATGAAAGGTCACAGGTTTGACATTTTAAGATTAAAGCAAAGTGAATTAATGCAATTCACTCCATAGCCAGTTTAAAGTGGGTGGCAACAATTTTGTGTGTGTCTGTCAACACTATTGTTTCATTGAAAAGAAATGCGAATGAATTTTTGGTACAAAACACTTGAGTCGGGTGTTAAGGGTGGATTCAACAAGATTCAATGAGACTTATACAAATTGAAATGGTGGGTGTTTGTGGGTTTTATCTAGGACAGTTTAAAAACTGAATGTGGGTGTTTGTGGGTTTTATCCCAGGACAGTCTAAAACTTGAATGTGGGCATTTGTGGGTTTTATCCCAGGACAGTTTAACACTTGCAAGTGGGTGTTTGTGGGTTTTATCCACGGTACATTTGAGTTTCAATGTATGTCAGTTCATCTAGGGCACTGTTAATTCTCATAAAAGGTTGAAGTTATCATTTTCTACTTTGTCAAAGAGTAAATTGAGTAAAATAAATGACAACTTAATGGAAATGGAGTGCATCTAAGTTATGTCACCGATGGCACCACTGGTTTGGTTCAGTGCACATACATGTAGTTGGCCCACAGTTTGGTGCAATGTACTTCAGGATGACCATGGATGCTTTTGTAAACTTGAATAATATCTGGTCATGAGTGAATGCCCAATTCTAATAGCAGTGTTGCTTTTTCACAAGGCTCAAGGTAGCTTTAAGAATCGCAAAGCAAGGCCTTGTATTCATTGAAAAATATGTACATGTACTTTTACAGTACACCTTCTACTTTTACAGAACACCTTCTACAATTCAAAACTAATTATGACCAAGCAAGTTTTGCGCAAGATACTATTTAATATAAGTGAACATACAAACATGTATCATCTACCAAGTTACTTACAGCATGAGTTGACACATAAAAGTTACTTGATCAATACCCAAGACCATGAGGGATGCAGGTCTTTGCTAAAAATCATTCGAAAGATTTAACAGAATTGCACTCAAATTAGTATCATTCAATTAGTTTGAGATCATACATGAACACATGTACGTAAAAACGAGGTAACTCCAATAAGTATGCAATGGAACGCCAAACCATTTTAAGAAGACGGGCTCATAACTATTACTTGAAAAAATAATTATAGGAAAACATGTATTGCACAACATTGATTGAGTTACATAATTCATCAGAATCACATGTACAAAGGTTAATCTATATTCCTTGTATAATAAAAGACTGTTCAATTTGAATGCCCTTTATAATGTCACTTCAGATTGGTTTAATTTTGACTTTATATTCATTATTCAATTGCAGAGACTTACATGCTTCAAAAGACTACAGCCAACACTATAGAAGCAGGGTCATTCTTGTAGTTTTTCTTAAGGCAAGTTCATAATCCGTCTTACTAAGTAAAACTTACAGCAGATGGACTGGGTTTACATTCACAAAATGAAAGATTTTCTACTTGGTTGCAGTAAATATAATTCAAGTTATGAGTAATCGGATCAGATAGGAGACTTTTTATTCCTGGCTGCATCCTGATGAAAAGGAAATCACTCGATTCATATAAAGTTATAACAGTGCCTATTACAAAAATATGCAAGTTAGGTATCACGTGACCCAAATCCAGCCTTCTGATTGGTCGAGAGGCTCTAAATTCACCAGTTGGTTTACCTGAACAGACGAGGTGCACTACTATCTTGAGTCTCCAAGTAAAAGGCAAATTGCTTGTACAAAGATATCAAATTCTGAATTTCCTTGTTATTTATCAACATTAACATGAAAGATATTTTACAGTATCATGTCAATAGGCCTATCTAATGACATAAACATACAAAATAACCCTAACCCTTGTCCAGGATATAAACAGGATTAAGTTTCCCAGACCTGTAACAACAACAACCACACCCATTTTGTACAGTAAATCGTACCACATTTACACAGAATGGTGTCAACTTTATATCACATACATGTACCATGTCAGGTGATCATCATAGCTACATGACACAAAATCCAGCATTGGAGTTCAGGGTAACTATGCTACGTGTACACCAATTTTGAAATCTTACTTTATTACGCCTACACAGTTGTTACAAAGAAATATTGCTTAGCAATAAATACGTATCATAACATGTCAAAATGTGTTGCCTTAAAAACTATAGCCCCGTACCTGAATGAAGCTTTTCTTGTTAGTCACATGATATACACTCATTTCTTGAAAACTACATGTAAAGACTACACATGTAGAGAAATGAAATTGCAGACAAATTGCACACATATGTACCTCTAGTATTGAGATTGTTCTACTCTCATTGGGTGCGTAGTAAGGGCACTTTATTTGGGAGAGAATATTGAAGCCAGCTTTCCATCTTACTGACTAGCATTACTGACCAGTATTTCAGAAAAAACTCACCTGCCCAGAATAGAGCTTTACTGTGCTAAATAATATCAAAACAGCAAACTTTTGTTTGAAAATTAGTATGAGGACATGAAAAATAATGAGCTGTAGACGGCACAATGACTGATCTTTTGTCTAAATGCCCTTGTTTTATTAGTTTACTAGTGATTTAACTGGCAACTCTGGCTTAAATTGGGGGGGGGGGGTGTCACACTGAGTGTTATTAACTTACTACTTTCACATGAAACTCCTCGATAGCCTGTGCTACACGTACACACACCAGGAGAAGTACAATCACCATGTACACAACCATCAGTACAGATTGCTGCAAAATCAGATAAATAACATAAGTCAACATTTAAAGAGCAATGGGCCGACTTATTGATGAACCTTTTAACCTTGTCTTTTTAACCATAAATCCCAAGATAGTTTGGCTGGTAAACTTCGCAATGCCAAATGTGGTTTGGTTAATCACTTTTATCAAAGATGATACATGTAGTATGATATTAGGTAGCAGTTCCGGGTCGAGATCCTACCTTTGGTGAAAACAATACATAACAAAAACAAGATATGGAGGGAAGTTTAAAGATGGTTAAATGATCATGGTTACCATGGTAACTAACCTTCCATCTGTAATTAAAACATACTCTGGTGAATTTGAGTCTGAGCATTTTACGCATAAACATACAAAAATGGATAACAAACTGGAACTTCATGTGTCTACATTTTTAGTAAACTAAGACTAACTGAATCTTTGGAATGAACTGTATGCCTAACAAAACCAGATATTCTAGAGACAATAACGTTTAATATGGACCCAGACAAATCCATAGAGAGAATCACACCAAAGTACATGTACACTGTTTTAGGATCTCTAGGGAGTCTAATAATAATAATAATAATAACTATAGTTCTTATATAGCGCATTTAACAATAACGTATCAATGCGCTTTACATTAGTGCCCTGGTCATTTGGGCCAATAACATTCCTTTAATCTTTCTCAGCTCCCTGGGGAGTATACAGCCCGGGCTGCCGTGATGGCACTCCA
>JAUELU010000042.1:3295186-3317485 GCA_032357145.1 Evasterias troschelii | reverse complement strand
TATTTTAGTGAGAAGTTACCTCTTTCTCAAAAACTACGTTACTTCAGAGGGAGTGGTTTCTCACAATGTTTTATACAATCAACAGCTCTCCGTTGCTCGTTACCAAGTAAGTTTTTATGCTAATACATATTTTGAGTAATTACCAAACGTGCACAGTGCCTATGGTTTTAATGATAGAATAGATCAGACACAGTGGTATGTTGTTCCATGTGCATACCTGTTTTTGCCTTGTTGTTTTTCCACCCATTCACGGAAAAGGAAATGCGTTGCGATTAGAAAGAATTACGACGCAAACAAAATTATTTAAAAAAAACACAAGAACAACAACAAGAACAAGAACAACTACACCAACAACAACAACAATAGGGGAAAGGAATGGTACATGGAGCATCATACAGTGCATGTGCAGGTCGGATGGTCACGAAAAGTACGGTCCATGTACATTTCTCCAATGTCTCCTCATTAAATGTACTATACCATCGATATAAAACAAGAACTTGAAAGAAAATTGACAAACGACAATGTAAGAACACCGATTACAGATAAAGGAAATTTATAATATTTATTGTTTACCTTTCTGTAATTATGTCCATACCTTTTAAAACCACTTTGTGGTGTTTGAGTACAAAGTATTAACTTAACTTTTGATTGAAGCTCCTTTAATAAACTGAAGGTTTCCCCTATTTTTCGGCAAAAAGCAGCTTGTTTCACTCCGATCTCTTGCATTTGTGATTTTATCTCTTCAATTTGCAATTTGAGGCATTCAAATTTATATAGCATTTCAATTAAAACTTATAGGGTGTTTATTTTTTTAGCCATGTACAAGTCGGCATTAGATTTAGCAGAGTAGGGGACTACAGGCACAACTTGAGATTGCTGCGAAAAGCTGACATGCGAAGTTGAATGGTGTTCGCGTGACTTGAATGGTTGTCTTTTTTTAATCGCATGACGCAAGAGAACAGTTGCTTTCCATTATTAGTGAAATTTAATGGCTGTTTCGAGGAGCTTTCGACTTCGCGCGAAATATAGAAAAGCGAGGTGCAAATTGGCCTATTTGCCGAAAATGACAGGGAAACTGTTAGTTTATACTGTATGACTTCTATAATAAACCAGTCCCATTTTGGGTGTGCTAAACAAAAAACGCGACAGCAGTTTCCCGGAAGCTTGGGTCACACTTTTCCTGTAGAAAAGCTTCAGCTATCTTTAGATCAGGCATGAAAAAGATGTACACATCTCACAAATTTATTATTAACAAAATGTTGGAAAAGACCTGCAACGGATCGGGAAAACGACGCATTTCTCCATAATGGAGGAAGCTTTAGAACAATGCAGAAAACTTCGTTTTGGGAGTTTTTTTTTACAGTATTTTGTGCAGAGCCCCAATGGAAATTAGCTTTTATTATTTGGCCATAATATCTTGTAGATCAGGGAATCTAACACATAATTATTGTTTTTATTAATAGCGACCTTTCGAATGCCATCCAGACTGAACATAGCCTAGGCTACAATTTCATTTTCAGCAAAACAAATTTTAATTCATAGCCTTATCCTAACGACCCACGAAATTGAGTTTTGGGGTGCATTTATACATTGTTACATTGTCATTGTTTCGGTTCTAAAAATGAGTAATTGCTTCCCCATCCTCTGTGACCGTGTCAGTTGTTGTCACCTCTGCTGTGTGTTGAGGTGTGTATGGTACCGGTTGTGGCATGTAGGATGGTGGTTGCATTGGTGTGCTAGCGGGGTAGCCCATGGTGCGATACCCGTACTGACTAGGTGGAGCAGTAACAACCACCACCCCTGGCTGGAGCTGATTAGACTGAGGAGTTATCGAGTCTCGGATCACCGTATATTCCCTCCGCTTCTTTCTCGGGCAGCAACCACAACAGCAACAGACAATAGTGACTACAGCTCCAATGATCAGCACACATGCACCCACTAGAAGAACAACGGCCCATACCCTGTTGATCAAGACAAACAAGAAATCTAATAAATAAATAGTATATATGTTCGAATGTGTGTATTTGTTTAAATGACATGCTTTTTTTTAATTAGTCTAATATTTTAACAGCATTGGAAAATGATAAAATGAGTATGTCTTACTGGATCAAAAACTTATTACAGCACGAGTATCTATGACCGCTGATACAACACAAGGTGTCTGTAGACAAATCACCAGGCCTTGGACAGGAGTCAAAAGGGTAGTCGAAGGGGCATTCACTGGCCGTCACCCCTGAGTGGAAACAGAAGTGTTATTCAACGTTCAAATACATGTATGTTTAATGCTCAGACCAAACAACTGTATCAAATTCTTTTTCGATTTATAAATGAGATCACATTTTCTCAAGAACTCAACAAAGTTGCGATCGGGGCACTCTCATCGTTATCACTTGTGTTACAAAAGTTAGTGATAAACGACGAGAGTGCCCCGATCGTAACTTTATGTCCCACTGACCATATGACCATTTATTTATCCACAGAGAAGATGTTTGGTCGTTTGTTTGGGTCGTTGCGGACTGGGATAAAAATGTAGGGCTTACAGGCCTTCTATTTCCTAAACTAAAGTTTGTTTTCATTGAAACGGAACATAATCGTGTTTAATTCTTTAGATGTTTCAAATTGACACTTGTTTTTGACAATGTCGTTAATTATCGCTAATGATTATTTGACTATGCTCAAATGATTTTTTTTTTTTATTCGAGAAAAATTGTAAGAACCTCTGCAGACCTCTGGAATTGTATTGTGTAAATGAATCTATAGAGGGGGTGAAGAATGGGTTCGTTAGATACATACCGCTCAAAAAGCTCAATGCAGAACCTAACATCAGCCAAAATAACACCAAACACCGTCGAGGTAGAAACATGTCGATTTCATACGAAAACAAAATGGCCTCCAAATGTTAACAAAACACTGATTTTGTGTGATTAGGGTCGATATATTAATAAAGGCGTCCCGTGACAGAAAAGCGAACTTTGGAGTTAACTTCATTATACAAGCTTGGTATTTAGAGCAAAGGGTAAAGGTGTTTGTTTACAAGATAAAACTGTAACAATTCTGGTTTATAAGGCGGTCAGCAGCATTCCCGCTAAATGGATGAACTATATCATTGTCAAGCGGACTATATTTACTTGTCTCTCATCACTTTTCAATTAATAACAAAACGAATTTATGTAAACCAACAACAAGTTGACAACTAAAAGCATAGCCCCCTTTCAGATTAAAAACTTAAAACAATATCCCCGAATTTTGTCTATTACATAGGACCACTACCGGTACATTAGTTACCTCCGCTTGCAGTATAGGCAAAAGAGAAAATGCACTAAACATAGTTTTTACATTGTTAAAGGGAGTTTATACTTTTGGTAAATGTCAAAGACCAGTATCCTCACTTGGTGTATCCCAACATATACATGAAACAATGAACCTGTGAAAGTTTACCAAGTAAAGTCATGGTCCATCAATATAGGCTATCATCTATCAAAGGGGGACCGGAAAAGAAGAAATAAGTGTGACTTCACCCACATAAAGCATACCGTAAGGCCAATATTCATCAGTTGAACTTTTGTTTCCAAGCCTATAGGCATGCCTAGGCCTACGAACCGATGATAGGCCTACATAGGCCTACTGCATGCACTATCCTCGGTTATCTTCGCAATTATCCGCAATCTTTGTATTTGACAAACCGTCCATACTTTTTTTTGACGAAACTGTTAGTTTCCTCGATGGTCCAGTCACCGTCGTCTGCGTGGGTCTACGTCTGCTGTCAAACGGAACAAAACACAACCTACCTACATCACAGTGTATCTGTTTTACTTACGCATGCTGCCACCGTCCGTTTAATGCGTGTTGAGCGCACTTTAGGATTTTGCACAATCCGTATTTTGCGCCCACACTTCCAATAATAGTCTCTGGATGCGCACTCAAGCTGCACTAGTGCAGTCGGTCCCTCCCCTGATCTGAGTCCCCAAAACCCAGCGGCAAAAAATACGCCTCATGCAATTGACTCCCGCTTTTCTCATAACACAGGCTTTTACCATGCGTTCCGTTAGTACTTTTGTTCCCTGTTTGCCTAAAGTTTAGGCCTCCATTACAAATCTGACACCCATGCTCAAGCTGAACGTCGTTTTAATAATTATAAACAAGTGACTAGGAAACGAGAACTAATTACTACGTTCAGTTTCAGATGTGGGAGGAAAACCTCAACATGGTGAAACTGAGAAATATGCAAGGCTCATTGCGAGGGATCAGGCCTCATTGGTTCTTGAAAAAACCAGTGAGGTCTCCATCGGAGGTGGGCAAACTCAGTCCTCACTCCATCCTACAGCTATAGGATTTCACTTATCTTCAAACAACAATGCAAGGAAAAACTGTCGATTTCACTCTTTATCTTCAAACAATATTATAATTATGCAAGATTGAAAAAACTGTTGGTAAAACGGGGGCATTAAACAGTAAGATAAGTCACACCCCGGCACATGAATATCATTTTAGCCATTAGGCCAAAAACACCCGACCGAGGAGTTCTCCTCAGGAGGAGCAAGTCCTCACTGGGCACTGAGAGAAAATCTCAAGCAGAAGCAACTTACCCCCTTTTTTTTACACAAACTATCTAGTTATCTTTCCAATCTACTGGTCTGCACGTTTTCTTTGGTGAAAGTTGAAGGTTCCCGCGTGCAAACAACAAAGTTCTACTATGTCAACAAAGTTCTATAGGTTAAAACTTCGGAAGCTTCAGAGATAATTATCTAGTCTCCAACAACAGATTTGGAACAATAGGCCCGAAGGTTTTCTCCTTTTTGTTCATGAAATAAATTATTCAACACAACTACCGTAGATATACCTGTGAAAAAGCTCAATCGGTCAGAAAAAAGTGGGGAAAAACCTTAAATGTTTTCACTGTTTTCAAATATCGAGTTTTCGACTCATGAGATCAAAACTAATTGTTTTACTCATTTCTCAAAAACTACAGCACCTCAGTCAGTAATATTTCAAGGGAAGCTTTCTATCATAAATATCTTCAAACCATGTAAGTTTAATATAAATCTGTGAGCTTTTCTGTTTTGTGTTTTACCAGAAGTATAGAGACCCTTTAATAGCTGAACCACCAACTATTTGGAAAAAATCTCCGCCACCCTCCCCCCGCCCCCTATGAGCTCTTAAAGAATCACCTCAATCCATGTAAATGCGCTACAATTTTGATGGAATAGCGCCTCATTTTTAATTGTTATATTGTACTATGCCGAACACCATCTGCATGAACTTTAGGATCGCAAAACAACTTGATGACCAGAAGGGCGTCCCATCAAGTTGCCCCGAAACTGCTGCAGATTGGGCAAAATTGTGCGCATTCTGCAGATTGTGAAAACTCAGAAAATGCGTTCAACATTTTACGTAATCAGTGCTTGCAGTGCACGCACTGCGCTCGCGCACCCAGTCACGTCCCCTGCCTGCCTCTGCGGGCTGGATGTACATGTACATTTTGTACACACACTACTACTCCGTATGTCCCGTACACACACCACACACAGAAACAGTAAGTAAAATAGTAGTACACACGTACACACACACAGTTTGTAAAGCCAGAAGTTCATCATTGACAATCATGGCATCTCCAGATGAGGATAGGCGCAATTCGCAGAAACCTTCTGTTCTCATCCTTGGAGGTAACGATACTTTTCTTTCTTTTGTAGATACTTTTGGTTGTTTCAATTGATTATCAACGCTGTAACTTTAAAATTGTTTTACTCTATTTATAATAATTCAATTGCATTAAAATGTATTCGTTGTTGTCAATACTCAATAACAATCATTTAATTATTAACCATGTTTATGTTAACAATGTTGAGTTAGTCATTGACTCGTTGTGACTAGACCCAGTAACTGGGCCGGGTAATTCTACTCTAGTCCTAGTCCTACATGTAGCTAGGTACGACCATCCGAAGATTTCAAAACAATTTTCAATGAGCACAAGGCAGCACGACAGATGTCAACAACTTTTTAAAAGGAGCTCCTCAAATACTGGGCCCTAGTCATTGACCAGTTGCGATATAAATCAAAATTCCTGAGAGTGAGATGACTATATTAAAGACGAAGTAAGAGACTGAGACTAAACCATGATAGTGCCAATATTGGCACTATCATGAGGCTTATAACAGTAAACCTATGTGGTTTACTTTTACTTAGATGCTAGTGAATTGCTGGCACTGGCCAGCTTTTAAAGTATTAAAGTAAAACTCTTTTTATTAAGTTTGCCCATTCTTTAGCGCCCTCTTTTTACATGATTTGCCGACATCAAACATATTAAGTTTTAAGGCCTTTTCACCGCTGCTGCTTAGCCAACTTTAATCACTGATGATACGTTTTTTTACTGCTTTTAGTTTTATCATATAAAAATATATTAATATCAAGTAATAAACTACACCCAGTAAAAAATATAACTGGGGCAGTGTACTCCTAAAGAATGTTGATATCTTGAATGACAAATGTGCATTACTTAGCATGAGTTTTAGTAATCAGACAGCACTTCAAGTTATTTGTTTGTTCTTTTTTTGCAGTTCATTTTCACGTATTCCCTTTCAAGTGAACATTCTAATAACTCAGGCTCTCCTTCTGGCTTACTGCATCTTCCCAAAATATCTCCACTTTAAGTTTTCTGCTAATGTATTTAAAGTTTTCATTCAATGGCATATATGGATTGATTTGAATTTTTGATTTGTAAATTGTACATTTGTGTAGTGTAATAGAAATATACTGTATGTATGGCATAGAGTTGCTCTGAACATGAAATTAAGGTTTCTTCAAACCAAACAAAAGAAAGTAAATGTAATACAAGTGCATTGTACTATTCAATGTGAGAAGCATCAATAGGAGCCCAGCAGGCTCAGCCCTTGCAGAATCAATCAGTAGGACACAGCATCCTTCCAAACTTCCAAACCATGCCTAATCAAAATTCCAACTGTAGGTCTAACTGATTTTCACACACATTTCCCTATTAAAGTTCAGTCCAAGTTGACCATTGACTTCAGACACAGTGGACGCTATGAGCCAAGTTGACCTTGCACCATGTAGACCTTAAATCTAGTTGCATTAAGTAGTGAAGTACTTTTGAGCTGAGTACCAAGTAAACAAAGTACAAAGGTATTCACGTTCATCAGTATCAATATAACTCAATTAGTCAATACCATTTTGATATGGATATTGCCAGTATAAAATTTTCAATCATATCGAAATATTGAAAATGTCCACTGATAGTAAATGACATTGGAAATAAGCCCTATAAGGGTGTCTGATTGGGCTGATTTAACCTGAACCAAGTTGAACTTAAACCCCATTGATACTTAGGCCTATCGTTAATCCAAAAAATTCATCAGTAGTCAGGGTTCTCCCCATATACAGGCTAGCAGCTGATGTGAATTGCGGGCTGATACGCGCAAATTTCAGCTGATACAAGAATACAAAAAAAATATATAATTTTGTTTCTTTTACTTATTTCATTTCACAAGAATTATCTACAGAAAACCATAGGATAGAATGCACCAGATTACACACTAGGGCCTTAAGACCAAAATAAACACCAAGGAGACAACATTCCGAAGACCTCCTTTCGATC
Source organism: Evasterias troschelii (assembly GCA_032357145.1). Classification (NCBI taxonomy): domain Eukaryota; kingdom Metazoa; phylum Echinodermata; class Asteroidea; order Forcipulatida; family Asteriidae; genus Evasterias; species Evasterias troschelii. Next base: position 3,309,876 of record JAUELU010000042.1, on the reverse strand, counting down.
CATTATCCTTCATCAGCCAAACTTCAAAATTTTTGGTCTCGAATTCCCCCTTTAAAAACAAAATCTTGGGTACCGTACTTACAAACACGAGTATTCACTCTGACCCTTCATACGCGAGACAGTGTCCAAAGCATTGGTCCAGTAACTCGGACTAGACACCAAGATTAAACTAGTTGTAAAAGGCAGCGTACTGCACTGAACATGCACAGTAACTGTCACTGGTTTTGGGGACTTTATGAATGTCAGACTCTATTTCCCTTAAACAAAAATCCAAGAGCCACAAATAAGAAAAGGAAAGGCAATATAAGCCATTTAAATGTAGGAGTCATTTTTTAAGAAATAAAACAGTTATTTGGAACTTTGGTCTGATCCCTGGCTACACGGCAGTGAAAGGTTGTGTGGCTGTTGACTTGCAACCCTGAACAAAGATATTGACAAAATAGGGAGACCGCTAACATAGGGCTAGATAGCTCAGTTGGTAGAGCATTGGCATGTTAATCCGGAGGTCGTTTGTTCAAATGCAACTCTAGTCAAATTTTCTTTTTTTCAACGCCAAATAATTTAAAATTTACCCAGTCTGTTTCTATTGTGGTTTTTACTACTACCAGTAATAACCACAAGGGAAATTGAGTAGAATGCTGTACTCCTCAAATTTTTCTTGACCAAAAATGGCATCCTTTTCACTTCTAGATAAGATTGGTTTTAGTCATTAGGTTTTTAGTCAAGTTCAGAAGTGGTAATTGGATTCAACACAAACCTTGTTTTACTACATATACTTCCAGATTAATTGGGTTGGCCTATATATTTTAAGCAAACAAATTACCCCCTTAACAATAATTATTTCTGTAATAAACCAATTATATATGCTGTCCTGGAAATTTCAAATTCTTAACAACCTATCGAAATCTGCATGGCCATCAAAACAGTTTGTTCAATCCCAGCACTTGAACCAAAGGCATTGGGATGGGCTGACATGCTCAATGACCTAATAATCCCCGGTCGCCACTATCTGTTTACCAAAGATTTGACCTCCATCAATAATGATGTTGTTCTATGGTTTAAATCCAGTGGTTGCCTTGCGCAAACTTAGAAATGACGCTCAATCACCCGAACAATTTTATTCTTTTCGCAACCTTGTCTTTTTTTTAAACTAAGTGGGGGCAATCTTCTATTTCTGTTGACTCAATTGGCAATCTCTTTCAAATACATGTTTGGAAAAAATGACGCATGTTTTAAACACATAGGTCAGGGGTCAAGAAGAAAATACGGATGCTTCGCTCTGTCCACCGGTCTTAAAAGTGAGACAAGCGACGAGCAAAAACAGATGGATAGGGCCCCAAATAAATAGTCATGGGGCTTTTATACACGTTCAAGCTTCCTCCATTGCAGTGTGTAGGCCCTATGGGTTGTAAATGCATACAATGTTTATAACATGTACAATTACCTGTACATTGTAGGCCTATACAAACCTGTATCATGTGTTGTGGTAGAGCACAACGAGAGAATGCAGATAAATTAAAAAATACCTTTACGTGCATGATGCAGAAAATAGGAGAAATCACTTTTATTTTATGTGTGTCTGAAAACTCGACCCAGATAAATTTCCTGCTGAAGTTCAACAGGTAATTGAAGTAGTAGGAAGGAAGTTTCTAGAAAAGGTACTGAACACACAACACTGCAAAGGGCCCAAAATGTATTCTTTCTGAAATGACTCATGCATGATGAAAATCTATAGGCAACTTACTCATCAGACTGGTCACTAAGCTTAGAACTGTGCCACTGATGCTTTGTAAGTTATATTTCCCAACTTGTTGCCATGGAAATTACAGATAACTGGATATTAATAATCATAACATTTTGTAAGATTTGCAACACATTGAGTGTGTGTGTGTTGTAGCCAGTCAGCATGCATTGCATTAGCTGACATGAGCATGATATTGAAGGGCTACAATCATGACGTTGATTTTAAATGCAGAAATCTATGCTTTCAATTCTTATCTTTGATCCAGTCTACATTTATTTTAAAGAAATAATGCATTGCACATGTGCTACAAATGTTTCCCACAAGTTTTTTTAAAGTCGTAATTTATATCTAAATTTTCATAAAGAGAAGGCATGAATTTATTTTTGGCTATCAAATGTTTTTTGCATTTTTCAAGATACATGTAGTTCTGTTTATCTATTGGTCTGATGTGGTTTTTGTACTAATGTCAATGATATTTTTTGTGAGTTTGTTGCTGTAGGACTTAATGGTCAATTGACAAAAACATTATGCTTTAATCATGTAACAGAAAAACACTTTTACATCTGTAAAGTTTAAGAGAGATGTTGACTCTAAAAGCACAGAAATAACGTGCATAATTCTGTAGCAGTAAAGTTACATGTACCTAACACCCACACTGATTTGTTGTGCCTAGAACGGCATCAATGTTCAAGAAGTAATTGTGTTGATGAGGTATTTCTACGACAGAAATGAAACATGTGCCACATGGAAACAAGCCTTTAGCCAAGGGGCATGTACATGTAGCACCCAGACATTTATAGACCTCCATCATACCTTCACCATCTTGTGGAGCAGTCAGATGTTTTCTGTACATTTCTCATTTGATGTGTACTGCATAATATATTTAACTAGTCTCTGTTGAGTTTAACAATAAAGAAAATGTAGAACTACTCACATGAGGCGAGATGATGATGCAGGAATGAGCAAACTTAATGGCCACTTGTGTTGATCATATATATGGGTAAAAGCATTGTGGGAATTTTTTTCCAAAAACTAAATTGTGCTGCTTGAAAACTTTAACTTGCTGTTACAAATAAGTACTCTGTAATTTCATTCAATCTGAATGTCTTTCTGAGGTAAAGGAACTGGTGAACTTGCCCACGGGATATGACAAGAGTGTTGTTTTCCACTGAGCAGTGTTAATATATTTCAACAGCATGATTGGTGAACACATACATAAGTAGTGTACACAAGGATGCATGCAGACTCACTTACACATGTGATGGCAAAAACACTGTCTGGATTTTTCTGGGAACAAAGGTTCAATTGGGTTCAACTTTCTATTAGTGGAGTGTTATATTATAGTGTATTGGCAACAAGCATAAAAGACTTTGTTTCAAGATTTCAGTCAATACACAGGTTTACCCAGAAGGTCATACTCATGAACAGTTGCAAAATTACATGTTCAAATGATAGACCTTATGCACATAACACCAGTGCATCAGGGCACCCTAACTTAGACTGTTATAGGTGAAAAAAATAGGGTTGCTAATCAGCCTATCTTGAGTGTTTTCCATTTATTGTGTCACATTCTCTAAATACCTCTGTTCTAAGACGGTGGCAATGAGAAAAGTGTTTTGTCTAATGGAAATACCAATTTCTCATAGTAAAACTTGATTGGAATTCAGTTTGTCCGGCTGCATTTTCTTATTGCTTACATGTACATTAACTCTCTTGAAACATGTTGAATAACTGCACATGATTACTCATTAGTAATGCTAAATGTAGTCATACTAATATACATTGTCTGCATTCTTCTCAACTTTTACAGGTTGTGGCTTCGTAGGCAGGAACTTTGTGCACCATTTAGTAACCAATAATCTAGCCACCAAGGTGAGTAGTGCTAGGATGGGTGAGGGAGGGGGACACAGTTGCTCAATTTTCATATCATACACCCAAAACTGGCAATGAATAACATAGAAAACTGTAGGCCCAGCATACTGTGTTCAAAAATCTCAAGATGTGTTGCATTGAGCATTGTATATTGCTCAAGATATGTTGCCTTTAGAAAAGTTGACTGTAGCGGGATGTGAACCTGCAACCTTCAACCATGCCAGCTGAGCTATCTAGCCCTGTGTTGGTAGTCTCCCTATTTTGTCAATATCTTTGTTCTGATTGCAATCTGGAACAAAGTAAATGACAACATAAAACTAGATGGCTGGATTGGTAAAGCATTGGCACACTCAAAAGTTCCAGATTCAAATCCTGCTTTATGAAATTTTTCTTTGTTCATCCCAGTTAGTTTCCCATCTGGTTTATTACTTGTTCTTAATTTTCTAGACCATTTTACCATATGGTTAGTTGCATGGAAGTAGTTTGGATCACAGAGAAGTTGAGGTGGTGACAGTTACAGAGGCTACACTCTTGGTACAAAAACCTACTGTGACAATATTCACTAACCAAAATAAAACATGTTGAGAGATAATGTTTGAGCCATATTATTCACCAACAGATCCGTGTAGCAGACAAGACCCCGCCACAAACTGCATGGCTGAATAAATTACACAAGGTAAAGATATACATGTACATGCAACTATCTGTCAAATCAAGAGTTTTGTTGAAATCCTGCAGGCTTCTAGTTGTTAACATTTACACTGGTTTGTCTGTGCTTGACTCTGCATTTCAGTTCTGTGCTTAGAACAGGCAAGGTTGTATTGACCATTGGGAATGTAGGGGGTGTGACACCACCTCCACCTATATAATTTGACATCAACATTTGGAGTCTCAGTTGAAAAATGAAGCATTAAAGGGAGTTTATTTTGTGTTGTATCCCAACATATACATAAAACAACAAACCAGTGAAAGTTTAAGCTCAAACGGTCATTGCAATCACCAGAAAAAAGTGAGGGAAACCTACAGTGTTTTCACTGTTTTCAAACATTGAGTTTTTAACTCATGAGATCAAAACTAATTGTTTTACTCATTTCTCAAAAACTGTAGCATTTAAAGCAAAAATATTTCAAAAGGAGTTTCCCATCATGACCATATTTTTACTTTTACCAATGTTGCAAACACCCTTTAAGTCAAGAATGACAAGGACATCCAGGTATTAAACTCAGTAATTTTGTCGACTAAAAGTCATGAGGTCGTTCAGACACAGTACTAAAGTCAGTTTAACTCTTGCTTGTGATCTGTCGTCAGGTCACAATGTTTGATTGCAACTGAACTAATTGCCAATAATCTGTCCTCAGAAGCTCTACTATTGAGGTACATTTGATGAATTGTAAACACTAGCTGGAAAAGAAGCGACTTGTTTACAGTCTGCGCCATATTATGTGATATACTCAAAGCTGGTACCTGGCTACAGTGGTAGTTTTGTGGTTCAACTCACATGCCCAAGGAATTGTTTTCATGTACCAGCATGCTGGAATACGGTGAGGCACTCGACAGCAGTAACACGCCGCGCAGTTTCTATTAATTAACCGGATGTTAGAATAATAGGGTCGCGTCTGCTTTGACCTCTTAAAACTCTTATCGGGTACTCAGTACTGTCTGAACGCAAGGGGAACACATTTTTACGATTGCCCCCCACTGGTCGTTTCGGGTCAACTTTAGTACGCTGTCTGAACATGCCCATTGTTTGGAGTCAGTGAGTCAGCAAACAGGCTTCCATACAGCCTGAATGGAGTGATGCACAATATGTACCCAAAATGCCTCCCATACAAAAATAATTTTTTCAATGGACACTGAAGACATGTTGTAATACAGGCAAAACCTTCCAAACTGGATATCTATCCTTGTTGTAAAAACCTTTAGAAAGGGAACACTTGACTGAAAGGGTGGTGACATTATACTAATTAAAGCTTACAACATTAAACGTATAGGCCTAAGGTCTACATATACATGATCCACCTAAGAAATTGCAAACTCTCCAAGACTACTGAACAATAAATATGAAACTAAAATGTGGAAGAGGGTTGAGGAATCTTGTTTCTTGGATATGAGGCAGCAGTGTAAAATGATTAGCAACCCCAGGTTAGAAACCCCAGGTTGGGTCTCAATTCAAGACCAGGTGGAAACATTTCTGGTCGGAATAGCCGGTGTGAAATAGCTATATTATTGTTGTAAAGTCTGAGTCTAACCCTTTAACAACTTGTATCCATAATGGCTGTTACTGCCAAGGCCAACTAGAGTGTTTAATCCAGTCCCATCCAGCAAACAACGAAGAGTCATGAAAAGTACAAGTGTGTACCAATTCCTATCCATCCAAAAACACTGAATGTAAGTGTTTTTGATGGAAATGTGGCAAATTTTGGACTGCCTGTTATTAGTTTTTAAAGACAAAACAAAAAAGGGTACCACTTTGCACTTAAGTCTCATCAGCAGTTTTTCTTAAGATTGAATTTATTTTTTAAGAATACCTGAAACCAGCCCAAAATGTGTTTCAGCATGTAAAGAGAAATGAAGGCTTATACTGTCAATACTTGAGTAGACTCATTTGCTGGGTTTTTTGTGGTATTTTAGAAAAGTTACTTGTTTTCCCTCGTCCATTTTTTGATTGGAATTTGAGGATAATTACAAAATAAATCATACTAGTCAATTTGAATTATTTTCAATAAAAGCCTGTATGGCCATTCACATGTTGAAACACTTTTGGTTCATTTCAGGTTCTTCATGAAACATTACAACCATTGCAAAAACTGCTAACGTGGCGTTTGTAAAGTTGTACCCTTTATTGTGTTACTTGTTTGTTACAAAATGGGTGGATTTCGTATGTGGGTGTTACTTTTATTCAAAAGAAACTGAAAGTTTGGATATTCTTAGCGTTCTTAAAACAAATTGTACTTCAGATGAAACATGAAATTTTATATGTAATCAGCTTCTTACCTAAAAGGTTTGTATTTGATTTATTATCATTTAAAGGCACTGAACACGTTTGGTAATTACACAAAATATATATCAGCATAAAAACTTACTTGGTAACGAGCAACGGAGAGCTGTTGATAGTATAAAACATTGTAAGAAACGACTCCCTCTGAAGTAACTTAGTTTTTTAAAAAGGAGTAATTTCTCACTAAAATAATAAAATACTTCATGCATGAAGCCTTTTATTAGCATCTGAAAGCACACAAAGCTGTGCAACAAGGGTGTTTTTTCTTTCTTTATTTTCTTGGAACTTCGGTGACCAATTGAGCCCAAATTTTCACAGGTTTGTTATTTTATGCATATGTTGGGATACACCGAGTGACAATAGAGTTTTCTGGTAGGTTACTGTTTGTGAACTCATCATCACAATAATCTTGCTTTATCATTTTTGGGAGTCAATGTTACCTAGGGCTCGATTTTGGGAGAAAAATCCACAAGAATACAGGGCTTGTAGATCAACATTCTTACTGCACCAGCAATTTGTGTACAAGACCAGAATCAAAATAAGAAAAAAACATCCTGATCCTGAGTCCTGATACAGTTTAACATGCATTTTACTGTTTTTATTTTACAATTAAGCACTATAAAGACATGTAACAGAAGATCGATCTCATCTGTCTTTTTGGGTATTAAGTTAACTTCATTACTGAACAGAATTGAAAGGTATTTTCCAGAATCAAGGTCAGCATTTGAACATAATTTGTTTCTGTTCAAGATAATACACAATAAGGTATTGTTATTCAATTGTAAAACACAAGACTGCCGGACTTGTCTGGTCATAAGTTTACTGGCCCGACACTAAAACCACTGGCCACGGCCTGCAATCCAGTGTAAAATTTGAGCCCTGTTACCGTGTGATATACAGTGTAGTGTGCATTTTAGGCAATGCAGTGCTTACAAGTTGACTCCCACAATAGCGAGCTTGGCAGCAGAAGCCATCTTTGATGTTGGTTCAAGAGGTCAATCAAAAACTTTCACTCATATTGATAAATCTGTTCTGTTTTTAAACTATTTGGGGTTTCATTTTCTGGAATTCTCCTTTTGCGCAGAAACACCTTTTCCTGTATTGTATATAAATGAATTTGTTGCAAGTTACTTGTTACAAAAACAGCAACAACTGAAATTTCCTTTATACTTTTCAACCACTTCTTTACAAGTCGTGTTGCATATTTTGCTTCTTCATTGTTTACCTTGAACTAGCTATAGTGTGTAGCCAGGCCTGTGTGAGCACCGACAAATATTGAGCATCCTGAGGTAACTCTGGGTCAGCTTTCAAATGTCACTCACACAGTGATTCATGGTTGACTGCTAGAGGCAACTAAGGGTTTATATCATCATGCATGCTCTATAAGCTTTTTAGTCAAACCTTTTAGATTCTACTTGCAGGAAACAGCTAAAATTCTCTCAAATCAACCAATATGAGTTTATGTTGGGTTGTGTTGTTTCAATCCTCAAAAATCAACTAATTTGAATTTACGTTGGGTTGTGTTGCTTCAATCCGCCTAAATAACCAATATAAGTTTATGTTGGGGTGTGTTGCTTCAATCATTCCAAATCAATGGAATGTTTGGGTCTGCTGCTTCAGTTCTCCCAAATCCAAGAAACCCTTTTTATTTGTTTATGAATGAATTAACTGTACATCCCATGTCCAGAGACAACCCAGAAGAATCTTCATACAGGGTAGGGTCAATGCCCTCTCTATCTCATGCTCTATGAGAGTACATTTATTCCCAAAGTTAAAGTAGCATGACATTATCTGGTAGTTGGTAGAGCGCCGGCTCTTTAAATCGAAGGTGGTTTGTTCCAATCCCACTCTAGTCAATTTTTCTTTGGTCAACCCTAAATCATTTGAAATTTACCCAGTCAGTTTCCCTTGTGGTTAATAACTTGATTTCTGAAAATGTAATTACTTTTGAGTTTAGAAGTAATGTACCACATCAACTTGATTGTGGTGATCCTGATTTTTATGACTGGAAAAGCTTACTTGCACAGCAACCTTTTTAACTTGGCATGTTAAGTTCAAATGTTTTGAAAAATGAAAGCATTTCAAAATGAGGTACTATTGTAGATTTCAGGGTGATTGGTAAATTTTGTAGACTTGACTTGATTGACTATTTGAAAGTGAGGTCAATGCTACTACTATACCATTAATGACTTGATGAGTGTCCTTTGTTATTGCTACAGGAATCATTTGCTAAAGTTGAATTTGTCTCTGCTAACCTCATCAATACAGGTTTGTTCTTTAAACTGTACTGGACTTTGTGGCTATTTCTTTCTACATGTAAACAATCCTTTCATGTATGTATACAGGCTTTCAACTTCCTTTTGTAAAAGGCAAATTAATTGCAATTCTGCCCCTACGTATCTGGCTTATTTTCTGTCAGGTACATATGTAATTTAAGAAATTAGATTGTAAAGGAAATCCAGGCAAAGCCAAGGTAGCAAATTTAGAGGCCATTGTTCGCATTAATTTGGTTTGTTAAAGGGATCTTGCATAAAATAAAGTGGTGGAATGATTGTACATTTACCCATACCTTGTTTAATCAAAACAAGATTTAGAACCCTTTTTCAAATGAAAGCTCAAATTGTGGCATTTTAGTGAAAAGTCTCAACAATTGATTTGTGAAAATATATTGGTAGAAGGAATCTCAATATTTTTTTTAAATTTCAGTTTCAATTGAAAATGAGAGTGGTTGGCATAAAATTAAAGTTACATTGAGGAAAGGCAGTTTAATTGCAAATCTATTACCAACACTGTGAAAGATCCACATTCCACAATAAATCCAAAGATACTATTTTATGGAGTTTAGGGCTTGTACATATGTCTTGCACAGTTACTGGCAATTTTGTTATTTATTGGATGAAGGCTCAACATAATTCATCATTATTTCTGTCTGAAAAAGAGTATTGTTCACATATACTCTCCAAGAACGTTTTAAAACAGTTTACAAGTGATGTACTTTGTCATTTGAAAGTTTATCAATATCAAATTAATAGTATTCTGATGAAAAATGAAATTGCCAGCTATTTTTTGATCATGTAGCAAAATGCATGTAGCATGAGCATTGGGCCTTTCATGTGTAGTGGTCATTTGTGTGCATCTTCTTCTGCCTGGCATTTAGTTGTAACCAGTGATAGTGGCGTATCAAACTTCTTCTTTTTTGTAAGTTTTGTATAGTATTAACAACTTCCCATTGGTATTGTAGTCATATGCTAAGTGGTCTTGATTTGTATAGAGTTGGCCACACAATGTGAACTTATGTTGAACAGTTCTAAAACTGTTCATGAATTTGCTACTAAATTGCTCGTTGATGTGTTTGTAAGAATAATTGTATGTGACAAGTTTCTCATGAGGAACTGCATTTATACAATTACTTGATGTACAAAATTACTTTGTGTAAAGTTCTGTTTCTATAAGTATTAATGTCATAGATCTTCTTAACTTGTTGCTGTGCGGTATTTGCTTTCAGGAAATCCTTCCAGTTGTCATTTAACAGTTTTGCACGTCAGTCACAACTAGGCAAATGTCATCGTAGAAATGTACAATTTCTAAGTGTAACAGTACCATTCTAAAAATTCTTGACCTCACAATTGCATGTTGAATATAATAAACTACATGTATTATTATACATCGCTGTAGCCATCAAATGTTTAATCTATCAGCCAACTGTAGGTACAGTATACATTGATGTAGCTATCAATTGTTTTACCTACCAGCCAACTGTAGGTATAGATTGCTGCAGCTATCAAAAGCTTTAATGGGCGCAGTCATTATTATTGCAGGTGCATCTGCAGCACCTGGGTGAGAGTTCAGAATTTAATGTCTGGCCACAGACTCTCTGTGATCACGATGACAGTGCCTCTTTAATGGCATGTTGGCTCTGTCATACAAACTGCTTAGTGTTCTGGAACCATTACATTTATTTAAACACGAACAAGCTTTCCTAATTAAACACTTCTTTACTACAAGTGGAGTGTTAATTGTACACCGTGTGCACACCTTTCTAGTCTGATCAGATCTGATTTTACTTTCACTGTGGATGGGAGTCAAAACATGCTCTGTACTCTGAAACATTTTCTGTCCAATGTTTCATATTTGAATAAACTGAATTATAACATCAGATGATAAAAACACCAACCAGATCAAAATGATACCAGATCTGAATTCATGATTAATGAATGACCAACATTTGTCTGCCTTCTGTGTGTTGAGTGTTGATATAGCTCTCATCCAGTGCATGTCTACGAACATGTACATAAACTGCTTGTTCACAACACCATTCTCTTGATGATGCCAAATAGAAAAACTCATCCAGCATTTGAACGTGGTTAAAGTAATTGTGTGTTATAGACTGTGATGTCAATTTCTTATGAGTTTCTAGACTGTGTCAATTTCTTATGAGATTCTTAGTTTGAGCATAGAGAAAGGAACTCTACGGTTTGGGCGAAACTGTTAACACACGTTCCATCACTAAGAATAAACCTCCGCAACAGAAAATGTGTCATCACAAAAATTATTACTAGAAAGTCATAAAGACAAAGTGAGCTCAGATAAGTTGTTTAGATGATCTAGAAATGGTCAATTACTTACACATTGGATCCTTACTTTATATACATGCAAGTATGCCACTTTAGTTTCTGGGTTGGTTTGATCCTAGAGCAGCACTGTTCTGATGTCATTTCCTCTAATTACAATTCTCCATAGGAGAGATACAGAACAACACTAATTGGCTCTGTGCAACCCTGTACTATAACTCCTGTAGCAACCAAAGTACTATCCTCATAGCAACCAATGGACTATCCCTAAAGCAAAAGCAGCTTCTTGGTACCTGCACTTCTGGACATAATCTGTATTTGGGATGTTATAAAACAAACATTGATTGCTTTTACTGATGTTTTTGTTACTGATCCCTAGGTGATCCCCGAAGTGGTAGATTTTTCTTCAGCTTTGCCTCAGGCGAAAATAAACTCGCCCAGGATCACAGTTTTAACCATAGCACTCAAAGCAGTCAATATTTGTAGATTAGTTTCACCTCTGTTGCAAACAAACTTCACATCTGCTGGTAATGATAACAATGATATGTGTAGTTCACTGAACTAAACCAAACAAGGAAAGTACTCCTAGTTGAGAGATATATCTCATGTTTGCATTGTATTCCTATCAACTTATCAATTGGCTTGATGCACATGTATATAAGAACCCTAGGCACTTTAAGTCATTAAGCACCAGTCTTTAGTATTAAACAAAACATGCAATATTGATAACAGCATGATTTCAAAACTAATATTCAAAGTGCAGTTAGTATCAACTTCGTGCCTATTGGTACATGTAAGTCATTAATTGACCCGAAGAGATTTGGGTCAAGTGTCTGACTGTCTGCATTTAAAGTGATGAAGTTTCAGATGTGTACTGTCCCATTAACCAATAAGCAGCAGATTAACTTGCTCATGTAGAGGCTGATTTACAACGTGGCTGATGTATGTGTAATGGCAGAATAACTATTAGACCTCAACTCTAGTAAAATATGAGTCATATTGAAAGTGACTAATCTAGCCCAATAATTTGGATATTACTTGCACCTGTGTATTCAAAAACCCTAATTTTGGCTGATTTGATCTCAAAATTTGTATTAAAATTTGAAATATTTATATTTCTCTAGATTCAAGAATATACTAAGCTTTCATTTAAGGTATTTCACACAAAAATCCACCAGTGATAACTGGTAGTTAATTTTCGGGATCCCGATATTATCTCACGTCCATCAGCAATACACAATTTTTTGATTTTTTTTTTTGTGTACTTTGTTCGTGGCATATGTTCGTGGCATATCTGAAGGTTTTTGTTTGTTCTTCATCTGTCTGAATTTGAAATATATTTAAATTTACAAATATTTCTTTTGGCGAAAAATGAGCCATGGATTTTTAAGGATGATTATATTTTACTTTAATGTAAATAAAGAATTCCAATTAGATATGAACATATCACAACGTACAAAGTTTGCTAACACATGTTTAGGAGAACAGTATCACTATGATAAACCATATCAAACTTTAGATTCTGACTAAACCCAATATGACATCCTTTGTCAACATTCATCCTGAAATGCCATTCTATTCAGACTGGAACTTGACCTTAAGGACTTAATAGGTCTTTTGTATGACCCTTGATACTTCAAGTTAACTAATTAGAGGGTAGTATCAATATCTTAGGAAAGTTTAAGTATAATTTGAGTATATAATAAGTTAAATCTTACCAGACAATGACATCATCAACACAAAATGAAGTGGTCATGGCTGGTGATGTATTCTCTATTTAGAAGGATTTAGTAAAACTTGAATTTAGCTTGTTTATAATTAAAAGTGTAAAAATGGATTTTATAATATCATAATTTGTTTTAAATAAGAACTGTGTACAACTACAATCAAACATGTGCATGTATTTTATTATTTCTTTTGCAAACAGTTAGAACACAAAGTGATTCCAAAGCATTACCCAACACACTGCATGATGAAGATATTTGTTCCCTGGGAATGTTTTGGATTAATATCATGAACTGATCTTTCCTTGTTTCAGGTTCTGTATCTAAAGTATTTGATGATAATGGAAGTTCCTTTGATGTTGTCGTCAACCTTGCTGCTCAGACCAAGTATGGATGCACAGATGAGGTTAGATCTAGTTAATCACATCGCATTGACCAATAGGGTGTTGCCATCTTGGTCATGTGACCTGCATACAGTCACAGTCATAGGCCATTTTTGAAACTACCGATTCTCCTTTGGCACCAGCTTAGGATCCTTCTTGGTCTCTGTTAGTTATTTTGAAAACTGACGCTATTGGTACAGGGCTTCAAACAATAAGTAGACCAAGCCAAAGCATATGCCTAACAAGCTGGGTTCATAAAGGGTAAAAGGTAGTATTCTCTTCTGGTTATACTTGGGTTTAACTTGGTGGAAATCATGAATAGCTGCACCATAATAAAGCTCCATGGTCTGGAGTATTGACGAAAAAGTAAATTGCGTATATAACCCTGATGCTTAATTGGTGTAGAGTTGGTGGAACAGTTTGTTTAGAGGCAACTAGGTCTTTGTGATCTCATGCCCTCACCTCAAAAGGCCAAAGCAATATGTACATGTATGAAGTACATGTATGTACACAACTCAGATTGTTGAAGACTGTGAGCATTTGAGAAATACAAAAAACCTTTTAGCTTTGAATGAATGCTTTCTAAAAACAATGTTGTGTCATCTCGCTATTGAAACAGTTCAAAGAATTTTTTATTTTAAAAGGTACAGAATTTATTATTATAGTCTTCCATTTTTGGATGTTCGAAGTGAATAAGGCTGTCTGGGCATACAGTACAGTCATCAATTGTATGATATTATTCACATGGATTCTCTGTACTGTAGAATCCATGAGTACACAAAGAGGTCTTGCACTGATTTCCCAGATGGTGACTGCATTATGTACAATGGAGACAGTCTGCATTATTCATGCAAACAGCAAATGCCGGCTTGGCAAATTCCTTGACTTTGTTGAACATCACTGAACTTCATACAATGACCACACTGTACTATTAATAATAATGTTTGCTCCGGTGTTGTTCCTCATACCTGCTATACCAATGACAGCAAATCAAATGGGAAACCTACATGATATAGTCATTTGACACATGACACCTTAGGCATAATCTCCATCTGTGGCATTCAATGCGAAGCAAACCTTCCCAGGTCAAATAAAGGATTTACAAACTTTCCAAACAAAGTGCAAATCTAGTATGTTAATCAACCAATGGCAAAGAAGTATCTAGCTTGATGTGACATGGGACCATGTGGAGGCTAATAACGAATCATGAATATTCATTTTTGTGTCGAGGTTCTTTCACGCAGTCGTGCCTTACAGGGAAAGATGCTTGGAAGTATTCCACAATATCAGACTTTATTAAATGGTATCTTTCTTTACTTGTGCATTAAGGATCCTACATGTAAGGCACATGCATCATTGGGTTAGAGCATTAAGGATCCTACATGTAAGGCACATGCA
>JAUELU010000042.1:3280162-3290377 GCA_032357145.1 Evasterias troschelii | reverse complement strand
CTGTTGCTTAGTTAGTGTAAACCTTACTACTTTGATTCTTCTGTTGCTTAGTTAGTGTAAACCTTACTACTTTGATTCTACTATTGCTTAGTTAGTGTAAACCTAACTGCAATAAACTGCTTTTTATTCTTCTGTAGTTACTGTGGACTCCTGAGTTGAAGATGAACACAATTCATGTTGAAGATTTATGTTTGGCAATGTGGCACTTAGTACAACATGGTCAACAGGGTCATGTCTACAATACTGTGGACAAGTCAGATACAAGTAAGTCATGATATTCTTCTAGTTTTCATTATCACTTAGAGGGTTGGTAGAACTTTGGTTTTGGGAAGAGTATATATTTGTTCCCATCTAGTTTTAACACGGGGAATTCTGGGAACTTCAAGGCTAACCTGTGGGATTATTTTTTGGAATATCTGATTTGAACAAATTATTGTTATTAATATTTTATAGAAAATCTTAGTCACATTGCAGCCATGATTAAACTAAGTAAAGACAACAAACTACGTGTATCTCATAAAATCTACAGAGATTTCTTGTTCTCTTCCATGAAAATGTGTATTTGCTCACGGTGAATTGGCCAAACCCTTGGCTCGTACGCCACGCTCGATAATCGGCCATGGCATGCTCTAATCTCAAACTATATACCTCCCATGCCAAATAAAATATAAAATAATGGTGGCAGCCAATTAATCTCTTGTTTGAACAACAAAAAGATGAAGGTCTGGTACTTGGAAGTACACAATAATCCTCAGAAAAAGGGAGATTTTGAGCATGAATTCCAGTACCCTTTGTCCCTCTTTGTATGGGGTAAATGAAGCAAGCACGATTAGTGCATGAACCGTGCACACTTCACAATAGAATGTCTGGGCATGTTTACATGTCTCCCCCTGTTGATCTCTTCTGGCGTGTATAAAGGCCTGTTGGCAGCATCGATCCCATCTACAACTTGAAAAGGTGTTTATCAGTTGTGCATGTATACACTGGTTAAGAACACATCATAAGAATAACCTTAGAGTAAGCATCAATGAAGTATTATCTAGTTCATGATATTCCTAACAGCTCAAGGTTCCATGGCTGAATTGGTGTGCAGAATATTTGACATCAAACATGACTACTTTGGAACAGTCATCTCCAACTTTGCCCGGGTAAGTTGACAGAATATTGCATGAAATGATCTCAGGTTACAGCTCCTATACATCCTAGTAACATCTGTAATATATCTGATATCATTCAAATGGCATAATCCTCATCATTCAAAATGCGGGATAAAAAGTTGCTCTATTGTGCGAGCTAGATGGTTGTAACTTCTATATTGGAATGGAGTTAACCTCTCATCTCTTTCAAGGTCCTAGGAGAATGCATTTAGTAATAGGCTCAGGTGCCACCTGTGAGTCACTCATCTTTACAATTTGGTCAGAAACCCAGAAAGCGCTGATGAAATTACAGTGCCTTTAAAAAGGTTTTCAAAAACGAGTGTAAACTTTAGTTTTGTTTTGTTGTGTATTTTCTTACAGAATTATGAGTTGATGGATAGTTGACTCAAAACACCCTTGTTAAAGGGAGGGTGAATCATTGTGTTTTTTGGGTTTTTTTTTTCAAAGTATCGATTTGTTCCTATCGCCTAATTTTCAGCAAACATACAAAAACCTGTAAAAATGTCATCAAATTTATTTCAGTTGGAACTTTTTAGTGAAAACATTAAGAAAAAGCAATGTATGTTTTGCCAGGGATTTGTTTAAATTTTCCGTGCCCACCTTCCATATTACTCTTTTGAACATTTTGGAGCTTCTTGAGTAATCATTTCCTTCAAAAATGAAACCCTGACTTTACAAAATAATGACAACAAAGAGGCTCATAATTAGTGCTAGGATTTGATGTTGTCGTTTGAGAACTTTGAGTAGGCATCCACTGTGATTCGGCCATGAGCCAGGGCTGATAATCTGCCATGATGCTGGAATCTCAGAAAATTCAGACTTACCTCACATTGAGCAGAATAAAACGACACGTTTGCACAACAACAGGACAAAGGTCAGGGAAGAAAAACCTAAAACAAATTTCACAAGGCATGTTTTCCAGAACCCAAGTGTATCATGGTAGGTGCCTGCCTCAACAAGCTACACATTGGAAAGTCCGGGTGTCAGCTATGTCAGGCAAACAAAAAAGTCTGCCGTAAAGTCTCTGTCCACAAAAAAAATTGCGGATAAAGACGTCGTCCGACACAAAGTGGTAATATACATTACATGTATTAACAAAATTGACAGTTCTATCAGAGATCAATAACATAATGATCTAAGCTTGAACTTGATGCTAATATTTGGACTCAATTTTACTAATTTTGTTTAATTGAAACAGCTGAATATGGCTGAGATTGTAGATGATTCAAACGACAAACATTTTGAGCCATGGACTGAAGCCTGTAATAGAGATGGTCTGCAGTATACCCCATTGAGCCCATATCTTCACCAGGTATGTACATTGCATGTAAATGAGAAAATAAAATGAGCTGTTGCAAACTGCCTACCAACCAAAAGGACCTATGGTATGAATACATGTACATAAAACAGTAAATGGTTTGTCTTTTCATGGAGAAAGACTCTGCTAGTGTTGAAATGCAGACCATTAACTATTTTTGTGCATGTGTAATAATGCTATGCTCTGAAGTCTAGAGCTTTTTTGAACTCAAAAGTGCAAAATGTCTTTCGATCTTGGATGAAAATCATAAAAAGAGACTGATAATTAAATAGTGTTATGATTCTGATGTACTTGATCTTCTAAACAGAGGTATGCTCTTTTAGCTGTCCCAGACCCTTCTACCACCATCCTCAAATGATTTGCCAAAGCTAGCAAAACTGAAGACTGATCAAGTCTGAAGACTTTAATAAATATGTTTGTATAACTATTTGTTTCTTATCCAAGTTTGCCCCAAACAAGGCTTAAAGCCACTCTTGGTAAGGGGCTCCAAGAAGGGAAATATTAAAATTGAAGCTGAAAATAACTAAGGGGAACCTAAGGTAGGAATTGATATTCCTCTTAAAAAACGGTCTAGATTGTAGGATGGAGTGAAACATGCACCAGGCAGGAGTTCCAAAGAGACACGGTACTAAGAGATAAGTAAGTTCTTTATGACAAATGTTTGTCTTAACTCTAAATTGTTTATGATACATAAACACTGTATTGATTTGCTGTGCTTTGACTAGGAGCTGTTGTACAACAAACATTTGTACATGGATGGACGGAAACTAGAGACCACTGGCTTCCAGTTGACCAAACCACAACTCACTGAGGAATTATTAAGACAGGTATGTTTGAGACTGAGACATGGTTACTGTATTGTTATCTGATCTAATTCATAATCCAATCTTATTCAATGTAGTCCCCAGCAAGGTATATTTTTTAGTAAAGCCGTGTTGGACTTCTTCTTTTTTTCCCTTTTTTTTTTTTTTAGGGGGGGGGGTAAACTAACTGAGCAAATGAGTAACTTGACCATTTTAAGTCCAGTGCGAACATTTTAGGAAAATTTCACCCAGTGAAGTTAACTCAAGTCCAATGGGTAGTTTAACCGGCCACCTTCTGTCAAGGTAAAGTAACCTGGTCAAACTAACTGAGCCTACAGACACATCGTCCCAGTGAAACCAGCCAGTAAAATAGCACGTTGAGTTCACTGCAAAGCCATGATCACATGACACACGGAAGTAAAGTACGACATCCATGTACTGGTGATGTTCACGCGGATATTGGTGTCACAGTTGTATACAGAACTCAGAAATTCTGTCACTTTTCTTGAGTTGTTTTTCTTACTTTTATTAGCTGTGTTTCTCTTTAACCAATGTTTGCAACCTAGGTCATGTATTTTGTCACATCCGGGTAAAGGTCACTGGCTTAGTTCCCTCTTAGTTCCCTCTTGTGTCAGTCGGTTTGTTTCATTATTGTTTCTTGGTTATTTCACCTATGTCAAATAATCCAAGTGCAGACACCGGTACAAAGATTTACGCATTAGAATGTTTGAATGTTTACATGACAATAGTAAATCAGTGTGGTTTAACAGTTTGTGTTTGTCTGTGCCAAGCTCTTTTAGTTAATCCTTTGGTTTTGTAAACTTGGCTGATCTTTTATTGAAACTAAAAAGAGAAAATAGAATTAGCTGTTGCAAACTGCTTACCAACCAAATGGACCTGAGGTATAAATGCAAAAATAAGTTAGTGGCCTGACTTTTCGACCCTAGCAGAGTCTTTCTCGAAGGCTAAAAAGAGATAACAAAATGAAGCTTTTGTCAGTTAATAAGTTTTTTCTCCAGCCTGGTTAGGATCCAAGGTGGTTTATGTAAAGTAGAGGGTGATAAACCCCCTGCTAGCAATTGACCCCCACTCAGCCCTCAACTCAATATGATAATGTTATTTTCAAATGTAAAGAAAGTGATGATGTAACACATTTCACAATAATCCTATAAATGATTCAAAAGAATTATCAATTGTGTGTTTCCTTTCTTCTTCTTCCCGGTTTTGCGCCAACTTAACAAAATTGAAGACTGAGGCACATTTTTCTCCAATCTTCATGAGATCATTTTTTTCCTTGCAGTCATTTTTATGTTGGTTATGATTAAGTCTTATTGGTACAAACAATTTTTTGAGTGAGCTCTTGTATCATTTGAAGCTGTCATTGTTTCTCTCTTTATTTCTGCTACAGATGTTGGATGATTATGTAAGCATGGGTCTGTTTCCTAAATCTCTGGCCCCATCTCTAAGGTAATATCAGTCGTATCTGCTTGGAGGATGAGGCAACAAGCCAGGAGGTGGCATGTGGTGCTGATGATTCCTGCTATTATACATGTACACATTGATCTCTATTATACTTGCTGGATTACAGGGTTATGTAGGTATACAAATTACCAGGTATTGTTGTATAAGACCGTTGGGCTGTTTTGTTTTTAGCTGGATTTGTGGTCCTACTTCTTGGTTGGGTTTAAGATTATGTTCAACTTGTTTTTTACTTTGTGTAGTCAAGAAACCTAATTCATTGTGATGGTTATTGAGTTTGATACACTAGAATGTTGTCATGGGAAGGGTTATCAAAATAGAGGTTGTTATAATGTCAGCCATGTGAAGGCATTATACTTGTAAATAACTGAGTCACATTATCAATACTTTGTATCATTAGGAATGAAATGTCAGGAATTGTTTTCATTGATCTTTTGTCTTCAAATTTTATCGATGATCACAGAAATTATGAAATAGTGACTCCAGTATAACAGAGATCACCGATGTGTACGATTGGACTGTAGAAAGACCAAGGGTCTTTGTTGTGCTTTCTCGATGTAACGTTGATGTTAAACAGAAACAAAAGTGGCTTATATATACTGGTGATTGATGCCTTGCATTATATGCAAATTGTTTGTTGTTATTTGATTGTTAAATTCATTGACAGCCAGTTAATTATGTAAAGTTTAATTTTTCTGTTAAAAAGAAGTCTGACTGTTTTACCTTCCATCACCTATGGTGATTTTAATTGATGCAAAGATTTGCTGTTTTTATTCTAGTTTCAAGTTTTAAAACCAGTAATGTATGACAAGTACACAGACACCTCTACAGTGAAATGTGCAATTGTTGTTAAAACAGTAGTTTTTATTCCAATCATTTGGGTATGTGGGTATTGTTCTCATGCTTTTCATGCATAGATTACTAACTTCCTTAGAGATGATAACATGCTCTTCCATTACACAGGCATTATTCAGTATGATTGCTAAGTAGAACAACACACTTAAAATACGCAACAGGTTTTTTGTTGTGTCATCTTGAAAACCATCTTCTGAATGATTCGGCCCCAAAATAGGTCTGCTTTCAGTTACCTGACCAACCCTACTTTTACAGCACCACTATACTTCTCAGAGAAAACTCCCCAGATATTGATAGTTAAAAGGCATGTGTTAAGACGATGTTGCTACAATTTCTAGTAGGAAGTTTGGAAACATTTGCCATTTGCGATGCTACCATTTCCAATACAGCGAGCGGTAACCTCATTCTGTGAGCTGTACAACATTGACAACCCTGGATGGATTTGGCAGGCCGGTAGGACAGCCAATTGGCAGTCCAACAAAAGATGTCTGACTTTTACCAACTTGAATTTGTGAACCAATAACTATGGAAAGAAGAAAAAACCCACAAAGCCATCATGGAAAATATTAGCAGTTTGTCCATACAGTGTGATGCTATGCGCTACAAACTCTAAACTTGTAGTGTACTTGCTCTCTACTTGTTGGATGGTTATTGTGAGACTCAAATGTACACAGCAATGAAACCGTTCTAAGTGTTTTAACGAAAAATATGTTGTAAATTGTTGAAGGAGTTAGGGAAGACTAATAAGAATAATTGATGTGGGGAAATATTCTGAAATGCAGACCTTGGGTAGGGGGGCTACTTGCATAAATATGAAAATTGTGGGTAAAATCACTCAATGATCATTAACATGTTCGGAACTTATTGCGAGCCAGAGCTTTCAGGTGGTAAGCAGTTATAGTTGATAATCTATGGAGCATAAACCTGCTTGACACCCAAGGGCCTGCTTTTAGGCTAACATTTTTATTTTTATGCGATGAATATCAAAGACAATTTGCTGTTTTCTGGTGAGCGTGTGAAGATTGATTAGAATGAGTCAATGCAACTTGTGAAAGTATGTTGTTCGCTCTAATGTCAAGCTATTTGGAACTGATTGAAGCAGAACTTAATCCCGAAGCTTGCTTGAATGTGTGATGTGTAAACTACCAATCATGATAAATTATTTGAAAAAGAAATAATACTGATAATAATCGGACAGAATATTCCAAAGTTATATATGTTGCTGCAGGAAAATTAGATGTGGTGGCATTGCTATTATGTGTATGTTATGAATGTGAATGAAATATTAAAAAATTGTGTGCAATATAAAAACAAAATTTAAATCGTCTTAAAAACTAATGCCCATGATGCCATTGAAGCAAATTCAGTGTTCTTTAGAATATTATAAAATATCAACATACAGTTTTAAAAATTCACAAAAAGGAAAGTTGGTCTTTAAAAAATATCGCCCTAATTTTTGCAACCAGCACATAGGTTTAAGGATAACAAGAAAGTATGTTTGGCAAAACTGTTTACAAGTAACCGGAAACAGAGGTCAAGTCTTAGTCTCGATTTTTTCAATTAAAACTTTGTTAAAACTATTTTACTTTGATATATGTCATCGCAAAATTTTACTTTCCCAACAATATAATATACATTTTTATAGCCATAAACTAAAGTATTTGAAGAAATAGAATCTCGCATATGCAAAACTCATGGTTAAAGGGACACGTTGCCTTGGATCGGGCGAGTTGGGCTATGAAAAGCGTTTGTAACCGTTTGTTATAAAATGCATGGTTAGAAAGATGGTTTAGAATACAATGAACCAACAACATTTTGTGGATTTTTGACTCCACAAAATGGCGGACCGTGTTAGTTCGCAAAGTAAAAGGAAAACCATGCATTTTTGAGGCATATTTGTGTGGATCATTGTATTCTACTTTCAAAACATCTTTCTAACCATATACATTTTATAGCAAATGGTTACAAACGCTTTTCATAGACCAACTCGCCCGATCCAAGGCAACGTGTCCCTTTAAGATCAACTTGGAAGTTTGAATACGCTCAAGACTTGCTCCGTCTAAAAGCCCTCAAACTTGCTACGAGTCTCAGTTTCCCCTACCCTTTAAAGGAAAGATGTTTAAGAATCATTTTGTTTTGTAAGATCATGGGTTGATGAAATTAAAATTTGAGGATTTTGCTCCGTTATAAGATATTATGCAGTAAACAAAGTTTCAATGTCTTATTTAAGAAATGCATCGCTGAAAATATTGATGATGGTTTTGTCTGAATGTGATTCAAGTTTTGAAATTGACAGAAGTTGGTTAATGAGTCAATGTTGTATAGACCACTTGCAGATAAATTAGGATTCAAAGAGTCAAAGCAAACAGTCGCAACAGTTTGAACAATGTAACACATGCTAAACCTAGCACAATAAACACCAAATATTTCCCTCACTAACATTCCTATTAAGTGCTGTTAAACCGTACTGTATGTTTTACAAGTTCAATTGCTTGATCATTCAAACAAACTACAGCATGTTTTATTTAAATGTTTATATAGTTTACTGTTTATAGTTTTTGATGCATTAACAACGCTGGCCAATAAATTTGGCTCATTTTCATTTTCTCAGTTTTGAACTCAAGCAGTCATTTAAAGTTCTTGCAAAAATGGGATTCCTCTTTATTTTTTCATTTGATTTGCTGTCATGACACTCAAGTTTAGTTTAGGCATTCAATTTAGTTTTAAAGAATTTAAAAACACTTTTTTATCATTCTAATCTGTTGGTCAATTTCTGTTTTCCATTTTCAATTTGTGTTATCAATTTGGGAACCACTGTAATTATTATTTCCCTTTTTCTGTTTTTGAATGATCTTTTCTGTGACCTGAATGTTCAACTGATGAAATGAAACAAGTTATGCCGATTGAAGGGAGCATTCTGTTTAAATGAAATTTACAAAGTTGTTTTTGTTGAGACTGAAAACCTTTATATAATCTAAATTGGATGATGAGTCCAATAAAGTTGTTCGATAGGAAGGTTAAAAGGCTGTGTTAAATTGTTTTTGGATTAACAGCTCATGTGTTTATTTATAAAAAAAACAAAAACAACAATTTCAAAGTGTTGCTTTAGGACGGAACATACTTGCCTTGATTAGGTTATCGACCAAATACTTGTATACCATGTTGTGTATAGGTCTGTTCCTTGGATTAATAAATATACAAATATTAGACTTTTCCAATTCACGCAGCAAAAACGAATGAAAACAAAATGCACAAACAAAATGTATTCAATAATATTTGTTTTAACTCCCACATAGATCCTTGTCATTTGAAATGTTTTCACAATAAAAACAAAGTAGAAAGCACCTGGACAACTCTATGTACACGCCAACCTTGTCCACCCTGACATGACCTTGGCTGTTCGAACAAAAGAGTGCAGTTTAGGAACGATTATTATGGAAACAATGCTGCAAAGCATCCAATAACTATCGATATTGGATTCCCAACATTAAATGTTGGAGCGCGCCGTGAATGTAGACATTTTATTTTTGTTCATAATATTTCTTTACCCAGGGTATGCCCTAACAGTTAAGACTGCATGGTTTCCACCGGGGCTCTTTATACATGTTTACTACATGCATTGTTTACTATAAATTTACTGTAGATTGACTTCAAACTAACAATGACACCATGATCACCATGATGCTGGTGTGTAATTAAGGGACATTGTAGGGAGACCAAATAGTTCAATGTACACAAGATATGAAGTTTAATGTTTACCATGAAAAGAGACACGCAAAATTAATGTTATTTATGAATGTGTCGCTAGTGTGGGCCTTGATATTCTGTGATGTTTAAAATTGAATTACATTTTGTGAATTTTTCAGGAAACATTTAATTGCTGCAGCTTGCTTACCTACTGTCATGTCACCAGTAAATAGTATATGTCTTGAAAATATGCCTTGTGACCCTACAAATACAGCCCATAAGACCCCGAGTTGCAATTGTCATTTGCTTTCATTTAACTCTTTATTATATTATTCTAAGGTTTACTGTTCATACAAGTTATTTTTTACTTTTTTGTTTGTAGGTCTACCTCTCAAATATTTAATTTGGTGTTCAGTTTCACATTCAGTTCATTCAATTGCATTCTGTTGTCTTCCTATGAGGCTTTTGGAGCAGTATCCAAAGTGTATAAAAGACCAAATTGATCATAATCCAATTTAAAGTTTGTTTATTTTTTCTGAATTTTAATTCTCAATTCCTCAATGTACCATTCCAAATGGCTCACTTTATACTGTAGACTCTGGTAGAATCAGAAGCTGTTTAGCTTCTCTGGAGGGATTGAAGGTTGGTTTAATGCTGTGTGTGAACTTGCAAGAAATTAGTTTCCCTGTTAAACTGTCCCTAACTGTTTATGTTTTTGAAATTCCTGTTTAGTATAACCTTGGCTTTAGTCTTAAACATTGGTAATTGCCAAATACCTGTATCCAAACTTGATGTGGCCTAACATATACATGAAAAAACGAACCTTTAAAGGTTAAAGGGAGTTTATACTTTTGGTAAATTTCAAAGACCAGTATCCTCACTTGGTGTATCCTAACATAAACATGAAACAACAAAC
>JAUELU010000042.1:3172022-3203953 GCA_032357145.1 Evasterias troschelii | reverse complement strand
CAGCCAGTAATATTTAAAGGGAAGCTTTCTATCATCAATATCTTTAAACCATGTAAGTTTAATGTAAATCTGTGAGCGTTTCTGTTTTGTGTTTTACCAGAAGTATAGAGACCCTTTAAGTACAAAAATTTTAATTATTTTTATAACAAATTACTAAGAATATATTATGTTTATTTTCAAGAATTTCTTGTATAAAAAGAATTAGAAAGGAAATTTGACTTCTTTTAAAATATGTTTTGGTTTTTGATCCGCACAAGTAGATATATGACTTATGCCTTTAGTTTCTAAGATTTATGTGCAATTTATTTCCAAACAACTATAGCGTGTCTTTCATTTGCCTAGTGATCAATGGTAGATTTTGATTTGCCTAATGGGGAAGAAATTAGAAAGATTAAGCTTTGTAAACAAACCTGAACTTAGTAAAGAATATAGTGATGCACTAGCTCAGTTTTCAGGTTTTGTGAACGCACCTTGTCTGTCGTAATAGTCTCATCTACCCATTTGATCTAAATGGACACCTTTTCTCTGCGGTCATAGAAGGCAGTGATTATTATCATCCCTATATATCTACCATCTGTACCAGGTAAGTGTAATTTGCTGTTCTCTCAATCGTTTACTTCCCTACAATCAGAACTCCCACAGTGTAACTTTCCTCTAGGCCTACACCTTCACCAGATTACAACAATCTAATTCCCATAGCCTCCAACAATTCCCTCCATCAGAACTCCTGAAGTATACCTTCCCTCTAGGCCTAATCCTTCATTAGATTGCAACAAGCCTAATCACTACCCACACCAGATCAAAGAAAAGGCATATGTACAACTCCCTCAGATCTCATGAAGTATACTTTTCTCTAGGCTGTACCTTCACCAGTTTACCACAAGCCCTTCCCCTAGTCTCTAGATCAAAGAAGTGGCATCTCTACAATTCTCTCCTTCAAACCTCATGAGGGATATCTTTCCTCTAGGCTGTACCTTCACTAGCTTCCGCCAGATCAAAGAAGTTAAATCACTTCTTCCACCCAGGACCAGATTGCAGGTGAGTTACTTTCCCCAGTCTCCAGGAAGTTTAAAAGTATTTCCCTTGGCCTCCCAGTCCCAGGTCAGAGGTCACACACCGAACATTTGCCTTACACCAGATCAAAATAAAGAGGGAAACTTCCCAGTCCCTTCCATTTCCATTTCCAAGCAAAACTTTGTTTAGAGGTCATTTGAAATTACTATGGACGCTTCCTCCACAATGTTAAGAACACAAAAACACACCAATTGTACGGAAGTCTCAGTGATGTGTCACCACTGAACTGAATGTCACCCTTCCATTACCAGCTTTAAGAACTATAACAACACTTCCATCAAGCTACAAGTGGGTGTCACAACATGTTGGTCTGTTCCGTTGGTCTAATGCATTGTTTCCCTGGTAGGACTAGTCAGGCTGGTTTATTAAGGCTTATGTGACATGGATTAATTATTATCCTTAATCAGGTTTAAGTTCCTATAACTATAAGGATTAAGGTGCTGTTTGTATATATGGACCCTCAAAGAGGAAGGATTATTCCTAATCTTTGCAGAACTTTGACATATCTAATGATGCATATCTTAGGAAATCCACTAAGTTCCTAAGGCTAAGAGTCGGATGTTGTGCATAGTGACCTAGCAACTATGACGAAACTACAAAACTTTTTCAAAAACACATCATTATGAAATTATGAAGACTACACAAGGTGAAAGTTTTTAACCACATTTCATTTGAAAGTTTTGCTTTGAAATTAATAGTTCTTCAGCAACATCACGAAATGCCAAAACATAGAAAATCAGTAAACAAACTAATTTTGACTTTTGGGACCATTTTGAATTTTAATTAAGTTGACCAGTGTCTTACAATTTACGAAGTTATAGGTCTCAAAATCATCTAGTTTCTTACATGTTTTCACAAAGTGCCCCAAAACCTTTTTGTCACTTTGTGTATACATCGCAAAACACAGTGCCAAACATGAGTGCTCCAGCTTTTTTGTTTTCACATGCAGCCAAAACATTTACACTCATCGTGCTGCACACAGACCCCATTTGTACAGTTTTCACAAAAAACTTTCTTGTTAATTAAGTACATAATTGTTAATTAAGCATTAAAATAAAACAGATGGGTATGGTATAAGATCTCTACTTCCCTAATATATAGTATTATCTTCAAGCAGGCCACGAGGCCTATGGGACGCAGAAGCGCTATACTTTTCCGTATTCCACTCGCGCTTGTGTGATAACTTATAATATCACATGGCCCATATCACACCCTGCGTATTGTGTGTTCTAACTCTACGCACGTATTGCGGTTTTAAAAGCTAGTTTGCTTGAAGATAAAATATAGTGCTTCTGCGTCCCATATCCAACGAGGCCGAAGGCATTGGATATGTGACGCAGACGCACTATATTTTTCCGTATTCCACGAGCGCTTGTTTGATAACTTATATTATAGATTAAATGGCAACACTCTATTATAAGTTTAGCTTCAAACGTAGGTTTCTCCAAACATTAAGGTTTAGTTACAAGGGACTTTTTGGCACATTGTGGTGTTGCTGATGAGTTGTAGGAGTCCTTAGTGGAAACAGTGTTCAGTGCTTTAATTGTTATTTTGCTAAATTATAACTTAAAATTATAGGAATAGCAGCATTTCTTCAATTTCAACTTTCCTTATTCTCTGTATAAAACATGGGTTGTAACTACCCCATCAATTAAAAAAATGCTATCTTTATAAAATCAAGATATATGTCTACTGATACTGATACTTTTTTCGTTAGGCCTACATGTTATCAATCGTTCTCTGATATTTTGACCAACATTTTTCTTAAAGTTCACAATCCTCATAACAATTTTTGCACAAATTGAAATGTATAATTTCCTTAGCTAACATTGTGCTTTCTCACCAAGACACATCAAGCTTTTCTTCTTTTTACTTGTTTTCTATTAAAATAGCCAAAAGACATGAGTTAACAATCATAAGCTATGGAATTTCAAACAATACTACCAGTATATAGGCCTACTTTTAAAATGAATTTGATCACAGTCGCTGTTCGCACAGAGCCTTTAAGATAACTACAGGATGTCCCTATACATCTTGATATGTCAGTGCTTCTATGACCATGACTCTAATTAATAGATCCTTTTCTCATTCTTAAACTGTAATTGTAAGTCAATTGAAAATCATTCA
Source organism: Evasterias troschelii (assembly GCA_032357145.1). NCBI lineage: Eukaryota > Metazoa > Echinodermata > Asteroidea > Forcipulatida > Asteriidae > Evasterias > Evasterias troschelii. The sequence continues at coordinate 3,200,752 of JAUELU010000042.1, read as the reverse complement.
AAAGAGCATGATGTTTAATTGGTTTACTTCACTGTATTCACGCTTCTTCTTTTTTCAATAATTTGATTTTGTCTTACTTACAAATACCTTGTTTGTGTTTCAGGTTGGGGGTGAAGGCTAAATAAGGGGAGTTTACTGTAAACAAGCCTTGCTGTTGGCAGGAACAAAGTGGTTTTAAGCAAATATTTCAGTTTTAATGAGGAAGTTTCCCATTGAGGAAGAAATTGTTGTAGGCCAACTTGGTACATGCAAACACAAACTAATTTGTAAAGTCACAGTTTGACTACTGAGGGCGCTGTTCTATGAGATCACAAGAGGAAGTCATATGAATTGATTAATCAATTCGTAATGAGTCATAAAACACTGAAGTAAAAAAAAAAATTCCTTGAGTTTAAAATCTTTAGAAACAATTGCACAGGATAAACATGTATAATGGGCTTTAGCCAGTTGTTCGATATTTCACTGTCTTTACAGACAACTTAGATTATGTCTTGTTGTTTGCTCAAATATCAATTGTATTAAGTGCGCTAGAAGCAGAGTGAAAAACCATTTTGAGAAATTTTCATTTTTATTTAAATTTCCAGCACTTAGACAAATTTATTTGAAGTAAAATGTTACAAATCAAAATGAATACATGATACCACTTAATTTTTCCTCAACCAGGCCATTTCTGCACTTTTTTGCAAATAAATTTTAGTTCGTATAATTTGTCCTTTTCAAGTTGGTGACGAGAAAAAAACCAAGACAAATCATCAACAATAGACCCCTTGCATGTAACGCCACAACCTCAAACAGCGCCCTCATTGAGGTCAAAGGAAGACCTATCATTGGCTGCGAGTTGTGCAAGGCGCATACACACTTTTACAATTCCATTGTTTGACCTCAGTGATAGCAGCCTATGCAAGGGGTTGACAATCAGAGGTGTAACCAACCCCCCCTCCCCCTGAACCCTTGTACCCCTCTTGCACCCCAATTATAATTGTTTGCCCCCCCCCCCCCTGAATGTCTGGTTACGCCACTTTGATGGCAAAAGCAATCAAAATATTGGTTATTACTATACATCTACTGATGCTATTGCCTCAACTTTGACAGATTTCAGGAGGAAATATTTCTCTGGAGGAGTGAAACCAATTTGATCTTCATAATCAGTGAGCTTTCAGATTAAAACGTTCACATTTTTGTCTTGATAATAACCAATCATTAATAGACTGTCTTTAGAAAAAATACAAATCTAAGGACATTTAAAAGATCTAAAATTAGAGTAAAAAAAAAAACCCAAAACACTTATTTAACAAAAAATACATCCAGAAAAACAAGACTGTGTTAGGCTCCTCCACACCAAAATAAGTAAAATCCTCACTTTGATTCTTAATTGGACTCCATCTATCCTGCAGCTTTCAATGTCCATTTGACAGTAAATTATTAAATTAATAAACTTGTAAACAGATTATGACCCCATTACAAAAGTATTTCACACCATAGCAGGTTCCCACCCAAACACATCCTTACACAAATCTATATATATATATATATCATAACCTTTTGCTGACAGGGGTTTGTGGTTGAGTGAATATTATTAAGAGTTGACAGAAAGCTTGGTACTCAAAATTAATGTCCGATAGGATGAGGATTACTGCATCAAGTCAAACTTTGTTGTATGAGGTTACGGAATGTCAACCCAGTAATGGACATTTCCTATAGACATGAAAGACACAAGTCAAAATATGGGTCCAAAAGCTGTCAAGCTAAAACTCATTTCCCGCAAACATCTTTGAAAGAGATAATTAAATTTGTCCAGTCAAGTTCGTTGAAAAGCACTATACACACAAGTCCAGCACTCCAAAGTAACTCTTTTTGAACCTGTTATAAAAAGTAAAGCCCTCATTTCATGTGAAAAATCTTGCAAACTTCACAATATTCAAAAGTTAGATTTGCCTGTACTATAAATATATAGAGTACTTACAAATAGAAATAAATAAATTTAAATACATTGGAAATTCAATTCAGAGAATGCTAATTAAACGAGCTATTTAATTACCGCAATGGAATTTATAATGACTCACTTTGACAGATTTCTCACAGCAGAAAGTAATTATTAATCCTGAAAGATGGAAAGATTGAAACTATTGTAATGATACCATACCATGCAGCAAACATATGGTACACAAATCAATAATTTCAAAGAATGTTTTACAGGGTTACAGAAAGGTTAATCTATAATTTTAAATCAACAGGTAGGCTCTATGTAAATACAGAAAATATACTCTTCTCCTTAATAACAGTTATCAAGTACTTCATCACAGTCACCGAGTAAGTTGGCCAGTTAATGGAGTGGATCACAAATTGAAAAGGGGGAGTGGTTCAGCAGAAAGGGGGTACATCACTGCCCAAAAACTTTGCGTTGCTAAAAAAACTATTCGTTGCCAAATCGTCATCTTCACTCATCTTACACACTTCAATAGATCTTACATATAAGTACAACTTGTTATAAATAAATAAAAAATGAATTTCAATTTTCAAATATTTCTTTTGACCTACCAACCCTCATTTCAGATTTTTAATTTTCTTTAAACATTGACTAATCTGAATGGGCCCTAACAGTAGTAATAACCTTTGTTTGTTTCTCTACATGTTTGAATGTTTGAATGTTTCCCCAGCAAGGTTATCTAATAAAATTAAAAAAATTTCAAGGAATATTTAGTAACAGTATGAACTTAATAATTGAAACCAATAGGAATCAGATTTGAATGCTATCTGATAGTTGCTAGTAACTGATTCTGACATACTATGTTTTATTGTTACCATTAAATACGTTTTCTTGTATATATTCATAATGATGACAACAGTTTTACATTTTGATGAAACTTTTGCTGGTAGAGTGTCTGGTGATGTAGACAGTTATAATAAATAAAACTAGAATTGCCACAGCTGTTAAGTAGAGAGCTAAATGCACGATAGAGGAATATCATTTATTTTAATGTTTCATTTTCATGAGTTCTATTCTTGCTGCATATCAGTTGCAACATTTAAATTTCAGTTGCAACCCTTGATCTTTAAGTTTCAACTCGGTAAAGAAATATAATATTCAATGTTTTGGCTCATTCAACTAAAATGAAACCAGTCAATTTATTTGCCAACCCCCCCCCCCCTCCTCTCAACTCTCACCTCAATCTTCCCTAATTTAACCCCAAATATGTTAGCTTTACCCTAGCTCACGAATAATGCTGGTGTAAGTCCATCATTGTGGTAAGTAAATGCTATTTCAGCAGTTCAAAATTACATTAAAGTTTAATGTTTGCCCCTCTTAAATATAAGCTTGCCCCCTCCCCCCAAAAAACAGAAGTTACATTGTAACCAACTTTTTTGAAAGATTCTTCAAATGAACTCCATAGAGCCATCAATCCTAACAGAAAAATATAAATCAGCAGTTAGTCCATACTCTTTGCTGGATGCCCAATCTTCTCCAATAGTCCCTGCTCCATATGAAAAGACGACTTTTCATCGAACTAATCTAAGTCAAGGAGAGCTACGCTCGCATATCTATGCTAAACACCAGTTACAGGTCAAATGTCATTACATGTGGTGTCATCGTTTTGTCTTTCTCCATGGTGATCACAGCCGAAGCAAACAAATCACATTTTTGACTATTAGGTTAACATTCGAATGAAGTGATGCTTTAGTATTTTTAGACAGAACAGCGGGTGCCTACATTGGTTTGTCGTTGACTTTTGTGATAAAATCTGAGAAGAAATTAAACTAATTTGTGTTTCGTGAGAACGTGCCACATCCCCAAAGGGCAAATACTTATAAGCAATTTCCAATGCTTCATGAAAAGAGTCTTTATTGCATCTTAAGTCGGACAATTAAATTATGAGACTTCTTAAGACCAAATCACAAGATTAGACTGATACAGGATTTGAACTGGCGTGCCTTCCTGTACTTAAAATAATATTTGGACACTTTTCATCCCTGCCTTCCTTTCATGTCATCTTTGTCACCCTCACCTGCAAGCAGTGAGGCCAGTATGGGATCAACTTCAAGATTGGTCTTGACGCGTCGACCTGCATGTCCAAGGCTTAAGGAGATATGCTGTTAGTGACAATTTCCCCTCCAGTGGTTGGGGCTGTCTAGCCAGTCACATCTCACCAACTTTGCTCAAATGTGGAGATGAGTTGATATGCGGTTTCTTATACCGATCTAGATTTGATTAGAGTTAAAGTTCTTTTAATCCCACCACACTTAATAGGGATTCGAGAAAAGGATATGAAGCGTGCTGTATGTTTCCATCCATCTTCAGAATTCCTTTCCTTCCACTCAAATCCAAGTTTTATCTATTGTAACATTTTTATCTCTTGATTTCCAGTGAGTTGAATTGAATGTGACTTTCATTAATCCCTTTTTAAGCTCATATCAACAACTACATTCTGCTGACACTTACTTTAATCCATCTTATAAGACAAAAGTTCCGATGCATGACACAGCACAAGTGTATATAAAGAAAAGACTTGCAAACAGACAAATGACTATTGAACTACAAAATGATTCACAGCATTTAGCTCTTGGTCAGAATTTACAGTACACAGCAACTTTACTGTGGATGTTACTTTTACCTGCAATCTCCATAGATATTCGTTTGGCTTGATGGCAGCATTTGCAAATGATGAATGCCCCAAAGATACAGAGCTTTGTGGAACTCAGGTGCAGATTTGAGTGAAGGAGACAAAAATGGGCTCCCAGTAAGTCTAGGTCTACTGATGAGAGTTTATAACCAGAGAGACCAGAAACAACATTCAAGTAGACCGTGTTCCCACTTGATCCACAATTACAAGATCCTGCAAAAGGATTAGTCGCAGACGTAAATCGCAGTCGCGCTCCCACTTGAGTATGATCGCGCCTTGATCCACCTTTTGTAAACAGAAGTAGATCAAAAGTTCACCAACGCAGGTCGACCAAGTGGGCAGTGCGCAGGTGCAACGTATCTATTCGCGCCATTCGGACCGGATGTTCGCCCTCAAATTGCGGGGTCTGATCGCCCTTTGCGTTCCCACTAGACTTTTGATCACCCATTAATCCACAAGGGCGATCAGATCCCGCTTTAATCCTACTCCCGAGGTGGATCAAATTTGCGGGGTCTGATCCTGATCGCGTTCCCACTTACGCTTGATCGCCCTTTGATCGCCATTTTCGAGAAATTGCGGGGTCTGATCGCCCTTTTCTCGAATTGCGCGATCAATGTGGGGTCCAGTGGGAACAGGGCCATAGACCCTTGCCATTTAATTAGCTGGCTGCTACTCATTACTGAAACCATAACAAGGTCTACGTCATAAACCGTTCATTTCACTACAATGCATTTCCCTTTTTAAACAAATATTTCACGTTAGACAACGCCAAGCGATATACACAGCAGTACAAACACCCTCGCAGTGGATCAAAAAAATGAAAATGTACGTGATTTTTCCGCATAAATTTATCCTCCTTTCAAATGACAAAGACCTACTTGGATGTTTTATAAAACAAATAATGAAATGTTTTACATTTGTACAGCAGAGAGAATATTTTAATTTGTTGAAAGATCGAATGTTCCATTCAACTCGACTTTGCTTTATTGAATGGAACATTCCATCTTTCAACTAATTAAAACGTTCTCACCTTTGCACTCATAAACATTCATTATCTTTGTACAGCAATTCATTCAAACTTTTCACAAACTAGTTAGTCAAGTTTTCACTATTGGAAAATGATGAGTCTTAAAAGTCAATGCATAACATCTGACAGAACAACCTCTGCGTACGAGATAACGACCAAAGCTAAAATGCAACCTGATGATACAATGACCAAATCTTGGAGATCTAGCAGCGTCTATCGCAGCTTAGTCACTCCGAATACTAGCGATAATTGGGATATTGATGGGGACTTCAACAAAAATGGACTAGTAACATGCTCACCCCACTACATTGATTACTTCTGTACTTTTCAAATCATTAGAGCAGTAGATAAAACGTTTCTTGCAAACCTGTTGAATCACAAAGTTGTTTCTTACATACCCCAATTTGGGACGAGGGGAAGGAGGGGGGGCAAACAAAAGTTCACCGCCATCGACCAACCATCAGACAAGTGACTAATTAGAGCATCACAGCCACACGCCTAGCTCTGTGGGGCATTTGGAAATCGTTCCTGACAGCGTATGGTCCACAGTACAAGCATGGCTGTCTGCGTTGTTTAAGGTTGAAGACATGTTAACAGCTCTAAGGCTTAGTGGAAAGTGCCTTTGACTTAGAGCTGGTAAAACTATTACTGAGTTATTAATTAGGTCAGCAGGGATACTGGGTGTTATATTGTCTAGGGTTGGGACATGCATGATTATCACTAGCACACTGAGAACACAGAGATAAGTGATTTTCTTGATGAACGTTTTCCGTCTATTTTTGTGTTACCTTGATTCGAGAAAAAAGGTCTTTGCTGGTGGCATTATCATACAACCACAACTTGTTAAAAGTCTTATCTGGGATGCACAAATCTAAAGACGTTTTTCTTACCTGGCTTGAGTTGGCAAATGGTGAAAATGAATTTATAAAAATGGATAAGTCCATTTATAGAAGAAGGCATGCAGAAACCTTGATTACTATTGATGTTTTAAAAATTCTGGAAAAAAACAAAACAAAACACATTTACAGCTGTATTTGTCAAGAAAACCCCAATATCATTTCACATGGATTACTTATGCACTTGTACTTATTAGTACAGGTTTTGTCTTTGGGTGTAATGTACATTATTCACTTAGTCCAGTCTCAGTATAAAAAGCCCCTACAAAAGTTGTTGGTGTATTAACCCCCCTCCACTACAAATGGTAGAGTCTCAAACTTAGTCATCCAATCAGCTGAACTGCAGTAAAGTGTTCTCATCAAGAGCAGCATGATGAGTCATCTACAATGGGGTAGTCCACTTCTCTCATGGGTAGTATAGAGTTTAATGTGGAATGAGTTCCAAAGCAAGTTGAATGTGGAATGAGTTCCAAGAAAAAAGGTGATGACACAGAAATATAAATTACTGTAAAAGAAAAATCGTAAAAACAATTCCAACAAATACCACCTGGTAGATAATAATAATTATACTCCACAAGCAAATATTTGTATGAGAGACGAACCAGGTGCCAAATTACATGCCACTGCTTACCACATGGAATCATGTGCTGTACAGGGGCTCTGTAAGCACAGAATTCTGTAGTGAGCTGTGGTATGAATTTGGACCCTGGTCAACCAGCAAGATTAGTTTCATAAATTGTATTTGCAGCAAACAGTAAACTTTTCACAACATACAGTTATGTCAAACCATTGCTGATAAAACTACAAAAAAGACAGTGTTTACTATTTGTGCTTCATCATACAGATTGTATTGCATCATACCAAAATAATAAGATGTTATATCATTTTGTTTCATAGAGGTATCTTTTCCCCATGAAGATGAATTTTAAGATCTTTCACTTTCAAATATTTGTTTCAATAATTCAAAAATAACTTGCTGCCTTTACACTGAATAGCTTTAAACTTTTGGGCCATTTGATTCAATTTATGGCTTTTTATTTAAAAATAAATATAGCAGAAATATATTATATTAGCAAGTATTTTTCAATGAAAAAAACCCAAACAAAACTGAGAATGCATCCACTGGATAAATTCTGCTATTCTGGGATGGACCTCCTGTCTTTGGGTTGCTTATTGTCTAGAGACTGGGCATAGCTGTTGCCAATAGTGTTTTTGAATAAAAGGTAGTACCTTTGACAAAATTCTTATGCAGATAGCCTATTGATAGTCAAACTGTATGCACCTTGTCACACTCCCCCCATGCTAACTGATGCACATGCAGAGCATGATCAAAATCAACTTAACAAACCGGAGTCAACATTTGTGGACACACTATTGAGATCAACTGACTAGATCTTAAGGAGATTTGAAAACAATGCAAGCTTATGTAATTATTTTTTCCCTATAATAAATAATAATAATAGCCACCATTTATAAAGCGCAAAAAGTAGCGGCATCAAAGCGCTGTTAACCAACATTAAAATCTTAAGCAACACAAATAGTGTTTTTGAATAAAAGGTAGTACCTTTGACAAAATTCTTATGCAGATAGCCTAACACAAATAGACAGTCTAAAAATACCTAAACTACACACATTAAAATGTTTACAAAAATGGAGGAACAATAAAATTAAAAAGTACCAAATTGTAGACACCGCCAAACACCAAATAAGAAATCACCAAATATTAAATCAAAAACAGTGAAAGAAAGTCAAAAGCACGCAGAAACTGAAGTACGGTAATGCGCTTATTTAAAAATAATAATAAAAATTCTAAAGCTACACAAATAGAAAAACAAAAAATACCTTACGCTACACACATAAAAATGTTTTCAAAAAAGCAGGAACAAAATAAGTTAAAAGTATCAAAATGATGATTGACTGACACCACCAAGCACAAATTGCTAAAAATATAGCAATTACTAATTACTATAGAAAGGTGAGCACCAAACAAATTATCAACAACAATATTTCAAAGAATTAACTTTATTATCTTACTGCATTGGTAAGATATAGAGCCAATGGTACATAAATAGATAGAATAATTTGCTGCTCTCTGCACATAGGATATCAAATATCAATAGCATGATTAGGAGGCCTCATCAAAATTTAGCCCCAGTTTATAGAAAAAGAAAATTTAAACAACTAAATTTAAATAGCTCAATAGTAAAATGACACTAAAAGAATCTTTACAAAATCCACTTCAATTCTATAAGAATAAATCACTCAAAAATATTCTGAGCTAATTATGACTGTTTTTCAGAGTTTTTCCCAAGTAAATTGTTCTTATTAGAACTATTTTTATTTTAAAGCATTTTGGTTTGGATCCTTTCTTTTGTTCTATTTTTCAGGAGGACTTGCAAAGTAGCCACCATTGAGCTTTGTGTTGAATTGGTTATAAGGATTAGACACACCCAGATGTTATTTGATCCAGTCTTATTTGGATAATTCATCACAAAAGTTAATCTTTCATAGGTAAATGACCACAGACAATAGACTCAAAGCCAAAGAGCAGAATATAAGCAGGAGTGAAAGATTGACAACATAATGTGCATAATTGTCATCATGGAACACTATATGCCTTCATATCACAAAGCCAGCTAGATGATAACAAAGAAAGTACGTGTTTAATTGACACAAATGGGGGAAAACCCAGGTTTTGTGTGATATGTTTTAGCTATCAGTGCACTGGAGGTTCATCTTTCAGGTAAAAAGTGCAATGTGTGATATTTTTGATACGGTGAACTCATCTGTCCTGGATTAAATAACTGTTCCTCTGGAGGATTCTCAGGAAGTTCATCCTGTTAAGGTGTTATTAGATAAGAAAATTGAACACACATGAAAAATACAAGTGTATTGTTTGTATTCATTAAAGCTATCTATCCATGGATTGAAGTAAAATCTATTCAGATCTTATGTAATTGTGAAGTCTATTAGTTGTTGGAGTTCGCAGTAGACTTGTTGGTATCTTGATCAAAACATTTGTTTTAGCTATTTATTCTCTTTTTTGCCATAAGTGTATAAAGAAATAAACACCCTGAAAAGATAATCTGCCTCAAATGTCATGTTCACATGTCATGTTCACCACAGTGCTTTTTTTTTTATAAATATGGAAACTTGAGCAGTATTTCTGTCCTTTTTGTGATGGTTACTTTATCTTTGTAGGCCTTGGTTAATTCCAATTCTCCAAAGATCTCCAAAATCTTCATCAAAAATGGATGTATACACTTGTCGATAAGATATCGACTAATTTGCTTTTTAAAGTAAGTGCCAGGGTAACAAATGATTTCAACATTTCTGATTTTATTTCTTGAAGTGATTTTTTTCTCTTTAGACACAGGAAGGAAAGCAAGGTACACAAGGGGGTCTTGCAGTCTATGACACACCAAGAGTTATACCAAGGTATTAGGTCACTTATTAAAAGGTTTCTATCAACCACGGCAGTCCCACGAGTCTTCCTCTTCATGAAAGGAAGACCCAATAATAGTTATTCAGAAGCAAAGAGAAGTTATTCATTTTTCGGTATTAAACCTTTTCCCTTTGATACTCCAGTCACCATTTAATCCCCCTGTTCCCTTCAAAGGAAACTGGATATCAAAAGATGTGGAAAGGTTAGCTGGACGGCAAAGTGAAAGGATGTGACACACATACCTATCTGTTGAAATAACTGAAGAGATTTTTCATTTTCTGGATGCAAAAGTTTAGCTTTAAAAGGCTTAGGAGGAATACAATTCATTTGGGATTGAACTAGTTTCCCTGGACAATTACAGAACTATGAACAGTTGCAGTAAATACCTGTTTGTATTTGTTACTGATACATTGTGAGAAAAAGTACCACATGACTGCAAGGTGCAGTTGATGTTATTTATGGTGACACTTATCTGCCGCAGAAAATTCTACATTTGTCATAATCATAAGTAATAATTGATTTCCCCAGTCAAGTTTACTTCTGCATTCACGAGAGGTCACTAATCTAGTTAACACCAACTGACTTGGGGGAAAAGACATACACAAATCTTGGGAGAACAGGTCTATGACCGACTAAAAAGTGTTCACACTGACCCACTTAAAGACAAATTACAGCACAGCACCGGCAAACAACACACAACAGGTTTGATTTGTTTCTATCAAGGAGAGGACCTCCATGTTTCAGTTTATCTGAAAGAAAGGGTCCTAGATTGGTAGAGTGTACTTATCGGGAAAACAGGAAAAAACCTGTCATGATAATTTCCATCAAGAAAGGTGACAGTGGATACCAACCGCATCTCTGGCTGCATCATTCACAGATGGACACCAAACTTGCCTTGAGTTTCGGAGATTCAAGTCCTTGAAGATTCTTTTATAGATTTCTAATCAACAGGGGCATTGCAGACAAAATAATTTTTGGGGTCGGTTACCAAAGAATGAGCCTACCTTTAAAAGTTAGTTGTTACAATATTACAACTTCTTTAGGATTTATTTCTTTCTTAAATATTGTCAAAGTTTACAAAATGGCATTTGAATACCCCCCCACTTGCTTATTCTGACTGATTGCCAAAATTTACCAAAATGCACTAAACCCCTGACAAAACATTAACCTTCTATTTTCTTTATGTTATATTTTCTTCATGTTGTTTGGTCTACTGAAAATTTAGATGATTGAATTGTTGAATTTACTTTTTACAAAACCACTCTTGTACTGCTTTTTTAACAAACAAAAATACTCATCATATCCTATTAAATGGGCTCAAGTATTGGTGTCATTAGATAAGCAGGTGCTGGCCAGGTGGTTTTGTGCATTTGACTCAAGTTCTTGTGGCCGAGTCAGCAGGGTTTGGGTTCGAATCCTGGTCATGACACTTGTGTCCTTGAGATAGACACTTAACTACAATTGCTTCTCTTCACCCAGGGGTAAATGGGTACCTGTGTGTGAGGGCAGAGATGGTTCTTGTGATTGATTTAGCTTGGTGCACTGCACAATTTGGCAGTACAGGCTGTATACTCCCAAGGGAGCTGAGATGGTTTAAGGAATAAAATACATGACCCAGTGACCAGCAATAATGTTGTGTTATTGAGTGTCAAGAATGTCGCTGAGTGACAGGCCCATAAGAAGAAACTATGACCATTAATAAAACAAAATAAGTTTAGTCATGGAGGAAGGTGGTTTAGTAACCATAAATAAACTCATCAGTGATGGGTACAACTCGGAGAGGGAAAAAAAATTATATAGTTGATTTAAACAATGCACACTGGTCACCTCCACAGGTATTTAAAACACACCCAAAAGAAATCAACTGACAAAATAAATAACATATTCCATAGAAACAGAGTTTTCCTAAATTGGAACCTTGTTTAGTTTGATCAAGTTTCCCTGTAATATAAATCGACTGATGAGGCTTGTCTCTGTCTGACGATAATCTTACACAGAGAGGAAAATCACAATCTGGGCAGAGTCTGTACGTGCTTGTGTAGTACAAGGCCCCAAGTGTATATACCTAAAGAGACAATTGCCTGGACCCATGAGGCAACTCTGCTCACAGCAAACTAGAAATCTATATACTTTTACAGCTGAAGAGGTCTCCCAGTGTTGCAAAAATATGTTATCTGTCTTATTTCAAACTAAAAAGAAAATTAGTAAATACAATTCTTTTAACCAGGAATAATTTTTCAGATAAATTGGTTATCATTTCCAATTCAAGAATGATATTATTTTGATTTACAGTAGGGTTGTTTATTGCTTATAACAAAAAAAGCTAGCTGGCCTCTTGTAGTCAGGCAAAGTTGGTACTTAGCATTTTGGGAATTTTATTTTTAGAGAGCTACTTAAGCACAAAACAAGTTAAGCATAGTTAAGTTACGTCACATGAACCATCTGTGACTGGTGTCCTGCTTATGTTCGCTTAGCAGTAACCTGTTAAGCAATCTTTTCTGCTTAAGCAGGGCTGTGACATTTGTCTTGGGTTCAATTCCAAAACCAGAGGTTGTGTGTGTTTATTCTCCTTGCATATAATTTGGAACACTCAGATACAATACTGCAGTACATTGATACATAACATAAAGGACATACAGAAATGTTAGATAATTATTAATAAAAGAGCACATATCTGTCTGTACTCCACATGCATTTTGACATCACATATACAAAACTCTCAAAATGAAAATGTTTGTGTCTGTTTGTCACTTCAAGGCAGGAGATCCCAATTGGCTTTATTCCATTCAAGGACATATTCTCTGTAGTTCCTTTATTTACAAGTGGATCATTCAAAGCACATCTTCCTTACATTCCATGAAAGTACATGAAGGAATATTGTCTGGTACCACGTGTTATGTCAGTCAAGTGTCATTATGCAGAATGTGTGATTATTCAAAGTGCTAAAAGACTCTGTCTGAGTGACAGCAAAAGGCTGTTCTTGACTAGTGTCATAATATTAACCATCAAAATAAAATGGGTGACTAAAAATCCCAAAACATACTTGGTATTACTAAAATAAATGTGGAATGCAAGTCTTAAGGTGCACATTTAAACATTTGTTAAAGACATGCTTCAACCTTGTGCAATAACAAATCACAATCTTACTTTCCTAAGTTAATTATAAATTGAATAGACCCTTCCCATGAAATATGCTAATTACATTCACGCATGCGTACAGACCCTGCTGGTTGGCAAACGCCATAGAGTTGTGCACTAAGTAGACGCACAAGCGCGTCTATGTCACGCCACCATCAGCCCCACACAAAAAGGGGCAATGTTCCATAATTTTTCAAACCAGCGGTGTAAGTGTGCACGCGTGATGTGCAATTTAAATATTTCATGGGAACCAGGTCTATTGCCCAGACACCAGGTTTTTTTCTTAATATACTTACCACTTTTTATTGTGCATTTTAGCTTACTTTCTATTGCTTTTTCGTGCCTTTTTTGTATAGGCCTATAGAATTGTTTTTACTGTTTGAAATGTTTTTATTGTATGTAAACGTATTAATTATCCTTTTTGGGGTATATAATAAAGATTAATTGCATTGAATTGTGTTGTATTGTCCCACCCTTACTTTATTTGTACACTTGAATGGATTCCAATGTCCAAATCATCTCAACAAGAATTGCACAGTCCATTTAATGTATAGGTTAGTTTACGACTAAATTATTTGTTTAGAACAAAACAGTTTCCATGTGTGCACTTCTTCAAAATCAAATGAGTACTATCCAATAAACTTTCAAATCTTTTCCCTAAAAAGTGAAACACTGAAATGCATCAACACACAGGCAGCTTGGTAATATAAAAACAATCGAATAATGTGAAACACAATTTTATTTTGTATAGGCCATTGGCTGGTTTTGATCACTTGATACACACATTTGTAACATTCTGTCATGGATTTGGCTGGCATTCCAACTGGCGCCAGTGAGCTCTGTTCTAATTCCCTCACGTGTGTGGTACTATAGCCCCGAGAAGAATAAGGTGCACCTTGCTGTATACAAAAACCAAACATAAACATCAAAAATACTTCTTGTTTCCTATTTAGCGTTTTTATAGAAATGATCTTACCACACTCTGTTGACTAACGGGAAAAGATTGGTGACTGGATAATTATGAGCCTTAGTCATGCCTTCTTTGAAAAATAGATGTGTGACATTCTATCAGTATAAATGCTAATTGCAGATACCCATATATATCACTTTCACTACCTATAAAGTGTAACTGATGATACCTTTCAAGATAAACAGTCTCATGTATTCGTTTGGATGATCACATAATGCATCAGGGTGCGTCTAAGGACTTCTAAATGATGAAATGTTTTCAAGCTCTTATGACGCTGTTAAACGGCTTTTAATGGAAAGCTGCCAGGCTGTTTTTCTTGGAAAACCCAAGAAAAACGTTTCCACAATATCAACTTTCCAAACCAAGGTACTGCAAATTACCCGCAAAAAACATCTACACATTAACAAAGACTCCCATGTGACACATCTCCCACAAGTGTGACAACTCAGCTTGCAGCCTAACCCTTCTAAATTCCATTTCACCTTCTCAAACTGGTTGTCTCCCACCTACACTAGTGACACATGGGATCACCTGTAGGGTCAAACAAGGCTCAATTTAAGAGCTGCTGATTGCCTCAACAGGGGGAGACTGGCGCCAGCACGGCTGAACCCAAGACCTAGGAGTGTAGGTATCGTTGAAACTATCACAACACTGGCCAGAGGGAGATGGAGAGTCTAAGTCTGGACAGGCAAGCTAAAAAGTGTGCTTCTCAAACCTAACCCAAACAAACCAGGATGGTTTGGATGGTTTTATGTGCACTTATTGGAGATTAGCTGGCTAATGGGTAAACATCCAGCAACTCCCCTGGAATAATGGACTGCTAAAAAATGTTATGGTTCATTCTAAAAAGAAGCCTTCTTCAGAAACTGCAAGAGTTTTGAACAAAACAGGGGAAAACATTCTGAACTGAAAGAGTTTTTGTATGATTTATACACACAACTTATTTGTTATTTGTTTGAAATTTGGTTTATTTTAACTTAAAAACAAAGCTATGTATAGGAAAGTTCATATAAAGGTATGGTCATCATTTAGTCTTTGTCAATGCAATAATGAATTATAGGCAACATTTTATAGGAAAAATGCAATAAAAGTCACCTGTGAAATTTTCAGTTTAATACAGAGCCCATTTTTTGAGAAAACTGCAAATAACTGTCTAGGTATTTCTGCAGGTAGCATTCACAAATGAATACAAAAGTCTCATTCAGGCAATTTTTGTAGATTCAAGTTTTTAGACACCCTTTTATTGACTTCTAATCAGTGGGGCACTTCAGACAAAATATTTTTGCAGAATGCTCACTACCATAACCATCTTTATAATAATAATAATAATAATAAAAATAATAATAATAAAACCACAATTATTGTGCACATTTCACCATAAAATGTTCAAAAGCGCATTACAAATATCTACAATATCATAAAAAGTCAGCACAATGGAGTAAAACAGCAAAGAGTAAAAATAACAATGTTACACACACATAAAACAAATTAGCCAAAAGCTTGTTTAAAAAGAAAAGTCTTTAGCTTAATCTTAAAAACAGAAAGAGACTGTATCCATTGAATGTGAGAGGGTAATAACAAGTAGACTTTTGGAAAATACATACTTTTTTCTGGGTCAATACCAAAAAAAGGATTCACCTTTGAGCTATTAGTTTAGCTTAAATAAAAATAGAATTGTTGTGTAAGATTTTCCAGGTTGAATTCTGGAAAAACAATCAATCTGTATACATCATAACAGGCAATCGTACCTGTTTAAGAGTATGGAACTTGAAATGGGTCATAAAGGGTGTCTCCTGCCCACACCGCCAGGTACAGCACCGGGATTATGAATAATCACCAAACACAGGATTCTGTATGAGACAAAAATAGCTCAAACGGATTTGGAGTGAAAACATTGACATAAAACAGTACTGCACACTAGTCTAGATTTTCTATCGGTGTGAAGTTTGCCAAGTTTAGTTCAACCATGGTTCAACTGGAAAGAGCAGATACTTTAACTTGGATTCTAAAACTGGTATTTTCTGGAAAGGCGTTTCAAAACTAAAAGCTTATTACTGTTGCAACCGCTATCATTATTTTGAACAAAAACATTGTTTCCTTTTTCATTCGATAGTCAAGTTGCCAGTGCACACATCAATCCAGGTGCTATTCAGAAACCCCTTCATGACACAACTTACTCTGGTCCACTGCAGGAATTCCATTCATTCTATTGGCTTGTAAAAGTTTTAGACTCTTCCACTTATGTCTTTGGGGGAATTATTGTAACCTTGTTTAAAATCTCCTGAGGGGGATGATGCCACATGTCCACACAAACATGTACATCTAGCACTAATAACCAGTGGCTTTCCTGAAGGGAAATGAAAGAAATATGTTACTTGAGACATTTAATGATATTGAAATGTATTCAATGAGATGAAAATGTATCATGGTCACAAATGACTCACCTCTCTAGATTCAACGATTTGTCTTTTGTGGGGTTAGGGTATTATGAGCATTAACCTACCATTTTGAAACAGCCGGATAAATATTAAAGGACAATTTGTTTTTGCGTATAAATCAATTAGTGATAATCTTAATATATTTTTGGAAAGAAACCAAGGATACCTGAATAGGAATCTTAATGACAGAAATGTTGAATCCTGCGTGTGAGTACTGGCTTGAAACGAACCAAGAGCACTGGGGGATAAACCCTTAATCTTCAATGATAAGAATTCTAGGTTGTTTTACAATGGAGCCTTTTTCTGTGACAGGTTTTACCCTGTACTACCTATCCTATAGAAGATAAGTATACAGATATACAACAGAACATCCCAAAGAACAAAGATTGCTTTGAACTCTTTGCTAGAGCAATATGAATAGGCCGAAAGGATTTGAACCTACAATTTGATAAACAACAGAGTTTAAACATGGTGCGATAGACTGCTCAAAAATTATGGTTCATGGTGCTTAAATGTCTTGGTGAAATCTCGTTTCAATAAACAGATTCTTCATTTCATAAAAATTACTATACAGATAGCTTATTTGCCGACACAAACAACTGGAAACCAGCCACAGTTTGTTTGCATTACATCAGCGTTTAATTGGTTATCTATTACTTAATCATCCATAAAGTTATCTGCTTAGCAGAATTAGAAAACTGGGTCATAGAGGGAGGAAGAGTTGTTTAGGGGCCATTCATAATAGTCAGTGTTAACAAATGTCGATTTCTTTTCGAAATTGTGGGTGGGTGGGTCAAAAGAAATAACTGAAAATCGAAATTCAGTTTGTATTCATAAATAATTGGGGAAAAAATTAACAAATGATAAACAAGAAAGAACATGATTCCTTTTTTACTTTGTTTAACTGTCCTTTGTAAATGGCAGGGTCATATCAAACTAAAAACTGTTGTACAAAGTTTTATGTGCTTGCTAATTTAATTTCTGATTAAACTATGATTACGAAGTTGTTTGTTTAAGCCATTAACAGCCATTGAAACTACTGATGTTGGAGACCTTTAACCTAAAATATCTGCATAATTTGTGGTATTACTTTGTTCTTGAGTGCATAGATTATATTGATCAATATTTAAAAATCGAAATTTGGAGTGAGTGGGTGGGTCAAAACAATTTCACAAAAAAAAATCGAATTTTTGTAACATTGACTATTATGAATTGCCCCTTACAAAAGCACAACTGAAATCTGAGCTTCATTATGTTGCAAACATTTGGTACTACAGTAAAACAAAGTTTATAGTGAGTTTACTTTGCACTCACTCTAGCAGACATCTCTTCCATGGTGCTTGTTGTTTACCAATGTGCATGCTTTTCAATCAAGCGTTACTCACTCACTTACCAATGTAACTTAAATCTAGAAGCCTCAAAAATTTTGTTGAACATTATTTATATATTTCATGCATGGAAAGTTAATCACAACAACGTGTTATTTTCATCATACAAATCTTTTCCCATCACTTCCTTCCTTGGACACCGTTTTTTTCCAATTTCACTAATGAAACCATGTATTGATTAGTCTCAACAACCCCCCTGGAGTTTCTCTGAATCATTAGAACCAAGGTAAAAATCCATGACAGAAGAGAGCACATTTTCCCCCCACTCTTCAGAGAATTTTATAAAGACAAGAAAGATGAGTTACAGGTGAGGTTAGATCATTCTGTCAGCACTGGCTGGCATAGTCTCAGCGAGTGAGCATTTTGGTGGGTCTGAGGCGCTTCACAGCTCTCTGCACGGGTGACCCCAGAGTGATCAGCCGGCCAGGTTTTCTGGCACCACAAGCAGACAGGCCGGCGCCAGGTGCAGACTACACGGGGAGAGATTGGTTATAAATGTTACCCCTGGTTTGACACCAGATGTTGGATCTGGAAGTGCTAAGAGGATGATGATGATCATGATGATGATGATGAGAAAGAGGCTGTATCATTAAAGGTGGTACTGAGTGAATTGGGAATACAGTCCCAGACAATAAATGCTGAGAAGTAGTAGTCTGATGTCTGGAAATACATGACACATCATCGCTCTGGAAGTAGGTCTATACCAGAAACGGACTCTTGATTTCCAAAGTTTTTTGACAAAGAGAAGTCAAATTGATCATGGATCCTGACAGTTGATTCTACACATCTCATACAAAATCTATATCCTGAACTAAATTGAAAACACAGTGATGGAAACGATCTTGATCCAAATCCTCAATGCAGTTGAAATATCGGTCAAACAGCTCAAAAAACAAATTTAATGAGAAAACAAACAGGAAATAAGGGAATTCTGATACGAGAGAGAATGGCAATTAACAAGAAGCATGACAAGACAAGAACCCCTGCTGTATGTCTAAACTAGTGGAAGGTGGATTTAGGATGTGGTGGCATTTGGTTCGGCCAGAGTGATTAGTACACAATTGTACCATAAAGACTAATCCTACCTCCATGATCATACCGAATACAGGCATGTATTGAGTAAATGACAAAATGATTAGCTTTAGGAGTTGGTAAAGATGCTCCTGGCTTTGCTCACACATTATTGTACTTCTGTCATCATCCAGGAGGGGATAATACAAAAGGGCTTTAAGGAAGGGGTCCTTGTAAATTGTTATGAACCTTGTGGGATCAGGTATCTGGGTATACCTGCTAGTGGACCTGTTGGGATGCTGGTTGAGGTCCTGATGAAAGAAGGACAAAAACCTCCTAAATTTTGTTGATTCACGACAGTGGTTTAAAAATTCCCCTGCTCTGGGTACAAGAAGTACAAAGATATCCTCTTCACAACCGGCAAAATCCATCATTTTATAGTCAATGTTTTTATCTAAATGCCCATTCCAGGCACACAGCAGACCCAGAGCACACCGAGTCATCTTTAAATGTAACAAGAGGAAAAACCTTATGGCATGTGAGCTGCAGGTAAAAGTGCCGCCTTGGTCATCATCCAAACCGGCAAGCGATACCATATGGCCGTACTGTGAATGCTTTGGTCATGGATGGCTTCCTTATCAATGGACACACCATGGATATCAGCACAGAGGATAGAGGAGGAATTGGGTGTTCCTTTCAAACACTCAATGATAATTCCAAATGTCACCTGTTATGCACACCCATTCATTTTATCGCAGTAATCTATACCTGGTTTTTGTGTGCATTATATTTCCTTCTCTATGACTCAGACTAGAAACAATGCTTGTAACATTCTGCAATAATTTATTGAAGAAATAAAACAAGGTAATGCCTCCTTTCCCCTGTGCATAGTTTAATTTGTTGATAATGATAAAACTTCTGTATAAAATTCTGTGAATTATTTACATGGCAATCTTTTTCTTTTTTCTGGGGGGAGGGGATTTTATTTAGCTAAATGTATACAAAATCGTCATGTGACTGTCCCTCTTGCAATTGCATCATACAACTGATGACAGTAAATTACAGTTTAGTTACATCAGTTTATGATGAAACATAAATATTAAATCACTAATTTATTATTTCTGGCAAACAATATTTCCCCACGCGTCATGAGTTGCACAACATTCTGGCAACGAGGTGTTTAACGGAAGGGAATTTCCATCAAGGTGTTGTGGTGTTGATTGTAAAGTAATATCACTGGGAAAAAAGGGCAAGGGGTTTTCATTTTTGCAAATGCTTCTACCGGCTGACAACTTTTCTCACAGAAAACGTGACATTTTGAATCATACACCTGTGTTGTAGGCCTTCACTGATGCTTGCAAACCACAAACTTGCACATACACACAAAACAGATGTTTGAAACTGATATTTGTTGTATTGCAAAACAAGAAATGGTAGATTACCATAAAGTGTATCTGGTTTTAAGGTGTACCAAGCACAACATATGTCATTGAACAAAACAAATTGCAAAATGAACGTGGGAGTTATTTTTAACTCTGGGCAGCAAAATTAACTAAGGATGATAATGTAAATTATACTGAATTCTTGAAAGGAAACTGCAAACAATTGTTTTCTGGCGGTGCCTCTCATGGATAATAAATATCTGCCAAAGAATATTTTTGAAACCTAGAACAGATGCTTATCAATTGACTACAATAGGAGACTTTGGAACGCTAGGAGGCCGCAGACTTCCCAGGTAGATTTTCATGTTTACTTAGTTCTGAGCATGCCCACATTACCGAGAAGAATGGACTTACCTCGTAAGTCTGCTACTACCTAGAATTTAAAATTCCCCCGTTGTTCGCTTTTCTAAGATGTTCTCGAAACTTACTGTCAACACAAAAAATAGTTGGTTTTTGGAGGGTTTGAAGTCATTTCCCATGAAGCTGAGGGAAGATTTTTTTGGATCTTTGTCTGTTTTTTCTCTCATGATTTACTTTTGTCAATCCGGAGGTCGTTGGTTCAAATCCCGCTCTGGTAAATTTGTCTTTGTTTAACCTCAAAGTCATTTAAAATTTACCCACTCAGTTTCCCTTGTGGATTATTATTTGATTTATTTTTATGCAAGTGTTAAAATCTTTTGTGTGCAATTCCATTTAAGTAATTGGTCTAATTACTTTTTATTATTGACGGGGGTCTGGTTGTACACACCTTATGATCACAGTTTTTATACTTTTGTACTTACTTGACCGTCCATGTTTGACTTATTGGATATTTGTCTAAAGATTCAAAATCAAATTAAATGAAATAACAAAAAATTTATACAGGTGTCACTTTTTAGTGCACTTTTACTTGTTCCTAGATTTGAAAGTACCCCTGGATTTTAGGATACTCCTGTCATACGTTTCACTTTTTATACAACTATACTTATAGGTCTACCTGGTCTACCTGGGAATTATTCAAATTATCCAGAGGCTTTCAGAGAAGAATTGTCAAAAACTGTAATGAATATGTTATCTTTTATAATCACCAAATGTCAAATGATATTGTTTCTAAACAATGCATTTTGTATTATTTTGATTGTACCTTGTACCCCTATGATAAGCACTGCACACTCAGTAAAACAAAAACAAAATTTTTCTTATCAATGCAGTTATTATGTATTTCCAAAATTGTGTATGCATTTGTAACAATCTGGAATTGGTCAGTCTGTATAATGTATTCTAATATTTGAAACACTTCAATAATTTAATAACATTCTAAGAGAACGTTAAAACCACCAATAAAACTTAACAGATACCAGCATGTTTAGAAAAAAGTTGTTTATTACAGAGAATGACATTAAAGTTTGAGATCAATTCATACTAATTATATATTTACTCAATTTGGAATTGATTGTTTGACATACTGTATGGTCTTTGTGCGTACCATTACCCTTGGGCATCACGTATTCCTGGCCACCATTGATATCATCTCTCTGTCTTGCTTTAGCTACCCAACATCGACATGATCAACAATGTCTTCATACTCCCAACCATGGAGGAAAGGCCTTCCTCAATGCTTCAACTCACTGATGAAGATGTTTGAATGACATCATAGAGCAAAGACCAGGGCAAGCATCACATGATACATGGTGCTTCAAGGTACACTACCATCAAGACCTTGTCCAGACTATTGTTTTGCTTTGTAGCTGACTTCCCCATCTCCCAATTATCCCAGGTAGATACACTTTCAATCAATTACCTCTACTCCTCCTGACCACAGCTGTATCCTCTATGACCGACAGCCAGCACGTGCACCTCTAGATTGGCCGCTGGTGTGCACTGGTGCCACCTAGTCTAGACATCATAACTCAACACATTTCACAGCTGGGGCTAGGACTGCACAGTGCGGACGTGATCAAACAGGGAGGAATCTGTCTGAAAGAGAAAAATAAAATAAAATGCAAAAAATAAATAAATAATGAAAAAACCTGGTTGATCTGAGGGATCTTAGAATGAGTCTGTTTGAGATGGATGCAGAAGTGCATGGACTCTGAGGGTTGAGGAGACTGAGCCCCACCAAGATCTTAATTACTATTTGCTGATGTTGATGATGTCACGGCTATTACATCAAGGTGACTTCCTCCCCCGTGAAGGTGAGTCTTGTAGCTTACTCAGGATGACATAAGGATGATGATGAAGTGGTGTGTACACCTGTTATCCTTGTAGTATGTTTTGGTAGAGCACTGACCCTCAAGCAAAACTCTTGGTAGGATTTGTGTAGAAAAGCTTGTGCTTGACTAAAAATGTCAGAAAATCAATCTATACTCTGTTCATTTGTAGGATAGGAGGAGAGGGGCGGTTCAGGTTAAACAACTAATTGTGACAAATGGGAGCTATCACTTGCCCCTTTTGTGATTATGTATGAAGTGCTTTAGTTGAAAATGCTTACTTGAACTTCCTTTGTTTGGTGAAATGTTCCACACCCTTATCCCACTCACTGTAAACGAAAATATCAAAACAATTCAACAAACCACTACAGTCACCCCCCCCCCCCCCTCACAAAAAACACCCTGATTAACAGCGAATCTCAATGTTTTGACAAACTTATATTTTTACCTTGTTTTAATATGTGCTTAAAAATGTACAACTTGTCAGAATTATAAGCTTGGACAACTTATAATTAATTTGTTATGCCAATTGACAGTGGACAGCTCGCCCCCTTTCCATGCATCAGTAAGATTTCCATGAATCATTGTATCTGCACGCATCCGCATGAACTTTATTCAAAACAGAAAAACACTGTTTTACGAAGTTATGTGTCCGAGTGTTTTTTCTTGTTTCTGCTTGTGCACAACGGATATGCTGTAACACATGGGATATGAAAATGCCTCACTATGTTTTTACAATCAACATAAAACTAATGAAATAAATTTTCACAAAGTGACATGTATATTCAACTCTAAATATCTCAACAACTTTTTTATTTTATTTTTTTAAATTGAAAAAAATATTTTTCTATTAATAAACAAAATATATATATATTTTGAAGAAGAGTTGAACATGGCAAGATTCCTTCTAAGGTGCTTTGTTTAATGAAACATCACCAACTTTAAATAAACACTGAAAAAACCTGATGGCTCGATTCCTGAAACAACTGATGATAAGTAACAAATGACCACCACTAAATTCGATAAGTTACAAATTTCTTATTGAACCCTGTTGATCATCAGAGTTCCACTCTTTCTGTACCAGTCATTTCCTCAGCAACAGTTCTGATCAACACAAGAAGGTGCTAAAAGCAAAGTCCAGGAAACTACAGGGCAATAAGGAATTCCTACACAGTAGTCACTGTTCACTTGAGGTGTTAGTTTTATGGATAATTTGACTGGACCACCATAAATTACCACCTCCAAAACCACAACAAGACTAAGGGCTGGATGTGATTGTTGACTGGCAGATGCCCTGAAAGCCATTCCCAGAGCCTTAGGGAAAAACAGTATTTGGTGAACTTGGAAAATCGCCAGGGATGATTGTACCACTGTAGCATTCATGAAAACTTGTTCCCATTATGCTCCTGTAGTTC
This sequence comes from Evasterias troschelii, assembly GCA_032357145.1. Classification (NCBI taxonomy): domain Eukaryota; kingdom Metazoa; phylum Echinodermata; class Asteroidea; order Forcipulatida; family Asteriidae; genus Evasterias; species Evasterias troschelii. Next base: position 3,176,774 of record JAUELU010000042.1, on the reverse strand, counting down.
CAGAAGTGTTGTCAAATAACATTATTTTAGCTGTTGCTCTTCATCATCACCGTCATTGGAAAGCAAAAGAACAAGCTTCTCTTGTTAACCACAGAGTAAACCCCATGCTTTAAAGGCAAAGTGTACCTTTGGTTTTTGAAGCCATTCAAACGTTTTAATCCTATATAAATGTAGCTATATTTACAATAAAACTAACCTGTGAAAATTCCATTTCAAAAGGTGGTCACAATTTTGAAATAACGCTGAAAATCCAGAAAAATTATGTCCACACAGGAGGAATAATCCATAAATTGGATTACACAATCTAGGAAACATACCTGACAGTAATGTTTCTCAGATTCAAATTTTAGGGGTAAAACCTAATATCTTATTCCATAACCACATTACTTTGAAGTGAAATGATTTCCAAAATGCTTTAAACTATTTGAAGCTGCTGTACTTCTAACCAAGTAAGTTTTTATTGCCATTAATTTTAAGAGTGATTACCAAACGGATACTTTCCCTTAATAAACACATCTAGCACGATTCTGTTTTTCCTTCCTTCCACCATTTTCTGTTTTCAACAACAAGTTTAATAGTTTAACTGAACTGTATTCCAATAATACATTAACCATAAGCTGGCCAGACAACAGAAACATTTCTGAAATCATGCCTAAGCTATAAAGACCCCCATCGGTATAAATACAACCTGAAACTGTCCTCAGCAGAGTGAAGTCTGTTTCCGCATGTGTCTATTTAGCACAGTTGTATGACAGAGCTCCAATGTATAACCTTATTTTTTTTTTATAAATGCGGAGATAATTTATACCTGCATGTTTATATGCAATGTGTATTTGACTGGCGCCAGTGGTTTACAACAAGAGCAAGCCTAATAAATTGACTTTCCTGTGGACAAACATAACCCAACTTGATTAGTTCAGGCAACTTTCATTCAATTAATTTTCTAATTCTCTGCTAGACAGATGAAGGGGGAAGGGATGTTATTCACTGCTAACCATAGCAATTTGTATTGGAGCATTTGCTGATTTCGTTAAAAAGGTTGGTTTGTCAGAGCATAGCAAAGAGAAAGGACAGAGAGGTGGTCAAGCTTCCAGCTTTGAGGTGGGGGAAGGGGCAACTCTGCATTTTTGATGGTAGTAAGCACTAAAAATGGAAACTGCTTTATTTTGAAGCTGTTCAGCTTAGCTTTACACAGATAAGCCTTAACAACAATGAAGCAGGGTGCCAACTGTTTGCAGGGCATATTCATCTTTTGGGAACAAGATGAAATAATAATTCTCTGTTGATTGTCCATAAATAGTCAGTAGTAAATAATTTTCAGCTTGGTGCAACTTCCAAGTGAGGAATTAATGTTCTGTGTATAGGATTGATATTTTTTATAAGCGACCTTTATACTCTTTGTTAGAATATAGCTTAATACATTTGTTGGCAGACTCCAACCTTTTGGTTGAAGGAATATTACTTGTTTTTCCTCAGTCTAGCCATGGTGTAGACTTCTCCACACTGTCCAAATATAACTTGTTGTTTATTTTGTATTTACTGTAAATTTCTGAGTTACTTATTCCTTATGATGTCTTGTAACTATGTTTGTCTAACAGTGAATTATGGAGAGTTAAAGTTAACAAAAAATACTATATCCTTGAAGAAATGTTGGTTCTTCAAGGAACAAAATTCAGTTTAATAATTTGATATTCAAAATCCAAATGTACTTATACAAAACAACTTGTTTAAAGTATGTTTCACCAATGTGTGAGTAGTTTACATTTTTAGATTGCATGATACTCTAGAATGACAGGGTATTTCAATATTTTGTTTAAAGGCACGGAACACGTTTGGTAATTGTCAAAGACCAGTATTTTTACTTGGTGTTGCAAAAAAATGATGAAAGAAAAAACACCCTTGTTGTACAAATTGGTGTGCTTTCAGATAGGGAAAAAAAGGCTTCTGGTCATAAGTCTTTTATTATTTTAGTGAGAAATTACCTCTTTCTCAAAAACTATGTTACTTCAGAGGGAGTCGTTTCTCACAATGTTTTATACTATCAACAACTCTCCGTTGCTCGTTACCAAGAAATTTTTTATGCTAATATATATTTTGAGTAATTACCAAACATGTACAGTGCCTTTAAGTAAAACCAAATTTTGATATAATTCTTAGCAAAACTTGTTTCATTTTCATTTGAAATAAGTGAAGCACAGTCACAATCCTGAGTTACAACTTTTTAAACAGCACAGGTGAATTATACCACATTCAAGTACAGTAAAACAACATCAACTTTTTTTTTAAATTACAAATCCAATTTTTCAGGTAAACTGCACCTCTCCTTCATTCAAGAGAAATCTTTAAAACCATGAAAACTAAACACTGATTGAAGGGCATGTGGTATTATTATCAAAAACTAGACAATATGAAACCTACATCAAGTTTCCTATCAATCTTTTACCGAGATGGGTGTTACATTATAAAATGCATCGACGGTAAAATGAAATAAGTCGCACTGTATGATGGTTGGATATTTTTGATAAGGTCAAAGACAGAGGAGTATCCTTAATGTCAGACAGTGTTTACGGTCCCCCTGCAAGATCTCAATCTCAAATGGCTGAGAGAAAAAAATTGTAATGGTCCATTAGTCCAATGGCACCTTAACTTACGGGCCCCAATCATAAGTAACAATTTTATAGGACGGCAGGTTGGCGCCAGACCTACCATGTGCGGCAGCACTGATGGAGAGGCGATGCACCCTTGGTTTTCTAATCTACACCGATTTTTTTATATTTGATCATGACTGAGATTCTGTGATCGTGTTCTGTTCATTCCATGTAGAAGTCTGAGATGTAAGAGCTCCCTGAGCTAACATAAATAACAGACAATTATAGAATACCACACAGATATAAGTGTGGTGTAGCAGGCACTGGTTCTGAGATGGTAGAGGTGTAATACTGGGCATTAGTACGGCGCCTCTTTGTCTATGAACCTCCAGCGGTGCCCTGCCCCCTGGCAGTCACTGTAGGACCCTGGCTGTCAGGTTATCCCCACCTAATTGAGACTAATTAGGAAATGTGACAGCTACTCTCAACCACCATATCATGTGTTAAATGGCAGCAACTGATCTACCTTGTGGGTGTATATAGCCCTGTATCCAGAATAAACTAGCCGCAAGTCTCTCATCCTGAATGACTTTATTGCTACTAAACTGACACAAAAAAACACACATCATAAGTGGTGTAAGTGGACCAGAACATGGTGGGAAAACTCCTGTATGTCCATATAAAAACAAATGCAAACAAACAAAACATTTAACATTATACTTTTTTGGTAAGAAAAAAAAGTATCACTAAACTGTTGCTATTTACTCAAAAACATGTGACCATAAAAGAGAGAAGAGCTGCTGATAAATTATTATAGAAACGACAACCTTTTTTTAAAGTAATGTAGTTTTTTGAGCAAATTTTTTTTTTACCAACATATTTGAATCTGAGAAAGGCTTCAGGCATGAAGCCTTTCTCAGGCATCTGGAAGCACACAATTATAAGCCACAAGGGTGGGCTGTTTCTTTTATTATTTCCTTTCAACTTTCATGACCAATTGAGCCCAAATTTTCACAGGTTTGTTATTTTATGCATATGTTGGGATACACCAAGTGAGGATACTAGTCTTTGACAATACCAAACTTTTACCCTGCCTTTATAGGAAACACAACTTTAACTCATCATAAAGTTTTATTGCCTGATTTTGCCCCCCAAAATCCTCACAATTACAAAAAAAATTCTCCCTTAAGGAATAAAAAGAAAATTTTATGTGTCACAGGGTTAAGCATAATTAAACTAAATTGTCTGGATGGAAATGAAAATAAGAATTCTTTTTGTAATTAATTATATACAATTTTGAATAAGTATACCTGATGCATTCACAGTGTGTACAAACAGTGTGTAGAATACATGCAGGTGCATAAGAGGGTTGATCCAAAAGATGCGGGGAGAAGCATTACAGGCATCTGCCATTACCCCTCCCCACCCGGATTCCTTCCACTTGAAAACATATTCTTATTTTGTCCACATTTCTGTCCCTCTCCCCACCTCCAATTTGGTATATCCTCGCCCTGAAAAGGGGATCTGCCCACTGGACCCACAATCAGCAAACAATTTTTAATTTCTCTTTTTGTTCAATTAAATCTTATTTGGAATATTCAATCAAGACCTGACTGATGTACACAAAATACCTATTTGGTTCACTTCCCATGAGGTTATGCATTTAACACAGATACCGATGTGGACTGGGCAACAATTTCCTTGCTCATCAAAAAACATCCAATTGACTCAACAGTCACATCAAACTGTGCGAATGAACATATTGAATGCTAGTTTAAGTTTGACAATGTCAGTGAAGGCTGAGGAACATTATGGAGGAAGAAATGGGAAATGGGAAACTTGCAGTGGGCACAGGATACTGGTTAAACTAGCACGGAAACAGCTGCCACCAATACCTGCCCATTCAGAGCTTAAAGAGTTGTAACAGTCCGTACCATCCAGGCACCATGGGTATAGGAAAACATTTCCTCCATGTTGCCACTTATTATGTTCAAGTGGAGAAACATCTAAATCAGGCATGATATTTGGTCCTACAAGTAGGTAGGCTCTATATCAGTACAGGCTTTAAAGGCACTGTACACGTTTGATAATTACTCAAAATATATATTAGCATAAAAACTTACTTGGTAACGAGCAACGGAGAGCTGTTGATAGTATAAAACAT
>JAUELU010000042.1:3108131-3166421 GCA_032357145.1 Evasterias troschelii | reverse complement strand
TTCTCAAAAACTACAGCACCTCAGCCAGTAATATTTCAAGGGAAGCTTTCTATCATCAATATCTTTACACCATGTAAGTTTTATGTAAATCTGTGAGCTTTTCTGTTTTGTGTTTTACCAGAAGTATAGAGACCCTTTAAAGGGAGTGTAAAACATTGACATGTAAAAAAACACCGCTCAATGGTTTTGCCATTTTGAGAGTTAACAAATACTTTTAGAGCTCAAAGAGTTTTTTTTTTATAGAATGTGGAAGTTATTAACTTGTATTTGGTGCATTAAAGGAAAACTTCTGTCCCCAATCAGAAGTACAAGTAGTTAATTGAAATCATGACCCACCACTATCTTGTATGAAGAGTCATACAAGCAACATTACAAACACTCTGCTAGTGACATATACATGTACATGCTTGACTGGCAATGCAACTTAAAAATACTTTGCATTTAGAAGAATGAAACCCTTTAGCTCCCCCCCTCCACCTTCCTCAAATTTTAAATAGCTTACCTTTCAACTCCAGAACTGCTATATAGGACAATTGGCTTTGGTGGTACACCTGCATGTCAACAAAAAAACAGAGGGTGTCCATAATTATTTCTCTTAAACCATCTCTACAATGTTAGTGTGTCCAACCTTGCTCTATACTATGATGTGCCATGCTTCTAATCTTAATCAACTACATACATGTGTTCAGGGTCACAGGGGGCCTGACCAATTTCCAAGTCAGTATGACCCTCATTCAGTATGACCCATATTCAGTAATATATTTTAGAAGAAATAACTTGAAAGTAAAAACAAAGTTATAAAATGAACGATGTTTAATGAGTGATGTATAATTGGTGTACAAGGCCATTTTTGTCAATGCATCTTCGCATTGTATTTTTTATGATTCTGCAAGCTTTCTCAAATTAGAAATCTTTCGAAACAGTTCCAATTTAATTTTTAGATAAAATTATTTCTGGATATAAAAATGAGAAAAGTATCAGCAGTGTAAGTAAAACCATTGCTGACTGTTTCCTGATATCCACTGACAGACAACTTAGGCTCAAACCATTTTCACATTGGCCATGAAAGAAAATAAGGACTTATATGAACATTTTTGGTCATTAAAGACTGAAAAGAACATTGATTTTAAATGGGTTTCAATTTAAAGGGTGTTTGTAACATTGGTAAGAGTAAAACTATAAATGTTCACAGATTCACACATAACTTACATGGTATACAGATGGTCATGATGGGAAACTCCCTTTGAAATATTTTTGCTTTTAATGCTATAGTTTTTGAGAAATGAGTAAAACAATTAGTTTTGATCTCACAAGTCGAAAACTCAATGTTTGAAAACAGTGAAAACACTTAAGGTTTTCTCCCACTTTTTTCTGGTGATTGCAACGACCGATTGAGCTTAAACTTTCACAGGTTTGTTGTTTCATGTGAGGATACCAGGTACTGGTCTTTGACATTTACCAAAAGTATAAACTCCCTTTAATTCCAAATCAAGATATAGATCTTATTTTATTTAATCTTCTAGTTTACTTGACCATCAGACACTTCATTATACTTGGTTAAGTTAAAGGATCTATTTCATTACCATTGACAGGCAACTATTGGTAATTAGTACTAATTACTTATTAGAACAAGAGCTTAATGGGATGAAAGACATTCCACTCAAAGTGCGGATTCTTTAATAAGACTGTGTGTTGTCAGTCTTAAAGAGAGACAGTGCGTTGGATCGGGCGAGTTTGGTCTATGAAAAGTGTTTGTAACCATTTGTTATGAAATGCATATGGTTAGAAAGATATTTTAAAAGTAAAATACAATGACCCACACAAATATCCCTCGAAATTGTGGGGTTTTCCTTTTACTTTGCGAACTAACACGGTCTGCCATTTTGTGGAGTCAAACATTCGACTCCCCAAAATGGCGTGCCGTGTTAGTTCACGATGTAAAAGGAAAACCAAGCCATTTCAAGGCGTATTTGTGTGAATCATTATATTCTACTTTAAAAACATTATGCTAACCATATGCATTTCATAACAAACGGTTTCAAACACTTTTCATAGACCAACTCGCCCGATCCAAGGCAACGTGTCCCTTTATAAAGAGAAACAACATCCTTGGTAGATTCCAAATTTTTTGAGAAAATGTGGATTTGTAGGATATGATATGAAACATTGTTCCAATAGCCTGTGTACATTTGTCAGTCTTGACTGCCGAGAGAAACAAGAGCAAATGGAGACTATTTTAAGCTGTAAGATAGATCTTGTGGTAAAAAAACTCACACTTTCAAACGATGGTTGGCCGACAACGCTTCAAAACGATACAAATTTGCATTTTTCTCTGATGGCACAAATGAAACAAAAAACACCTGGCGAAATGATTGCACTGGATACTTGGGAATAATTATCTACTTGCAGCCAAGTAAGTTATTTTGTAGTGACTTGGGAGTACTTTTTTTCATGTCTGCAAAGCATGAATTTTGAGTCTAATTCGAAAGAAGTTTTACAAAGATTTGCATCATGCACATCCTCACCCTTCAATGTCACAAATAACAAAAACACAGACAGCCTAGTAAGAAAAGCCATGCATTCAGTAAAATTTTTTTTGCAAATTAAAGTATGTTTATGGATGTAGTAATAGTATGGCATGCTATACCCACCCGTCAAAGACCCCTTACATATGATGTCAAATGCAGAAACAGCGCCCTCACTGAGGTCAAAGGATTATCTACCAATGGCCGAAAGTTGTGCCTGGCATGTACAAACATGACCTCAGTGGTGGCCGGTTTATGCAAGGGTTCTGTTGACAGAGTGCTCCGCTTTTTAGATGGCTCTATGGTTTCTTAAGAAAATACAAGATTTTTTTTTCCTTTATAGAAAGAAGTCGCATCTCCTGGCTGCCACTTCCCAGGTTGTATTGTAAACTTGGGTGTGATCCCTGGCTACATGTCAGCTAACAGATGTATGGCTTCTGACTGCGGCAGCCCGGAACAAAGATAATGACAAAATAGGGAGACCCCCAACATAGGCTATCTTAGATAGCTCAGTTGGTTCAAATCCTGCTCTAGTAAATTTTTCTTTGTTCAACACCCAGTTTCTTTTTCTTTTACATGCAGTAAAACTTGCAGGAACAAAGCAGGAAATTTACATTGGAAGTGGAAAGACCATTTTCAGGGTGAGGGATATCAGATAGTCTTAAAGCGTAGAACTTGAACGTGTTAAGAACTTTTTCTGACTCTTCAAATACTTTTATATAGAAGCAATACAAATGCTGTAAATTTGAAGGTTTGTTTTGGGGGTATCCTGATTCCTTGTGTTTGAAATTTGACCCTGGCGCACTGGTCTTACTTTCAAGGAAAAGCTTACTTATGATTCCATGTTAGACAATAAAAGGAAATAACAGCAGCCTTTGTACACAAGGGTTGCTACAATCGACATTCAGACATTGGAAAAAGAACTTTACGAAACTCCTTTGTAAATGCAAACAGATTTTTAGATTTTATTAGTATAGTTTTAAGTTCTAATATTTATTCAGAACAAAACGGTAAAAAAGATTTATTTGATTTCATCCAAATTAATTCAGAACATACCTTGATTTACTCTCAGTTGGAATTCACCTGTTATGTATACAGACAAAACTTTCAGTGATGGGGGGGGGGGGGGGGTGGGTTTGAACATTTGAAAACAGGTTATGGAAATGTACGCTCTCACTGTCAACTAAATCATGGATTTGTCAGAAGAGATGATTTACCAGAGACAACTTGATGACAATTCATTATCTGTTAACCAGGAAAGAAGCTCTGCTACCTAAACATGAGTAAAAACAAGCTGATGGAATTTGACATAGGAAATCATTACCGTTACACATAGTTAAAGTATTTTCTGGTGCGAATTAGGCAATTCCTGTGTGTTTTTCCATCTCAAATAAATCACGTAATTTGTTTATACGGCTCAAGGTTACAACTTCTGAAATGAAAGGGACCAGAAAAAGTATTTGTCAGTTATGCCAACTGATAACTGCAAGCTAACTTCCTCGAAATAAAGATTTTATAAAAATAACTCAAGAAGACTCCCCTTCACTTGTGTAACTCTAATTTGTTTATACCAATCTTGTTACTTATGCTAGCCTTTGCTCTACACCTGATGTTTGTGTTTACAAAAATGCAAATACAATAGAATGAGTATTGACATCTTGTTACTGAACCACCATTGAGCAGTACATAGTCATAAACATAACACGCAATGTTTGAATAAACAAGATTGACTATTGCAAGGTTTGTGCTTCTTTCCCCACTTGGAACCCTCATTCCAAAAAATAGAAATAAAATAAAAAATCAAGAAGGAAATTATTTTTAACGGATAAACCAGGGGACTGCCGGAAACAGTCAGGATCCAAAACAAGGAAGCTCTCTTGCCAATGAAAGCTTTTTTTAACACTAATTTAGGATCCGATAACATATTTTTGAATGCTTTTTATTTATTTTACCATTTGAATCAAACAACTTTTATTTTACTTCCCTACTCTGAACCCAAAACAAAAGTTGTAGTAGGAAATGATGGTAAAAACATTGTGCAGCACAAATCAAGATAAAGATCTCTGTTTGGATTTGTTATTGGACATAACTGGGGATATATTATAGCTTTTCACCCATTATTTTTATCTATGGTTCCTTATTTACCCTTTAATCAATGATACAGTTATACATCCTTTCTTTGACACATCTCAAATTCAAAACATTTTAGATTTTTTACAGGTAAAACTTTAGAAGTAGTAAAAAGTAAGGCATTCCAAGCAAACTCCAACAATGTACTTGTATGATAGTACAAAGCTTAATAACAGAATATCAAGCCCAGCTTATCATTGATTTATGTTTACGATGCTCATTTCAATTGATAATTTTTCTTCTCTTACCATAACTCTTCTTTTAAGCGGAGACAGTGTCATTCTTTTCACGAAACGAGAGATTGTGTGTATTTAATCGCGCAGACACCATGGAGCCGTACTGTTTACATGCCATTAGATATATGACAGCCCGCCATACAGACCAAACCTGAATACTCTCCATGTACATCAACGTGGTATAACCTACCACGTTATGCACACAAATGCCACACCGAGAAACAGGCTCCACCGATTCTGATTTATGATTGATAATCAAAATTATATACCCGTTGGGAACAATGACCAAGGGGAGAATCGATGTTAAGAACCCTAGTGTGTATGAACTGGCTGATGGCACTTTGCTGGTTTTACACATGTAACCAGGCATGAAAGTAAAAATACTTGATATCTCCTGAGATACGCCATGGTGTTGGGTTAGATGACTTGGAAGCTGGTTCTAATTTATGAAATCATTTTTCATTTTCCTGTATCAAGACCCTTGCACAGGAGTAAATGAATAAATACATCCCAATCTCAAAATATTGGTCTGCTTGGTAAAAATAATTGCTTTATGGTAAAACAGTTAAGTTTTAAGGCAACATACAGAGATTGTGGTCAAATACCATCATTGTCAATATTAACGCAATAGCTATTTAACAACCTATACATGAAAATACAGTATAGTCTGGTTTTGTTTGTTTTTAGAAAAGCCAATCAGAAAAGCCAATAACTTAATCCGAGTGCTTTCTTTGTATATAACTGGTACTGGTATCAACCAACCTAAATATTTGTTTGTCTGAACTCCTATCGCCTTCAAGAAATAAACGTTTGAATTTAATTTTGTTTCTCTCTAAATGCAATGTAAGGCAAGAGATAAATATGGATATAAAAAGCAGCAAAATATGTAACCATTATAATGCTGTGTTGGTAGTTATGCTATTTATTTCAATTACATTTTTGCTAGTTATGAGCATTTTCTGCATGATCTACTTTTTGTTTCTTGCTAAGTAAAGGGTTTAAGACGTACTGTGATGCATACCGCATTACTCTCTTGTGTAAAATATTGCTAGCAAGAATTTTAGCATTTTTTTGAAACTTCTTGTAGAAATATGGAAATAACCATTAAAATGTTGTTAAAGGGAGCGAAGGGTAAAACCTGGGAACAGAGACCAACATGGAGGGTAGCAACATCTTCCGAGAACAGTTGCACTATCAACATTGAGCAGAATTCTTTGTCTTAATCCATAGATGCAAGTATTGATTACAAAAACCCTCTAAAATAAACCATTGACTGGGGCTTGCTTTGGCACACTGCCAAACAAAGAAATTGAAAACAATAAGTTGACCAATGTGGCCTATGACCCTACACTTCCTGTACAATAAAAACAACATATAAATGAGCTATCTTAGGCATTCACACGTTCCTTAAAAAAATACATTCATAAGGTGTGATTATTTTAAAAACCTTTCCTTGTTCCTCATTCACATTCTTTTTAGATCCGTGTGCTAATCGTCTAGCCAAATGTGTAACCTTCAAAATGTGACCACTTGATGAAATGCCATTTTTAAAAAGGAAGTTGGCTATGTACTTAAGACCAAAATGCCAACGTTTGCACTTGAAAGCACACAACTGGCTTGTAAAAGTTGATAAACGTTTTTGGTAACTTCTTATTATATGAAATAGCATCCCCTGTGTTTTGTTGTTTCCAATGAAAAAATAACTTTCAACAATTATAGACTTTTTATACAAACTTCACTCCTTTCAATGATGGGCCATATTAAAAAGAAACAAGAGCTGAGAACTTGCTCAAAGATTCCTTAATATATTTTAATCAAAATATTGCAAAGTGTAGTAAACAGAGGCATTTTTGTGCACTATTTTGTCACTGCATGCTATGGACACAGGCTTGATGGTGGATGCTTTTGTGTGCACCTGTACCCAATGTTGTTGCAATGTGCCCCCTCTATCTCACAGCTGCCCACTGTCATTGTAGCAAATGAATTGTCTGTTTGACCATCTGAAAGAGACAAAGCTTGAATTAGTGGCAGCCTTGGGATGTAATGAAGGAGGGGGAAGGAGAACCCATCAACACTGCAGTAGATTCTGTGTGTTGTGAAACCAAGCACAATTATTGTGTGAAAAGAAAAGGCGTGCCCTAGTATTGCTGAATTGGCAGCAATTTGAGCTACAGCATTTCTTAACCCCCCCAAAAAAGTGACATATTATTACAAATCATCCTTGTTAGACTGTGTATTCACCTGGAATAAAATCCAGGACCTATACCTTTATCTTTTTTATTTTTCAGGAACTAAATCAATATGAGAGACAGTCTGTTCCTTATGGGCTCTATAACAGAGTAAATACATTCATAATATTAAGAAGTATCTTCTTGAATTCATTTAGAAATGTTTGCAATCAACGAGAAAATTGGAAATTCATAGAGGCCTCGGTGGTCTTATATAAATGACATACAAAATAATGATTACACCCAGTTTTTATTCCTAACATTAATTTGTTTTACTACCTTTGGAAGTTACTATCTTTTACGCAATTCACTGTCTGAATCACTTTAATAATGAGGTGTATGGACATTTCAACGTTTACGTAATACATTGAATTGAATTAGATATGATAATTATTATGACAAGTGTAAAAGGAACAGGACATACAGAAAGTTCATCCGTTTGACACTTAAATACAGGGGTACTTTCCCCAAGTTGGCACTACGTGGACAAACAAGGAAATAGAAAATCATAGAAGATCTCCAGACAAGGGAGGAAATCGCCTGCCAATAGTCAGCTAGTTGATCAGATATCACAACTCACACTGGGGACTCTCAAGAGTAGTGTAGGGGGGAAACATGGGAAGGGAGGCCGGAACGCGAGGAAAGATGTTGATGAAGACGGAGTGGTGATCGATGGGATGGGATTAACAAGCTTACTCTGAGCGGGTGAGGGGGCTCTTTTTTTAGGATTGCTTGGGCGAATGTTAAGCAAGATGCAGATTGAATCAGACAGAAGATAGGGATTGCGTGCTACCTTGAATTACGACGTCTAAAATAGCTGTGCTGCAGTACGGTTTGCATTTCGTGGTGATGAAACGGTGTAACACTGATTGTGACGCCTGAGCCTATTGTGAACATAGTTCTGTGACTGTGAGAACTTGTTAACACCTTCTGAAAAATGTGTAACTGATTAAAGGATTACTTAGGAACAAATGACTTGATCCCTTTTTAACTAACCACTGAAGTTTACAACAGCAAGTCTCAAGGTCTGTCTAGGGCACTTGAACTCTGACTGTTAAAGCTAATTAATCTTTCCGATATCTACACTTCTTTTTCTCTACCACCTGAAAAGTTAGACAAATTTATAACTGCACTCATGCATGCTTTCCTAAATAGCTGTACAACACCGTTTTTTGACGAATCTTCACTGTGATGTGTTACATCCCTTTACCAAAGGGAGATTCATTTGACTTATTAATTTCATGTATCACATCATCATGATCACAGTAACACCATGGAGAAATAAGAACACAAGGAGTTACAATGAACAGGAGATCAAGCGTCCAAGGTCTGGTACCGCCACAGATAAAAGGGCAATTATAACGCACTTCCTAACCGCACGCGACACGCTGTCTCTCTGTGTGCGCTTGCGCAGTGTGGACCTAAGATTAAAAGATTACGACATACATGCACACACATCAAAAAAGTACGATGTTTTTAATTTGTCCCCCCCCCCCAAAAAAAGGTCCACGACGCTCCACTTAAATGTCTGCACGAATGCGTAGACAAAGGTCACTGAGCAAACACCGTAATTTTTAAACAGCCAAACTCAACCAAAAATTTTATAAAAATCTCACAAATATTCAAGTATATTTTTATTCATATGTCAGTTATTGTATTACCGGAATATCAACGTAACTTACCTTCTGAAAGTCAGATTTTAATGAAGGGAACATTGTCAGAATCAGAATCTCAAAGCGCATCGAACGGACAATTAAGCTGACCTAAACGTGTGGTATAGAGCTACTGCGCATGCGAATACTGTTTCGTTCGATCAGAATTATGTACTATTAAAAAGCACGAACAAGTCATTTCTCCACTGTGCAGTCCGAAGCGGTACCAGACCCTGTGCACAGAGATATTATTGCGTGCGTAAATCTGACGCGCAGTGCGCACGCCCGGGAGGCCTCCATGCCTTTTCCTCTGAACAGCCAAGATCGATAATTGGGCAGTAATTACCCAGTGGGGGGTTGGCCGGCCGTTCAAACCCCTTGTGTTCTTATTCCTCCATGGTAACACTAACAACCATAATCATCTTCTTATACTGTGCAAAAACCTCCTCCGGAGTTTACTTGCACATTGAAAAAAGCGCAAATCCATGAAAGTGATCATGGGGCTAATACAAGGACAAGATACTTAAAATATAAAATACAAGGATACAGTTAAAAACCCAGAAAACAACATTACGCAAATACTTCATCAAAAAGATAAGTTTTAAGGTTTTACTAAGATTGGATTATATAATAAATTGTTTTTACACTTACACCAGTGTGTAAGCACTGTTTACTCAGTACTTTTCCTGAGTTCTGTAAACAAAATCCACAAGCAAGTCACTCAGGTGGGATTAGAACCCACAACGTTTACCTTGCTAGAGCAGATGTCTTACCACTAGACCACTAGACCACCGAGCTATCCCACTGACTTGAGGCAGTTTGAATCATAAGTGTTGGCAGCTGGTACTGCAACATTTAAAGAAACTGATGATTTGATGGCAGTTCATTCCATGGGCGTTGCAGAATGGAAAAAAGATCGGTCACCCCATGACTGATTCGAGTTAGGCTCAATGAGGAGGTTAAAATTGCCAGAATGGAGTTTGTGATGAGTATTGTAAGGTTTAAGCAAATACTCAACATATGCACTGTGGAATGTTCGACTGAATGTATCTTTTGCAGTACTATTATATTCAAACTGAAATTTTAATTTTAATTAAATCAAAGGATACAAAGTTTATCCATGAAAGAATTATTCTATGTTTTTTTGTATAGACTTGATGAAGGTACTGTCATCAGAGTGGATGACCTGATGTTTCCAGTTACTTCATGGTAATATACTGGTCCCAATGTTTACCCTTTAAAGGCACTGAACACATTTGGTAAATTGTCAAAGACCAGTATTCTCACTTGGTGTATCCCAACATATGCACAAAATAACAAGCCTGTGGAAATTTTGGCTCAATTGGTCATTGACACTCTTGTTGTAAAAATTAGTGTGCTTTCAGTTAGGAATAAAAGGCTTCTGGCCAGAAGTCTTTTATTATTTTAGTGAGAAGTTACCTCTTTCTCAAAAACTATGTTACTTCAGAGGGAGTGGTTTCTCACAATGTTTTATACTATCAACAGCTCTGCGTTGCTCGTTACCAAGTAAGTTTTTATGCTAATACCAAATGTGTACAGTGCCTTTAAGAGTTCATTTAATCAATCACTCAGAGCAGATATCATTACAATAAGTGCTCTGAAAGAAAATTAAACTCATATTAAATTCATATTACATATAATTATAAAAAGTGCGCTGGCAACTTAATGCTAAATATAGCAATGACATGGATGTGGTATTTTGTTTTAAGATTTCAAGGGAAACACTGTATGAATATTCAGATCATATCAATGGGTGTATAGGTGATACAGAAAAGGATTGGCAAGAGCCAACCTGACACAGCCCACCTCACTTAGAAGCTGCAGTGCATAGTTTCACAAATTTTACTGTCAAGAGTTGCTTTCAATTAAATTAAAAAGAAAACAAAAAGAATTGTCATGAATAATATTTGTTTGTTCTATATAAGGCATTCAACATTTAGATGCAAATTTGTGTAGCACAAAATCATGATTGATGGGTTGATTTAAATTCACATTTACATATATCATGATTACCCAGAGGGAAATACTAGCACTTAATATTACATTTCTTAAACCTGAGGAAGTATTATATATTAACAAAATTTACCCACAGCTGTGTCATCAAAATAGATACTCATAATTTTTAAA
This sequence comes from Evasterias troschelii, assembly GCA_032357145.1. Classification (NCBI taxonomy): domain Eukaryota; kingdom Metazoa; phylum Echinodermata; class Asteroidea; order Forcipulatida; family Asteriidae; genus Evasterias; species Evasterias troschelii. Next base: position 3,155,502 of record JAUELU010000042.1, on the reverse strand, counting down.
CAAAGTACAGGATTTAAAATTATCAAAAATGAAGAAGAATTTTTTAACAGTTATGTAAAATACTGTCAAAAAAAGAAAACAGCATTTGAAGACCTCCCAAACTGGCATTGCTTATTTCAAGTGCCACATTTGAAATATCCCTAATAACATATTATTATTATTATTATTGGTTTATTGAAAACATCCAAACATCGCAGCCAAAGGCCGAACTGTGTTTAAAATACAACCAGAGAATCAGAAATAGATAAAACAAACACAAATTAAAACAAAAATTATAGAAATACTCAATTTTTCGTTGTTTTCACTGAAACACGATGACCTAAATTTATGATTTTTTGACAGGTTGATTGGTCTAATAACTAGGGAATTTAATGAAATTCTTCCTTTCAAAAACCAATGCTAAATTTTTGTTTACAAACATTTACCAGACTGCAAACATCTTACTAGTTTTGACCTTCATTGTAAAATTATGAAGCATTTGAACACCTTGTGCTTTTTTAGTATTTTTTATTTGTCCTTAAAAAAGTATTAGAAAAGAAAGCTCTCCCCCCCCCAAATTCACTGTTTTATTAAGAATGTGCTATAAATATGTATTTTGTTAATTAAGTAAAGTTTCAAATGTATGAACCTCCTCTTCATGGACATGGTTATCCTCTTTTAACTTATGGGGTGCATTAGTTTGACACTGTGCTTAAAAGTTGAAACCTAAATTGTTCTTTCAAAAAAACAATGTTTACAGTAAAAACACCTAGGCACCGTGCTTCGGTAATGACCCCAAAAAGAAATTGTTTAATTTATCCGAATTACTTGTTAAAAAGATGGTAAATCTTGCAAAATGTTTTCGTCTGAAGTGTCCGGTTGATTAGAAATCAACCGAAGTATGTAGAAAAATTGTAATCTCCAAAGATCCCCTAAAAGCTACCTTTTGAGATTCAAATTTCTGTGGTGTCCAATACTTTGTGAATGGTGCTGCCTGAGATGTGGTTGGTACCTGCTCTCACCTCACTAAACATGGATAGATTCGATGCTCTTGATGAAAAATTATGTTTTCTCAATAAATAGACACTGTATTCAACAGTGGACTTTGAATGTATCTTTCTTAATAATTTGACCTATAAATCAGCATTATGCTGACAAAGACCAAGTGATGACCCTACCTTTAATTAAGCAAGAGTGTCAGATCAATAAAGAAGAGAGGGTTACACACACACACACACAAAATCCAGACAATTAGATATACTGACCTTCAAATAATCAACAGATTACTTGTACAAATTTGACATGCCAATTAAGGCAAATACCTTTTAGTCCAAGAAGACAAACAAAAACCACAGTGAAGAAGAACATCATTATGTGTACAGAGTACAGACCTAAATTGTTTTGTTTTGTGTGCCAGTGTTACACCATTTCCTTCATCCAGGGTGATACTTTACAAAGAAACCCCCAAATCACTTGGGGTGGAATGAATCCAAAAAGGACAAAGACCTTCTATGATCTAACTATCCAAGACAAGACATAGTTTTTCTGTATCACTCAGAACTGAGAAGTTTTGTCTCTAAAGTCGTACTTCATCAACAGCCAACTAATCTCTTGCATTTGGGGTTGTATTAGGCTACACAATTTAGAGAACAAGGAAGGAAAACTAGGTCAGGAAAGAGACTTCGTAGTGTCCATTGTAGGACAACTCGCAACCTTAATTCCTTTGTTCCACTTGTTAATGAATTCATGTGATTGTTTTACTCATCATGTGGCTGGGGTGGGGGCTGGAGACTGGACAGCACAAGTGTGTTGTTTTTGATCTGGGTGTTGTTGACCTGGGTGTTACTGCTCAGTGTATTTCAATCACTCTTAACAAGCTTTTGATGTTTTAAGTTTGTCCTGTCTCCAATCAGGATGCTGGGGGGGGGGGGGGTGCGGGCTGTGTTCTGAGGTGTTTATTCTTGCCAATATGTTGTACTGCACTGTTTAAATTTTGTTATTTGTCTTAGTATTTCTTTGTTTAAGATGTTTACTGTTCTGTTTTGGAGCTTTAGTCAATCAATTTTAGACGTGTAAATTTTCCATTTTTAACTTTTTAAAGATTGGACAATAAAGATTTGAATTGAATTTATACATAGCCTATTTAGGCATAGGATTTCACATTGTCTGGCAAGGTAAATTGAAATCATAAACTTCATTTAGGATGAGTACCAATGTGCATACCCATTTTCTCAGGTACTTAATGCAAATACTGTTTATTTAACACATGGTTTTTATGTTTGTCTGACAATGACAAATGAGTTTGTGGTCTTGGTTGATGATGGACACAGCAAAAGGTGGGGTGAGTTTGTGCCTTGATCTTTGTCTGTACTGTCCCTAAGGCCTTTATCTCCCAGGAAGGACCAGGAATCAAACTATATTCCCATAACAAAGTGCTGCAAGTACAATAGTAGTACACAATGTGTACTTCTGGTACAATAGTAGTACACGATATGTCCTGCAATACTGCTCTACCAATACCATGAATTACATTCCGATAGGTTGAATTTGCCCAAAAGGTAATTTTGAGTTTGACAAGTTTACACAATAAGTCCAAATGGGTGGCAATTGTTTTTCTTAAAGACTGCTTAATGTTCCAACGTCATGGGTTCATGACTACCCAAAACTGTCAGGTGCTTTATGATTACATGATTTGGAAAACTGCCTACTCATTAAAAGTTTATTGCCAACACAACCAACAATCTAGACCTGAAATCAAGTCAGAAAAAGAGTGTGGGAAAAATCATCAAGCCAATGAAAATTTGAGGATGAGGTGGCCACGACGGACGCAAGTCTTTGCCGAATGATGATGAATGAAAATGATGCTTTGAAAGGTTAATCTCTAGGCTGTGACTTCTTGAAAAAATAAAAAGCATTCCATTAAATTATTAATAATTTGTTCTGCTGTTGAGTACAAAAACTTATGGTTCGAAATATATGAAATGATAAATATCTGACTCCAACTCAGCGAAGTGAGAACACCTTTCACTTTTCAGTATTGTCAACTGCAATAATACAGTAATTAATTCATATATTTATTTACTGCCCTTCTAAATAAATCAGCCAGAAAAGTAAATCCTTGATTTTGTTACTGATGAAGCCGAAAATACACTGTACCTGTACATCAAAATAAAATCACTATGAAGAACTCCGGCTGTGTACATTTTGCGTTGCTCCTGTCCGTTTCTCTGCCTGGAGTGTACGGAGTTATCACAGGCCGCCCGTCCCGTGTGCACGTGTCAATATCGCACCTGTGCCGTCCTGCGATGTTGATGGCTGTCGGTGACTGACACCAGGTCGGCTCAAAAATCCCTCAAGATTTCGACTACTTATCGCTGGCGCCTCCTTGTCGGCATACCCACCGTCATCTATCTCACAGGTGATCAGCGGTGGATGACAGCCTGCGGTTTTATGAGGGAATTTCATATCTATTGCCAATGTTTCTAGGCTATCGTTGTACAAGCTCCAACTCTTGGGCAAAAAAGGCACAACCGATGCTTTCTGTTCTTGTTGTTTTTTTCTTTTTCTCACGTTTTAACTTCGGGGTCTGGTAACACTCTTACATGACTGAACACCGGAGCCAGACTAGTTCCCGCGAGAATTGTTTTATGTTTTACCTCGCAATTTTCACCCTCGTCCCAATCGTATAAGCTTACTGACTGTAACCAGTATTCAATGATATTCTATGGGAACAGCGGCTGTCTCTAATGTATTCACTAACAATATGATATTATTGATATTAATTAAATCAACCCAAAATATAAAACTTTCTATCATAAACTTAGCGGGGCATGGAGGTCCGTGAGCATTGAAAACAATATAATAATTAAAAGCCAAATGGAGCAATTTTAAGTAGGCCCCCTACAATTTACACAATACTCAGACAATGTTTCTTTATTTCAAATTGCAAAAATGAGTTATGGCCTGACGTTTCGACCCTATATCAGAGTCTTTCTCGAAGGCTAAACAAAAATAACATGAACAAAATGATGTACCAAAGTCAAGTTATATTTGACAATGTTTTTCCGCCATTGTCTAACGATCGTTAATAGTTCACATGTGATTGGTAATGACTCCACAAAAATAACGGGACTCTATTATTTAATCTAAAAGCTTTCTTTTCACTGAGATACACACCAGTAGGCCTACAGCATGATATTTGACTTTATCTAACACCAATTTTATAAAAATTAACCAAAAGAACCAAACAGTAGTACTCTTTCAAGTGAAAACAAAAACAAATGTGTGATAAAACATGGTCAAAATACGCACCTATTCCTAATGTTTTAATGACGTGACTATACCACTACCGTGATTAATATTTGAAATCTATTTAGGACTAACTGTAGGCTGCTGGTTTATGATCCTTCTAAATGATCATGTTGGGGTAGAAAATAAAAGTGTAATATACAAAAAATATATGAGCATTTTCGTTTACATTAACGTCGTCTTCTTCCTTTTGTACATTACAGTCATCTCCAAATGAAAGTTGTTGGACATTTTCATTTCAACACGTAGGCTAAACCTTTAGTAACTTTTGACGTGGTAAAATTAAACAGTTATATGGTTACCGGGGACGTAATGTAACAAAATAGTAAAAGGGGACCCCGGTTGGAAACTTTGTATAAAACAAATGGGAACTGTTGCCAAAAAGTACTAACAAAAGAGGGACAATGGGTGGTGCCCGATTGCATGTGTTATACAGGAGTGGTGTGTGGGGTTTTCCCCCGTCTTCAAATCGTGTCCAAGGAGTTGTCAATCTTTCGAAGGTCATCATTTTTTCTCTCGCTCGTGCACGCAAATTTAAAATGAACATCGTAAATGATACATGGTGATCAACAGAAATAATATAGGCCTAGTTTTAAAAAAGAAAACAAAATAGGACGAACGGTCATCCCTTAACCGGTGAAAACCATTGCTCACTGGGCATCTTTGCAGGTTCACATTATACCATATTTCGCGTTACTTCGTTGTCTTGTGGAAAGAAACACTACATAACTGTGTAATTAGCCTGTTTGTTGATAATAATAATAATAACACAGCATTTGTACGGCGCACATTATTTGTATAAAATTCAAAGGCGCCGGTCTAGATTAACCAAAGAAATTCTTAGGCCAATCACAGGCCAATCTGAAAAGATGTGTTTGAGAGACTGTTGGGAGTGGACAATTTCATGTGTGTCTGTCTCAAATAAGATGTTCAGGCAGAGAGTTCCACAGCCGGGGGCAGTGTTAGAAAAGGCTCTGATAAACCGTCATTGCGGTGCAGCTCTGTTCGAATCAATGTAAACTTAACAGAGACTTTCGGGCGATAGAAGGACACCCTTTTGATAGAAAATATTACATTCATAATTAGTTTTAGATAAAGGGGAACGTAACCAATACAGTCAAAGCATGATTGAGCCTCCTTTGCTGCCATATCACACAACCAAAAATTCATCTGTAGTCACCAATGTTAACGCCATTAACAAATTTTGTATCAAAATACTTTAAATAAGCTGTCTGTCATCAAATTCGATATAAATTAGCGCGAGTTCTTTTCAGCCATAACAAAACCGGTACTTCTGCGGTTTCCCGGTTTTTCAAGTTCAAACCTTAAAAAGACATTTTCGGTATATAGAGGGGCAATTTTGTCAGAGGAAATCACGTATTTCTGCAGCATTTCCTCGCTAAAAATAAAGCATTGTCAATCAAGTGAACTATGACTATATGTGGTACACATTTTGCACGGGTGGATTTACCGTCCACCCGTGATTTGTGGTTTGAAGTTAAAACCAACCAAAAGGCTCCATGTTTTCACACAAATGCCAGCGTTATCGTCGCCCACATACGGTGCATACTGGCGTTACCTTGGAGAAGATGAGTGAATTACACAAACTGCACTATTTATTAGGATAATTCTGATATATTTAAATTAAAAGGGTTGTTTTTGTTCTACAGGAAGAATAGGCTATGTATCCCAATGTATAATCGGTCCAATAGAACTATAACTGTTGGATGACAAGCATACATTTTGAATAAAGATTTGCGTCCAACTGCATGGACCGTCGTTAGTTTAGTATTCTTTTATTTGGTTGGTATTTTCTTTATGCTTTCTCCTAGAGCGTTAGATGTCCTTGCACGAGTCGGTCGCGCAACGGCCGAAATGCACAAAGGGTCAATTTTTTTCTTCAGTTTTCACACTCATAATCAATCGCGGAAGCTTGTAATGACTCCCTATGCGACTATTGTTTATCTTTTCGAAATACATCGTACCATGATCATACATCGTCCCAGGCCCCTTTAGAAGTTTCCAACCAATAGAAAATGGACAAACATCGGAAGCATTGTGCTGTACGGTGCTCCACCAAAATAGTAGCACCTGGTGTGCTAATTTGCATATAAAAGGACTCTATTATGCATTATTATTGATGTATTATATTTTGTAGCTAGCGGTTACGGAAAATACCTATTCAGTAACGTAAAACGTTAATAACTTAAGTTTTTGCCTCATCCGCCGTCAGTGTCTCTAGTCACTGAAACGATTTGGCGGAATCAGACACATAATTGTATAACTTTTTATCAACAAATAGATTTGTTCATTGCAAAACCATGCAAAAACTAAGTCACTATTTTGAAACAAAGTTTTTTATCTAAGCGTTGATACTAGTTCCTTGCACCAAGCGAAAGCCCCATAAAGTTCATTAAGTGCATGGGTTGCTAGTGCATAAATCGTTCAAAGACAGAGGGATTCTTGAAAAAATCCCAAACAGAAAATTGTTCGTGCATGATAGGCACCCGACAGGTCTGTTCAGGAACCAAGAATCAGCCCATCGATGTAAGTCACTCGCAGCAATTAGCCTAGGTTCTAACAAGTAAAAATATTGTCCGTGGTTCAAGAGATGTGAACTAGTGACGGTATGTGCCAACGAGTCAGTGGCCGGCCCCGGAGTGTTCATCACTACGGTATGTACAGCTCCACGGCACAACCCTCACTTCATCATTAGTAAAGCATCCGTGAGCTCGATCACAGCGGCCGTCTAACCGACCCATACGAACACGGCCCCAGTGGTGCAGGATCCATGCATCACCACAGTACTATTTTCAACTGTCGTGGCTTGTGCGTGGAGTGAGCGATGTAAACAAAGAGCCACGTGCGGCCAGTCAGTGCATGCTGCCCTGCTTATGACGTAACGCATTGATTACACAGCGCATGTGCAATAGGAGTCGTGCGGGCAGTGGAGTAATCGGTGTTGGTATGACTATGAGTGGCTGTAACACCAGTGCAGCGTACTCAGTTCGGGAGCATGGCAGACACAATCAGGTGTACGCGACGCAAACAAGCAAATCCCAGACGTAAAAAAGGTAAGAATCTTCATCACGATTTTTGTTTTCGATTTGTGGAAATATATGTGATACAGTAGCTTGAAAATTTCAAGTTTAAAACAAGTCAATTGTGTAAGCGCACTTCAACTCATGTTCCCCATCACCTGCTTTTGAGAGGCTTTGTGTTAGTGGAACAGCGAACAATGGAAAACATCCTATTCCGAAGCGCAATATGATTTTAACTGTTAATTATGTCTGAACTAAAACAACGCATTGAGGGAAAATATACCAACTAAATCGAGTCTAGTCAGTAAATGAACATAGATTTTACTACCATTTAAAAATATATTTTTCCTCGTATAAGTTTTCTGAAATATAATTTAAGAGAAAGGGGTTTGTGTTGGACAAGGCATATGGGCTAGTGCTATAGAGCACGAATGCTATCCGCAGCCTAGCCTGCTGGGTGCGCAATGCCTGGAGGCATCCGTGAGTGGTGAAGCACGGCTTTATCCCTCAACAGAAAGAAGCCGCTCTCATGCATTATTCATGATTAGACGCAGGTGTTGGGGGTACAACCGACCTGACTCCACGGCGTTCCAAAAATGAAACCCTGTCAATAATTAATTGGTTGTTGTTTATATGTTTGTTTTAAAAACGAGCAGAAACAATTTCACGATCGGTAGAATCGATGTCGCCAACTAATAATGTATATGCTGGAAACTGCTTAAATGAGATTAACTGCCAAAAATCTAGTATATAGGGTGGGAAAAAATAAATGCGTTTTTATTCACATGATTATACTTTTAGGTGATATCTATTTTCCCCTTCACTGTCCCAGGGCCCGATAACATTTTAAGATGGAACATTTTTGTAAACCATTTCACTTAAGGAAATAAAGTGGGGTTGATTTAATTTGTTCATGCAATCTTTCCAACATCTCACTTTTAATTAGCCGCACGTGTTTGGCGGAGTGCTGGTGTGCGGTGAGCGCCTTTTATCAGCACGGGACGACTGGCAAATTAAAAAAATCGGCCTCTTTGAAGATGAATATCATTAACCTGTAAAAATGCAATCAGGTATTTTAGATGGACCCACAATTGCGCCGTCGCTTCACAGCCGCCGCCGGCAAATTCGGTGCAATATTATTACCGGGTGAAGACGGATTACTCACGAAAAAAAGTACCGTGGATTCTAAGATTAAAAGTAGAGATATCCCAGCTACATACTCCCTTATGAATTCAACATTTTGCTATCTTATTATCTTGGTGAACATCCACCATGATGGTTTTTTCTTGTTTGTCGTTTACATATTGGACAAAGGACCCTTTTTTCATTCCCTCATTTTAGATCAAGAATGGATTTTGTCCCAGGGAATTCTACTTTGCCACACAACTTTGTGGCACACTAATCTCTTGGGCAAAATATTTAACTTTTAATTTTCTAAAAAGAACAGTCAATTAATTTGTTCAGCGTTGGAATTTTCGAAAGAGAAAGTGATTTTTATTTTTCAACTTTATGAAATAATGTTACGGTACCCTTGTTCGGAAATTTCAATATGCAAATATCACATTAAAAAAAAAATTAATTCCAAGTATGCACATTTTAAAAATATTTTTTTTAAACTTATGTCAAAGGGGCTATTCGGTTTTAAATTGCTCAGTCGTTGTGATCACTCATGCTTTATAATAATTTGTTGCGCGATTGTTTCGGTGACCAACTAATTTATAAATGTCCAAACAAGAATTTCTCGTGGCTTACGGTATGACATAGAATTTCGTGAATTTAACCAAATTAACAATTGTCAAGACTGGTTGTGGTGAACTATAATGTTGATACATTGTGGCGACACGTTCAACGGATAAATTTCAGGCGAGTCCGAGGATTTACAATGGATTTTAAGGCGCAGGTGAAGGCAGGACAAAAAAGCCCTCGACCCGACGTTGATGGTGGTAGGGGGACGGTAGTGATCCCCTTTGTTTGAATTCAAACCGTAGCCCGGCCTGTCCAGTCCATGGCGTTACATCGAAGGGGGAACAGATGGCCACTTGGCTATATAAACGCGCATATTTATCATCAGCGTATGCCTGAACACATCTTGGGAGCAGCAGGCATGTTCCTCCGCTTGCGTCCAATTACCGGCTCCCGTTCCTGCCTCCGTCTGTCTTAGGTATCTGCCCCTAGTTATATTAACTGATACCATCTTCTTCTTTTTCATTCACTGCCCGTGGGAATCATATTTTGGTTATCTTATTTTTTGCACACGAACTGACGCAGAAATCACTTCATAAGTATAACCATAGATAGCGACACGAGTTTGGTATACGATTGTTAAAGTAATTGAAATGTTACTTAGCCGCAGACGACGAAAAGCCAAAACCCCAAAAAGAAATAGATTGATCAGAAACACTTAATTTAATAAATCTGATCTAAACGGAAATCAATCTTAAGAAATCATCGACTTCACAGTTTCTGGTGGTAACTCGTGATGTATCGATAAATGGTTTACCATTCAGTGTTCGATATTAACTCAGTCATGTCCGACCACATTGTAAATATTTCCCGCTTTGACTAAGTGATATTCGTATTATTAACCTATGGTCGATACGAGAACAATCCGGAGTCGAATCTGGGTCATACATCACCGGTCAAAAAGCTTGTAATGTCCCAAGTCAAGAGGAAATCATCAATTTCTAACCAAACAAATGACAAACTTCACTACGTAGTCCCAGCTTCGAGACCTGGAAGATCAGTGGTGTAATTCGGGATGAATATAGTACCATATGGGGACAAACTCAAATTGATGGCATTTCGATTGCTACATTTGCAATGTTAGGTAAATCCCAGAATTTAGGAAATTGAGAATTAACAGCGATTGTGTACAGATTTTCATTTCCCCAAGGTTGTCAAAGTTTCCAATGTGAAACAGCTGTCTTGCGACACAGGTGATTTTTAGCACCATTTATCCCAGATGGTCCCCCAGAAAAGTGTCGCCAACGTGACCTCTTTATGTCCCCGCGAGCGGACTCTAAGATTCGAAGAGGTGTCGATCGACGCATTATTTCCGGATCGGACGTGTTCGATTCGTCCGTGGAACGTCTCATCTGTGCTTCCAGAGGGGGTGCGAATGTTACAATGAAGGGTCGATCTTCCAGATGTCAGTTGCATTGTTTAGTTACCGGCAGGTGTTACATGTAAAAATAATGCTTTGAGAATCACCTCAAGTTGGAGCAGTGTCCTGATGATGCCCTACCTAAAGGTTCTATATTCGTCGTAATGTTGAGACCGTTGGTGGTCCAAACCATATTTCACCCAGTGGCGCCGCGTAGTCCGGACATGTAATGCTAGTAAATGGTCTGTCACGGGCGGTAAGGGACATGATGATGTTCTACGCTCAGTACACTCAATGCATAGCGCAGCTGGATCAAGTTATTTTGTGAGTTGTGAGATGACGTTCTGCAAGACATTTGCAGAGATGATTGTTGGGCTACCTGTTCTTCACCGGTGCCACTCCGGTAAATTGATTACATTCTCTCGGCTCCTTTATTTATACATCCTGTCATGTCGCCAGCTCGCTGGAGCCAGCTAATTCATGCGGTGATTTTTTATATCTTCCCCGGTCCGTTGATCAGTGATCATTAGGAGTGGCCCGTGCGAGGGAGCGGGTCACCAGGCGGGGTGAGCGATCGTGCCGAGGGGAGAAACGGGGGCGTCAGCCGGCAGAATGGCACTGCGCCGTCACGGTTGGCGGAAGAATTGCAAAGCGATGATCTTAAAAACGACACACACGTCGGACTTGCGACAAATTTGCTTGGCCTCAAAAACTACATTATACCCATACGGATATCGTATCTGGTAAATCGGTACACTATCAATAACTGACTGATGTAAACTACGATACGTCTCGTACACATATTAACTTTACATTGAACTAAATTTAAATTAATCAAAGTTATGCTGCTACGAAATTCGTCAGATTCGTTTCTGCCATATTTACCCACCACTGTCCTGATGAGTTGCTTCAAATGATGTTTAAACCAACAATATTTTAAAAACTTACATTGAGTAATTCGTGCTGTTAATGTTTTTTTGCGTGTAATTTATGTGCTTTCCAAAATTCTATTACGAGTTTAAATATACCGGGTTATTCTGGCACGGTGGAAAAGCAAGAATCATCTCGAAGAATATTGGTGTGAAATAGGGGCTAAAATATAGGCCTAGGCTATTTTGCAGACAGAAAATAACTGGGGTATTCAACTCAAAGCACCTGGGACCAGTCAAGCGTTTCGATTACTTGTGTAACTGTGAATGACACAGACCAATGTTTATTGAAGCGTGGAGAAGCTGGAATCTTGTACTAAAAAAGGGGGATTGCATCTTCAGAATAATTATACTGTGGGCCGCTTGCTACACATCACCTGTTCATGATCAAACAAACCGCCTTGATTGAATGTACACGTCAATACTAAGAGTCATGAGCTGTATACATTGAAATACTACCATATATCGAGGTATGAATGTATTTGTTTTGACCTTTTATTAAGCAAAAGATTCTGGATCATTTGCCTGCAACACAAGGCAACTATTTCAAATCTACTGTACTTAATAATTATATTTAATGTTTGCCTTCTCACATGATTCTGTTCTGCAACCTTGGAGTAAGGTTTCTCTGAGCTGAATAATGTGGACAAACTATTTTTTATAAACGGTATATTTTATATAAAGGCCCCCTTACTATTTATAGATACATTATTTAGATGGTAGATGATAAAACATGGATATACCAAGGTTGGTCCTTTTCTCTATGGGTAGAATGAGCGTACATTTTTAAAGGTTTCGAAAATGAAAACATTGTAGTAATTCAATTCATGTGGACTTCAGCATAAGCGCCAACACGGCCAATTTTATTTGCTATTTTAAACTTAACGAAAGTAAGACAAAGCTTATCCATAAGAACACCTGGTCAAATAAAATAACTGGAATATTTGTGTTATCTTCATATTTGGTCGCACCCACAGCCAACCAACACCTGAGAGTCTGGTTCGGATAATACATGGTTTAAAATAACAGTCTGGGCATACCGACATGTAATATGGGCAAGATAATGATTTCGATGCTCAAATATGGTACTATCGAGTTTATTCTGTAACTTTTCAGCGTAACACAAAACTATTTTGCGTATGATGAAACGTTGTAGCAACACATTATATAAGTTCGGTCAACATTTGTGGCCATCTATTTGTTTAGATCAACATGTTAGTAAACATTTGTGGAAGATCATTTTGTCTTTTACTATCTTTGAACAGTTTATTGCTTTTGCTTTTACCCATAAACAAAACATCTGAATAAACGACAAGTTTTTTAAATTACGGTGACAGTCACAACACAAGCCTACCACCAGCGATGTGTGCTCAAGCAACCCTCGTTTACTAGCCATTACACCAGGGCTAACGTGTATTTACCTGGCCCCAAATCAAAACACCCCTTTCACTTTTCAGAAACGAGTGATTTTCAGGGATTACGCAAAACGCTGTCTGTATGTGTAGGGAATAAGCAGTCATTACAAGTTTCACTTACACCTGATGCGCGAACGATCACTCAGTACAGACCCTTGAGAAGTGCATTGGTAACAGATCAATACGGGCCGCTAATGCGCGTACCAGGTGATGTGATAGTCTTGGCCAAACATTCATTGCTAAATTTTTAAAAGGTGCTCCGTGAAGTGATGATGGTTCCGGAATCAGGAATCTAGGGAAATATCACTGCATGCAAGCGGTGAAATATGACCACAACGACTCCACAGTCCTGCTATATTTACGGTCAGACTTTGAAACCGAAAAACATTTCACAGGCTTTCATTGGATAGATAAACACTGTCTACTTTTGTTTCCGTTGACAACATTATTAATGTTTCCTGGTTCCTGATCGCTTGTCTGGGCGTCGTGTTGCATTTCCATTTTATGAAATTCTTAATATTTCCCTTTTATTTATTTTCCAATGAATCAACATTGTTTTTTACGACGACACTGTACACATGGTTGCACCAAAGAGGAAAGAAAGTTTCACGTAAAATTTAATAACACCAACAATTGTTGCCAAGGTTAGGTCGAGTCTTGGATTTGAGTTTGAGACCAATTTATCATTTTTCAGGAAGTCTGCAACACAGTAGTACGAATGTGTATTTTCCCCGTTTTACAAAAATGCTGATGTAGACCCACTATGCCCGATTTGGTTTGAAAATACTTTGAAGGAACGGGATAGAGGGAGAAGTGGAGTAAAGTCGTTTCAGGACATACGGCCCAGTCACTGGTCAGTAAGTAAATGATTTTCTGATAATGTTTAAAACGTCACCTTTAATAAAAGATGTTGGTGTTGAGGACTTGAAAGTTGTGAAGTCATAACAAACGTCACACGTCATTGGTCTAATACTTGACAGTAAGAGGAACGATTTGCAGGAAGTTTGGGCTGTGGCGAGCAGTCGTTTTCACAGTCTTTGTTTGTTGCGGTTGTAAACGCACGGGCGGCTGAGTGGTTTTAACGTTTTTACCAACAAGGTAAGTTGTAGACTTCACGGGTGGTTCAATGTTGTTGTTCATCACACAATGTGCTCAGACACGATAAGCTAGTGTGTTGCGCCAATTTCGAAGACCGGAAATTTGTCGACGACCCTTGGTTTGGGTTTTGTATGGTTTGACTTTCCTTTTCGCAAACATTTCTGCCAATTCTTGCGGTGTCCATTCTGGTGTTCATCGTTGTTCAAGAAATAGGACGATAGTTGGTATGTGTTCCATCTGGTATTAAGCGCTATTTCACAGTTACAGTAATTATGTTCCCCAGTTATTTGAGTGTTAACGAGTATCTATCAAACAACTGAAACATCTTAAAGCATCTTCATATACACTGTTAATATCTTATCATTTTCCCCACTTTTAAAAGGTATCTCAGGGAATGCTCAAGAGTTTTTAAAATGCTGTTTAACTACGAGCTATTTTGGTCTTGAAAAATTAAAGATTGTGTACAATGGTGTACAATGGATGGCATCCCAAATGATACAGCCTTTTGTCATGACATGTGTCAGCGTATCTATTAAACAGGGATTTTAAAATAAAAAGTTTTCTTCTTTTGTCAATCGTGTGTTTATTATTCTCATTTTAGGTCGAGTAAAATAAGAAACAAGTTTCTTGTCCGGACTTTTAAAAAAAGGAGGAGGCAGGGCGCTACTATTTACTATTTTTAGCTATTTTTTCAAAGATTGCCGCCATGCTGAATATGGCTGGCCAAGGTATATTTAATCACAGATATTGTGCTATTTGAGTATAGTGATGCAATTTATGACAAAAACAAATGATTTGTAAGACCCTTCAATGCTGAATCGCAGGACCATCACCTTCGACAACAGTTGCTGTTCACTCTGAAAAGAACGCCCAGCTGGGTTTGGTGCCAAGACACTGATCTGATGATATATTAAGTCAGGAGAATCACCCTTAGCCCTAGCTAGGGAATGCACACCTGAGATATTGTAATGAGAAAGTTGGAAATTATTGAGGCAAAGCTGCTATTTTGGACCATCTAATTGGATTCAGGAGATTCAAAATATCAGAGATGCCACTCAGTTTTATCCCCCAAATTTGATTTCAGCTTTAAATCTTTTAAAAAAATCTGATTTAAGATTATTATTTTTTTTCTTCTGAAAATACAAAAATAGTTTTAAAAAAGGAGGAGGCGGGCGGGGACGAGAAACTTGTTTCTTATATTCCTTGGCCTTATTAAAAAATCTCAAATTGCTTAACCCTGCGCCCTCAAAAGAAAGGTTGAAATATATATGCACTTTCCAAAACCAATGTTGTAGCTTATTACACTTGGCAATACAATTTTTGACATTATCTCATCATTCAAAAATGTGATGTAACTGCGAGTATGGATTGTCTACTGCAAAGTGATCTTTGAGCCGATCATGTGCCAGAGTGAATTTGAATGATTATTTGTGATGACTTGGAATTCCCCTCGAATGTGTTTTTCCAACTACCAATATCTGTTTCCGTTGGGTTACCCTGGTGTCTGCCCTAGAATAACCTGGCATCAGGTAGTGTCATTAGGCAAAAGGAAACAAAATGACATGATTCTGTATCCAAATATATATGAGTAATCATATTGCTTCCAGATTGGTCTGCTTGTGGACTTGCAAGTACAATGAGACATCCTGGCCATCCTGGCTACCGACCTTGAGGAATGAATTTTATTTTCAGACAAAGACACTGGTTTGAGTGTGTTGAGTATTTAGGTGCAAAAGGCTAACTAAAGATGGGTTGAAATCATTAAGAATTATGAACATAATGGAGGCGTGACTTGAGTACTATGGGAATCATTTCTTTGTGTTACACACAGGGCAATGTCTAAGATTTCTTTGGCACTTTTTGCTTAATCTTGTAGTAAATGATTGTTGACTTGGTTTCTTGTTGGGAACAAAGAAGGCACAAGGCATGACTGGTTTTATAAGTCTTGTTTTTCATGGAATCTTATTAACTTGTACCGATTGTCATAGCAGACACTTCTGTCTTAAGTACTGTCGTATGAGAAAAATGCTCCTTCCATGGAGGTACATTTAGTTCTAGTTCTACCCCATGCTCAAAACTAGTAAATACAAACAAGCTCATAAATAAACATGTATAAATTCACTTTCCCCCAAACAGCACCATCTAAAGTCTAACATGATTTTCCACAGGTTATTGTGATTGATTAATCTATTTTAAAACTAATAGAGACTTTGAATGAATGTACCAAAATCCATTGTTGTATCACCAGTGGTATGATTATCTGATGACAATGCTCCCAGCTCTTCCAAATTGTTGTGGTCTGCTGCCATTTGGGAATTAACTATCTATCCATGACTGATCCATACTGTGTAACAGTAAAGAGATCGTAACATTTCCTGTATAGGTAGATTTGAAGTTATTTACATGCATTGAATAATACGAATATTATATTTTATAGGTCAAATAACATAAATACTGGAGAGAGAAGACTTTCTCTATGGAGTGATTTAGATAAGAGATAATCACTGTTTCAATGCAGATTGTTTGTAAGAGCACACACGTACTTGTAATGACACTTTACTCCTGTTGGTAAAACAGATGATCAGATAATTGTGGAAATGATCACAGTAATAATCATAAAATAGTGTTTGAAATTACAACAGCACTGATGAGTTGCATTCCTTTAGGAAAAGTGGGGTTTTTTTTAAAAAAAAGTTTCAGGTTTTTGTACAAGTATCTCATGTGGATCCTTTACAATGCACATGTTTATGTAGATGACAACTACTGCATATTAAATTACATGGCTATGTAATGTATGAACATGTACATTCAGTTTCTGATGAAATTGTAACAGAAAGAGAACATTCGTACTCATAGACGTGACGTAACCAATTTGAGAATGTTGCCTGTTGTTTCACACAGATGAAATCAGAGTTATTCCTAAAAAGGTCCAAACCTTCTTTTGTCATGAAGCCAACATTATTTTTGGTGGTTTCCCAAGTTCTGTAACTGTAAACAGGAAGACCGGTTGGCTTTGTTTTCATGTGACTTCATTGTGTGGAGACATGTGACAATTACCTAGCACTAGCAGTAGGAGTGTTTTTTCAATATGTGGTGCTGGGCCTATATTCTGGTTTGTGGTAAACTAATACAAGGTGAGCTTGGTTGGAGGTCATCTGATTACTGCATCTACAAATAGATTCAGAGCTACAGTATAATATGTTTTACAGAACATGACACACATAGTGTTTTTAGTGTTTTGTTTTCTATATGTTTCTAAATAAATGCTTAATAGGCCATCATCAGAATTCTGTGAGTTTTATTAAATGTTTAAAATTCTTATTGAAGTATATGTTGTTTCCTTTTCTCCTATTTGGGTGATGTCTAATGATGGTGTTTTCTTGATATTGTCCTGCCTACCATTTCTACTATGATCACAACTCATCATCTGATTCAGATCTGCGGTGTCAAAGTACAGGTATGTAAATCTTTTGATACGTAATAAAAAAAGTAACTCTTTGATTTTGCATAGTTAGATTATTCTTCGATACTCGAGTGTAAACCCTTTGCCAATGTATCTGAATTCCTTTCTACTATAAAAGTGGAGAACAAAATTATTGTTAGATGTTGCTGGAAGTCACCCAACTATTTTGTTGGTACAAGACACATAAGACAGGACTTTACAGTTTTCTATACAATTTATAAGAAAGTATGTTAAGTACAAGAAATGGTGAGGTATTTATAGAAAGAAAGTTCTTTTGTTCCATGAATAATGATGGTATACTAATGTTATCAATGGAAAGCTAAACTAAGCTTTCACTCTGTTTACCACCAAAGTGAAAGGAAAAGTAAATTATTGAGTTAGCACATCTGCATGATCATCGTCTACAAGTCGGGCGGCAAAGTTTGTCAGCAGTAGAGAATTAAGTGGGGAAAAAGAAATGTATGTAATATTTTTTCCATTTGCCAATCCACAGTGCCAAATCACATTATCCATTTCCTGGAGACCTATAAACAGGTCAGGCGTGATTGAGCTTGAAGACCTATTTCCCAATTCTCACCTGGGATTACCCTGACACTGCTATTACCTGTGACAGAGTTTAGTTAACACAACAGCGCTATGCGCTAGCCAAATCATGCTAATAACACAAGAATGACCCCATACCTGTACTCTACTAGAGCCATCTCATGGCGACAGTAACGGCTTTACCTCCACACTGCCTGGCGCCTTATCTTATTCTTAGTGAAAGTCTTCTGCCTCTTTGGCAATAATCAGCGAGACAGTCTGACGGTAGGTCAGATTAGAATAAAAGGAGTTATTAATGAGTAATTAAGGCTGATGAATCTAAAGGCATAAAGCAGTTTGCACTTCCCTTAACGTGCTGTGCGTTATTGTATCCGGGTGATCGCAGCCATTAAATGGGTGATGGGTGTTTAACATTCATAGCAGGTACTCTGCAATAGATTACTTTGCAAGTCGTCTTCATGATAACTCAAGACTTGTCTTGGCAATCAATGCTCGTGGTGTTTGGAACAGTCCCTTGCGGCCCGGTTCAATGTGACTTGAGGGAGATTTCCCAAAGGTCTTGTGGGGACAAGTAATTAACTGATTAAATCATAACAACCTTAACTTGTTTGGAAGGAAAATGTTTAGGTTCATTTAAAATTATGCATGGCTGAATCGACAGGTGATTTATAAAAACCAAAGCTGGAATGAAAGGGATTATTTTAAGGAAAGATTTATTAGAGTTTGCAAATACAGAAGGTATCGTCCTTAGATTGATGTTTTCCCTTCAATAATAGTTCATTGACTGGGCATTCAAAAGAAAACTTAAATGCAGGTGTAAACACAGATTCATTGCTTGTCGATCTGAGTAAAAACAGAATATAGTTAGAATATAGTTAGTTAAAACAGATGTATAAAACTCAACTCACCTATTACATTTTTATTATAAAATGGAAAATAACAATGACATTTGTTAAAGTCCCATTAATATAAATGATCAAGTTGTTTTAAAGTAGCAGCCCTAGGCCTAAGCCAACAAAAATTCCAACAAGCATTTTCTAACATTTCACACATCAAAAAAGGAAAGCAAATTTTGAAGGAATAATTTTGAAAATCTGTACCAAAAATGCGATATTGCTATGTTGAAATAAATCTGTAAACTGTTGAATTTACTCACTTGAACATCGAGAGACAAAATAGTCAAGTACAGACATGTTACAAAAATGCCCCAGTTAAAGCTTGTGAACAACTTTGTATTCTCATAAGTGCTTAAATTATTAGGCCATGGCTTATCAACTTGCCAATAGTGAGGAGTTATGCTAAGATGCTATTGATTTTTCAAGTCAAGTAACTCTGAAATAATTGGGTTATCCTTGTAATTGAGAAGACCTCAGCTTTTACAAGGACACACAAACGTTCTCACTCTTTACAATAATCATGGCTTTTGTTAAGAGGTTTCAAGGTGGGATTTGTACAGGAAATGACTACTTCCTCCCAAAGTTTGGCAAATTTCACACCTTTGCATCTTAATCTTTATGCGAGGACATACATGTGTATGATGGGGACATCTGGTAGAGCAGCACACTGACTTCTTTAAATTGATTCAGACAGAAGTGTTGGCAATATTTTAATGCATAAAGCAAATGATCAATTTTCCAGAAGCATATTTCACATAGTATGTAGTTCATGTTATTGGTAATAAAAATATATCCCTAAAGATGAATAAAACAAATTTGTGTTTTTGACAGTGATTTATGAGGCAATTGGACCAATAATAAAAAATAACAAAACTTTATGGACAGATAATCATTTAGAAAGATTATAGTAACTTATTCATATGCACAAAATTACTTGACCTGAAGTGGCCATGTTTTTACGATCAGAAAGACTATAGAGAAACTTGAAATTTGATTTTCCACATTTTACTAACAAATATTCAACCAAACACCACCAAAAAAACCCCACAAAAACTCCTCTTTGAAGTTTTTTTTTTTAAGGATCATCTTTCATTTGAATTGTCCTAGCTATGTATAGTGAGAGACGTGTCATATAAGTCAAATGAGGCTAAGATTACCATAATGTGGTTAGCATCTTGGGGAAAGTCAAGGTAAAGAGAGTGAGTCAGTCACTGTCAATGAAATAGCTCTTGGTCCACCATCAGATGACGCAAGGGGAAATGTTGTTTTAGTTGCTCCAGTGATAATTGGGCACAGGTAGTTGTGAGGGGGTAAATAGATGGAGACATGTAGGCTGATTAGGTTGGGAATGGTTACTTAACAATGTGTCGGTTATGATGACAGGTATATCAAGAACACAGGGGTTGGGACGTCAAGTCAGTCAAAGGTAAACCTACAGAGTCTCCCCAAGATTATACGCATAAACTCATGTTTTCTTTTTTAATCCGAGGAGGAAGTATGATGTTGTGCTAACATTTGGCATGTTTCATGGGTCTCGGAATCATTCCAGAAAACCACTGGGCATGATTCCCACTCAATCATGGCAGCCGTTTCCTAATAGTGATAGATATATCCATCAGTCATATGAGAACGTGTGGAAATCGTGTCAAAACAGTGATAGTACAAAGATACAAAGTCTACAATTTAGCAAAGGGCTATTGATCAGAAAGCCATAATCTTGAGGAAGAGAAACAAAAAGGAAGAAAGAGATAGTAAGGAACTGGTGGACATTGTATCATGTTCAAGGGTCATCAAGAGTGCATCTCACCTAATCCTGGGTCCGTAATGTCTAACCAGTAACGACTTCTCAAGAGCCAAACAAATAGGAAGCGTCTACCAGTGAGCAAGCAGGAGAGTTGGGAGGACACGTCCGGCTCCAAGCCTCTCAATAGTTGCCAACCGTTGTCTCATGCCTCACTAGTTGACCAGGCTTTCTGGCTCAGGTGTACTGAGATGGCGTTCTGGGGAAAACAGGATTGCCAAATAAGACATGCTTCACTTTGAAATTTACCCATCTAGTTTGGTGAATATCATGATTGGATGGTGCCAGATTGCAAGAGACTAAGACAAGTGCCAATATTATTTCAGAATTATCAGACGAGCATGATTGAACAATGCAAATAAGTAGTTGCTCTTAGTAGCTGTACTTTACAAAGGGGGCAAGCTATGCTGTTACATCATGCTTCAGTTTGGAACGCAACAAAGACGACGTGATTAAACTTCAATTGATTACCAGTGATTTCAAATACGCAGATAGAAGGGGAGAAAGGATTGGAACAGCTTTGTACAACACAGTACATAGAATAGTTTGGTCAAGTTCTTTGTTTGGGCGATAATAAGTAAGTACTGGCATGGGTATCTGGTGCTGGCAAGTCAATCTCATTGATTATAACTGTTAAAGCCTGGAGCAAAGTTTAAGGAACTCTCCCCTTCACAAATCAGAAATAGTAAATGTTCATAAAGAAAACATAATTCTTCCAAATTAGTTGATAGGCCTACATATCAAGAACATGTATAATCAGTCAATGAACAGTGTTTTATAAGACAGCTAGATATTCACCTGTACTTCTCAAACTTAAAGAAATTACAAACTTTTTAGATATTCCATAGAGCAAGCATTAGCCTTCATACATACTTGAGCCTCAGGTGTTTTTCTGATGCCTCCACTAGATGGTCTATAGTAGTTCCACTAGTTCCTATTCTTAATTAGCACACCCTGACAAGTTAAATGAGGGGAAACCTTTACATTTCCTCGGAGTGAGCCCACCTGTCTGCATTCACTACCCTGATTCCTGTTGAAACATCCATCAAGAGTTTTAATTAAGACCGCAATTAAATTAACCGTGATGTAATGTGTCTGTCTACTCACTTTCCATATTTAAAGGTCAAGACTAAAACTGAAAATCTTTCAAGCAATTTAGCTTCTTTTGGAGAGAAACCAGTGATTTTCCAACAACTCAAAATAAACAAAATTTTTTACTTATTTCAAAATCAAATAAAATGCCTCATAAATCAAATCAACTTTGGAAATTGTCAAATGACAGTTATTACTGTGTGTGTGTTTACAGAATCATGTGAAATAGTTGAAGCTGGTTGATGAATGAGCTGCTGGATCTACTTTTACAAACCATCATTAAGGACAGTGCTTATAGTTTTACTCCAGTGGCCCCAGTCAAATTAAGATGTCTGATTAGGAGGGAGGCATAGGATGTCTTCATTTCTACTAATTAACCTTTTAGTACTTACAACATACCTCAGTCTGATGTGTTTGTATGGAAGAGTAAATGACACTCCTGTTTCACGACACATATCAATCAGTACCAACACACCTTTGGCTTACTTCCCTTGTAATTTCTCTCCCCATGAAGTAACAAATCCCTGAATACCTAGTGATTGAGCCGTTAAGGTGATTCTAGAATGCTGGACTTACTTAGTGGGTAAATTTGTGTTAAGTGACTAATGCTGTGCTGATGAGAAGGGGTGTGTGTATTGCAAGTGGTACAACAATCAAGCTACAAGGAGTAGGTGTACTGTTACTGCAGGAAATGTTCTATTACATGCAAACTGAGTCTTGACTTTTAATTATGACAAATTCTCTTCAAGTGTTATTGAATTTCCTCAAT
The DNA here is from genome assembly GCA_032357145.1 of Evasterias troschelii. Taxonomy (NCBI): domain Eukaryota; kingdom Metazoa; phylum Echinodermata; class Asteroidea; order Forcipulatida; family Asteriidae; genus Evasterias; species Evasterias troschelii. Next base: position 3,133,065 of record JAUELU010000042.1, on the reverse strand, counting down.
GCCCTTCATTCAGCAGTTTGGATTAACAGAATTAAGAACCGCATATTAAAAGTTACTCTATCTGTGAATCATTGGTATGTTTTAATTACAATTTAATTGCTAAAGGGAAGGTACGACTTTAGGAATGTGGGCAAAACTGCAAAACAACTATCTTGTCTCTTTGTGATTCAAGATTATATGCTCTGTTGACAAACCTGTACAATTTGAGTTCACTGACTTTATTGCACTACTGAACTTCATAGACCTAATTACTTCAAGAAATAAAATGAAAATGAAATAAAAAATTACCTTAATTATTAGAAACAAAGAAAATACTTAGGGTTCTCTTATCCTGTTCACATGTACATGTACATGCTCTTAAAACTGAATTAGTTCACTGTGGTTTGAACTGTCATATATCATGCTATGATCAGCACTGCAAAGAAAATAGAATAATAAACGTTTTTTTCTGAAAATATTAGTGCAACTGTAAAAATGCATACTTCACATGAATATTATTCTCATTTAGATTAGATATGAATTAAAGACAAGGTGTGGGATCGGATTATACAAGGCATAACGTTTAAAAGTCAGCAGTAAAATTTAATGTCGAATAGCCCATTGGAATATCAAAACTTGGTAGGCTAAGGAAATTCAATTTTCAGTTCCTAATAATAGAGTGGGGTCTAAATACAGAAAGTGAAGCTTTGAAGTTAGTCCTGCTGCAGTGCTAGATACTGCAGGGTTGTTGTACCCCTAGAGTGCTAGTAATAACTGAAACAATTATATAGTGATGAGAGATGCCTGACAGCGGGTCTGCCCTACCACTCACCAGCATCACCTAGCCCCCTGTCTAAGATTGCCTTCTGGAGGATATTTGGCGCCATCGGGGTTCAGTGCAGCATTCTTCAGCAAGAGGAGATATATAGATCCCTCCTTGCTATTATCTTTGCACATTTTCTAAACTGTTGTTATAGGGAAGGGTAAAAATATGTTGGGAAAAGAGGATCAGTTAGTTTGGTTAAAATGTTCCTTTCATCTCGTTTTTTTATTCATAATGTGACAAACAGTTCATGATTTTAATGTTGCCCATCAAAATAAATCCCATGAAATATTACTGAAAATACAGACAGATGATGATTTTTAGATTATTAATTCTGCTTGGTTTTTTTTGCATAGGAGTCCACCAATTTGGTGTCATAAATATCATCAGCTCTGGTTTAAATGCATAAAACAGCCAGAATTTAAAGAAGTTTTTTTTTGTGTGTTTTCTTTTTCTTTTTCTTATATGCAAGGATGCTCTACTTACCTTGTATTTAAAAAACCAAATGTTTTGAAAACAAAATTCTACAGTAATTTTGCAGTACTGCAATTAACCAAAAGGTATATACTTGTTAATTATTGATGAAATACAAAATCAGTCACATCAAATTTAAAATTCCTGTCAGCTCACTGTCTAGTAGTAGAATTAAAAAAGGAAGAAAAAACCTACAAAATGCTTGACTAGACGACAACCCCTGCACAGATATTTGCACTACTCAAGAGTCCTGGTTAAGGGGTGTTTGTTCTCAACATCATCTGGTGACAAAAGTACCTCAAGAGCTTGACCCCAATCTTGTGTTCTGGTTTTGGCCTTGATACAATGATGAAGTAAGACAAGAGAGAACTAGAAAGATGCTGGGATTCTCTCCCTAGTTTCCAGTCAGCGTGGAGCCTATCTGGCTGGTACTTCTCTTAGGGGAGTTGTTACAAGTGCTAGCGTGAGACCACGCGCCCCAGAAATATGTCTTTTTTAATATGTTCTTGAGTTGAGCGAGAGACGATTATTTGAGAGCGGTCCCAATATTGAAGCCTTCCTGTTTAGGGACTTGTGGTGCTGGGGCTTGAAGTGGATGGCTTTCCTTGATGGTTTTAGATTCTGACCTGACCAGTGGGCTGTCTGTTTCTGTGTGTTTTGCCAGTGACTTGATGTGTGGACAGTTTGCAGTAAATTGGCAATAACCATTTATGTGGGTAAGGAGTTTGATGGGGTTTCTGATGCCTTAGTTTTGTAAGTACTTGTGTTACATTTATTGATGATTTATTGTAAATTTTTAGAAATAATGTGAATTTATTTAAATGTTCAGTGAATCATCTTTTACATATGTCTTTGAAATTTTGTTCTTTATTTCTTGTTTCAAATTAATATCAAATTGAGGTTTATGAGTAGTTCATCTCAACTTCAAAAAATCCTCTTTTTATAAGATTCGCAACTTAATTTGTTCAATTGAGGTTTATTTTAGACTCCATGGATGCAATTCAATTGTGAGAGGAAAATACAAGTGTTCTATAAATGCTTCTAACACCAATATTTCCATTGTAATAGTACCCAACACCTTTATTTAGCATGTTCCAAAATAACAACTGAAAATATATATATATCTTCAGATGAAGTTGAATAAACACTCATAATTTATTTGGACAAGAGAGAGAAAGAGGCTGAAACCAGGTGTGAATACATACGTATTCACGCACACCGGCTGCCCTGCTTTTATTCTTGCCTCCTTTGTCCCACCCGCCTGCCACGCTTATGACGTCAGGCATGGCACATGGGGAGAACTGGAAGTGCAGTCCTTTTGTGGTACATGTTGACATTGTAAACGGATTGCTACAGTTAGTGAGTACAGGTCTATCTGCTAGCCTAAGTCTGTTTTTCTTTGTTCAATGGTAGAATTTTACCCTCTGTTTTGGAGAATGTGTTATTTTGGCGTCATGTTTTTTGGTCATGCCCTGTTAAATTTAGGAGTGGAAAGCCCTTTTCTATGGATGCAGTTGTATTGCATTTCAATGATGGATATTTATTTAATTTTTTTAAAATCAATTGTTGTGTTTATTTGAAAATTGATGAATTCAGGGACTTCTTTGAAGGTGCTGTTTTTCAGTTCCCTTCTAACACTTTTAAAACAATTTTATTTATAAGTTTGCATACCTTGACATTACTATATTTTGAGTATAAAATAAGAACAATATTTAAAATTCTCCTTGAGTGTATTTATAATTTATACAAAGTTGATTTAGGCTATGCCACTACAATTTTGTTTGCTTTTAGTTTGTACACCAATATAATTTTTAACACGAAAAACCCCATTACACCTGACATGAAAATATTTAGTTGCAGACTTTCCAGGGGAAAACATTTGTTTAAATTGTGCCGTGAATTAGCAAATAACCCTTTTACAAAAATTGTTTTTCCTTTGTAGAGTGGAAGTACTAAATATGCAGTTTGAATAATGAAATATCCAGCAGGTGTACAAGATATTGACTTGTTCAATTCTTTTGTTTATTGTCTGATTGTTGTTTTAAGGTTGGCAACCTACCTTTTTGGATAATTTAAAGCAGATATTTTCAACTTCCTGATTTAGTCACTTTAACCATGCTTTTACCATTTTAACTGCTAATTGGGTTTTGTCAGTTGTGTTTGTCCTTTGTAGCTAACTAGTATCAGACCTTATTGATTAGAATACCTGGCTAACAATATGGACACAGTATTTCACATATGAAAAACTGTTTTTAATCCCTGGGTCTGGAAACAGGTGTTACTGTAAAGCTGCCTTTGTGTACTTCTTGGACTGATTAATATCAGGTTTGAATTAACAAGAGTTATTATTATAATGAGAATACTTTCTGTTAGTTCTTGGGCTCTCAGGTAATGCATACAGACGCAGCACAGTTTAAGTTTCAGAACAAATACCTGAAACAGCTGGTCTTTTGGTGGGCCTTATTTGTGTACTATAAATTTTTATCTCTGCGATAATATTGCCCAGGCTGATTATTATCATGGAGTGTTAGTAATTTAATGTGATAACATGGTATAACTATTAGTATTAGTCGAGTGAGACTATGCTGGTAAACTGAATCACGTTACTAAACAAGTATTGCTTGCTTCAGCCAACAGAAACATAGTAGTAAGTCAAGCTTAAAGACAATGGGTGGACAGTTCCTCTTTGTTATGTAGGTGAACATTTGTCTGAACTTAACTATTTCATAAAATTGTATCTACAGATGGCACACAACAATTAAGTAATATGGATAAAATTAAGTTCAATGTACCTATACAGTACAAATAAGTGACGGTTGTTACACAAGTGTCAGGACACATCAAGTTAAAGTGCTACTTCACTCACGCTTTATTTCATCAGTTGTTATTAAGTAAAATATGAACATTTGGTCCTTACTGTGTTATGTTTAAAAGCGCCTTTGGCTGAATACATGCTTTGAGCAAGTGTAATGTGTGCAATAGTCCACACTTTTTTTAACCAGTCTCAACTTATCAATGTTTCATCCTGAAAAAAGGAGGCAATATTCCCAGACGCCAAATAGATAACAAAAGAAAGTCTCTCAGGTAAGGAAATCTACTGAGGTTAGAAGATGGGGGTCAGACCCTTTGTCTCAGATCAGGGAGTCTATGAAGTGGAATTGGTTTAGTGGAGGGTGACTGTAATGACAAAACACCTGGCATACCATACAGGATTAAGAGTGTATTAGGACAGGTAAAAGGGTTTCATTTCAGGAAGTCACTTTGGGTCTTTGTTACCTTTGCTAAGCTTTTTCTATCACCTGAACGAAGTTCCTGAATAGAGAGACCTGTGGGGACTTGCCTGGAGAAATTTCCTTGAGGGGGCAATTTTCAGTATTTGAAAGACACTTAGTGATATGAAGCACCAATTTGCTTGGATGCAAAGGGAGAGATGGACCAGTTAGTTGCAATGTCTGTGTGTACATGTAGACATGGAATCATAATCAATGCGCTTTCCTTCACACTATTCAGTTGTTATGTTTGGTAAGTTATTCTGCAAACAATTGCTTTTTTTCTATAAACAATGATTTGGTTTTAAAAGATTTGTGTGATAATGGTTTTAAAAACAGTTTTGCACGTAATCAGTCAAAACTTGATAGACAGACTCAAAACACTGTCCCTTGATCCTATCTATGATACCGACTCTATAACTAATTCCACATGCATTATTTTAGGTGTATAAATGGCAATTGAAAATGGCATAACTTTGTCCCTTTGAAGCCTACTTGCTGAAGCCTACTTGCTCAAGTGTAACCTGGTTTAGACACAACATATTCATCACTTATCTAATTAAGAAATTTCATTTCATCTCCTCTGATGGTAAAATATTGGTGAAGAAAACAGTCCTGCTGTGTCTATGGCACGTGCCTAATCTGAGTGGAAGACTTTAACGTTTTGACATAGCTGTCTGGCATGCTAGATAAGCGTCTCTTAATGGTAGAACCACTCCAGGTCGTAGCTATCTCCACAAACGCTCTCTACTGACAATGGATTTCACCTTGGGCCAGGATCATTTCCTCCTGGGTGCATGAACATCTGTCTTTTGAAAACAAGGTTCTGGTGAAAGGGTGGACCAACCACTTAGGTGTGTGTTTGAGTTTTGACAAAATGGGCATAATTTAATAGGGAATGGAGTCATTTTTTCTGATGGATAAGCCCGTTTGAATAACAACAGAAAATGCAGGTTGTACAACGATGTGGAAGAGTGTGGTATTTCACCCTTTAAATTATTCTTAAACATCTTCAACATCACATAAAGCCTCAGTCGATAGTTTTTTGATATTTAGTTTTCTGAAATGTTTTAAGACATTCATTATAAAATTGTATGCATTAATTTCAAGTATTACAAATCACAGCACGATGATCTTTAAAAAGTATCATTGGGAGTTGTTGATTTGTAGTAAGGATAGCTGGACTTTTCAACAAATGATAATCACTTTAATTTACAAGATACATTTGTTTTTAGCAGACTCATTTATCTACCAACCAAGTTCCAGTGTTTTAATTAATCAGCAAGTTAAAATGAATCAATTTTTAGTCTTCTCTTATTCTCCTTTTTTATTCATGAAATAAATTTCAAACAGTTTTACTACCTATCCTTCAGGCTCTCTAGTTTAACGCAGCCTGGTATCATACACATCAAACAAAAGCAACGTAATCCTTTGTCTTTTTTTTTTATTGCAACCATGTCATCCCTTTGTCAAAATGTTACACCCCCCTCCTCTTACTCCCATTTCCACCAGTGACAATTTACCACCACCACTACCACCACCATATCACCATTCTTCTCCATATTCATCAAGTCTATTATAATAACTCCAAATCACCTGCGCTTGCCTCCCCAGTGTGGAGCACACATACAGTGTATGCTGTCAGGTGTTGGGCTTTTAATCATGTTAATCATTCACTGTGGCATTGAGAGGGTTTGGGTCTGAATAGCCAAGCTGCTGGGCCTAGACATCCTGGCACCACTCACAAGGTGTAGCCTTTCTCTGGCAGATTACAGGGCGTGAGCAGCCTGTATATTGTGGCTTCTAGGAACAGGTGTTTGGGGTTGGCCCAGGTTCTCTCTCTCTCTGACTCCCCCTCTCTCCGTCTCCCTCTGTGTATTATGAGTTTGTGCCATGTAATTTCTTTTTTGTCACTGTGCATCTGCCAAAGGCTTTGTGTCAACAAGGGAGTAGGGGTTATAAAGCAAACAGTTGTGTTCTTTAAATTACTAGAGTGGCGTTTTCTTTGTCTTTTTGAGGTTTTCCCCCTCATCTTGTTTGTGGCTCCAAGGACTAGCAAAGGTCATTGTTACAACTCTACTTGTTAATGAATTGGTAGAAACAAGCTGTAATGATTTGGTAGCTCAAACAAGCTGTTATGGTTGTCATACTTTTGTTATTTTCTACTGACTTTTTTTATTATAAACTTTGTAATCAGTTCCATTCTTCTACAACAATGTCTAGTAATCTAAATACTTTTCATTAAACTCATTTCCTAATTGAGGTATGTTAATAGTTAAATTAATAAATTTTTTTACATATGATTATTTACTCAGTCAGATAAGTTTAACACTGTCTCTTGTGTTTAGAAACTGTAAAGCCTGTGATGTATTTGTTCAGGGTTTCATTCATACTAAACTACAATAATTCATCATTTTGGGGAATACTTCACAGGGATAAGGAAACAAACTGTTTGTGAAATATTTTTTAGGAGTAAATTTATACTCGAGTGTTTTCAAAATGGAGTAATAGTAACTGATAATTCATGGATGACAATTGGGACAGAGTGTTTTCAACCTACACAGCTTTCAGTTTTAATCATAACTGTAACAAAACAACAATCGAGCTCAGATTAAGTCGGTTACCTATTAAATTAAGCGATCCCTTTATCTACACAATCAGTGTGCGTGCACTTTTGCGTCTCCAGTGCCTGACCCTGGCTTGAATTTAAATGCAATGTTGACACTCTTGGTCGCAAGTGTAAGCATGTTCGTTGTCCTACAAATTTCCACTTGGGTGCTCCGCCAACATACCGCGGGGAGTCGCGCTAATGCAATAACGCTCCATTCCCGGGACCCATCAGCAGACTAATGACTTGAGAATAGCGGGAAAATCAATGGCAGGATGACCTGATACGTTGGATCTGTGTCGATAACTCACAGCCAGTTGTTGGCACATACATGTAGCATAACATGCATGTTTTATCAAGCCTCCGGGGTTTTTCCCTTTGGAAATTTCTCTTTATTTTAATTACAGGGAATAAAAGAAAGCATTTTATATCATATTAACTGTTAAATTCTTTGCCCTGAGAATTATGATTGCTTTTGATTGCGTGTGCTCCTGTTCTCTAGGAGATACACTGTTTCAGCAGTTCATATTGAGCATTTTTGTTTTGGAGCATTTTATACAGTACCTAAGTGCAGTACAATAGGTTAAATTAGTATTGGAATAGGTTATTTAACACCAAAGTACAATGGATTCCTCATGGTCAAACCATAGTCGAACAAACTCTTTCAGGATGACGAGTGTAGTGAAAACAAAGCAAAACTTTATCAATTGAATAAATGTCGAGTGTTTTTTTTGGTACTTCACAGGGGACATTGATGATGATCTAGCAAGTTCCTGCAGCCCTGATGAACTGAGCGACAACACTGATAGCCCCTCCCCAATTAGCCATTCAAATTACCATGGCAACAGCGATGGCATAGAAAGTGATCTCGGTGACCAGAGTTTCAGCGAGGACGACCAGGACATAACAGACCGAGTAGAAAGACGCAGTCCACTTGGGAAGATTGGCAAGGATCCAGAGAGCAGGGTGAACTTGGAGGAGTATTTGAACCGAAGTGATACTGCTGTGATTTACCCGGAGCCAGTGGAAGACATCGATAATGATAGTACTGGTATGTACTTGTCACTAGTATATTTTTTCCTGTAGTGTTAGGCCCTCGCTCAACAGAAAAAAGCTTACACTTCAGTTTTTCACTTCAGATGTTTGACTGATGATAACTATCACCAGAGCATTATATGTCCCAGTAACCCTTTTATTACTTCTACCATAGCAGTATCAGGAAATGTTTAATTATGTTGTCTAGGGTAAATCAAAATGGATAGAATCATAGAATGTGATTTTAGTTGAGTTAAATCTGAATAGAAACAAACTTGACATTTTAAACTACAGAGCAGTATTTTTAAGTTTAAAGAAATTCTGAGAAGACTATTCCCTTTTCACCCATTTTCATTGGTGTAAGGGAAAGTAGAGCATTTTTTTATTATTCATGCCTATTTTTACAATATCCTAAATTTACCCTTAGCAAAGTTGTTATTTCCAGTAAGTGTTAGCCAAAAGAGTGAACAACCCTTTTTTCAATGTCTGTCTCAATGATAATGGTCAACAGAGGGCGGCATTTCAGTAAAACCCTGGTTATAGTCAGTATACTTTCTTATGAAATTCTGAATGAATTTTAAAGTGATGCTCTATGAATTTTGTTTCCTTTTTTTGAAATAAAAAACCAACATTGTGAAAAGTTTTGGTATTTATTTAAAGTAGCTTACAAAAAAGTTTTGTATTGTTAAATTTATAAAACTCCTAATTGAAATGAAGTTGCAACACATGTCTTATAAGGTTGCATACTGGACATCCCAGCCCTGAAGTTCTTGTAAAAACACCTACAAAGTAGTTTTGTTGCTTTGGCCTGTAATCTTTGAAGTTTGAAGTTCAGAAATCACATCAAGCTATTGTTTTGAGTCATTTTGGAAACGATTTAATTCATAGTATTTGTTCATCCTAAAATAACATCCGATTATGAATCATCCTCAAGTGATTCACGAAAGTCTGATGCATTTCATTCTTGATAATTTTGTGTCAGGGGAAGGAAGGATGTTTGATAATAGGGTCATCTCACAAACAAATAAACAAAATGTCAGATAACATTCCCACTTTCCAGTTTGACAAATTATTATTTTGTTATCTTGTGTGCAGCTGGAAATGACTGCGAGGATGGTAAACCTGTAGACTGCCCTTACTGCGATCGTTCCTACAAGCGCATCACATCTCTCAAAGAGCACATAAAGTATCGTCACGAGAAAACCATCAGCAACTTCTCCTGTCCCGAGTGTAACTACTGCTTTGCATACAAATCGCAACTCGAGCGGCACATGGCAACGCACATGCCAGGCCGTAACCAGGTCTGTGACATCTGCAACAAAGCCTTTGTCAACATCTACCGACTACAGCGACACATGTTGACCCACTCTTCAGGCAATCGTAAGTTTAAGTGCAGCGAATGTGGGAAGGCCTTCAAGTACAAGCACCACCTTAAGGAGCACCTTCGAATACACAGTGGGGAGAAACCTTATGAGTGTCCAATCTGTAGGAAAAGATTTTCCCATTCGGGATCATACAGCTCTCACATTAGCAGTAAGAAGTGTTCTCCGATGAAAGAGAATCCTGTGATAGTTTCACGCATACCAGCTCCTGTAAAGGTTATGAATGGCAGCTTGTCTCCTGTAATGCAACATCCCATCTCACTCCAAAATACTGCTGATGAGGAAGTATCAATATTGCCGGAGAGTAAAATGCCTTCCTACATGACCCAACTACACATTAAGATACCAGGCTCAGATAACATGAAAGAGAGTGAGAAGAAAGAGGATTCAAGCTCAGAGCCTATGACTACTCCACCAAATGAGGCAGTGAAAAAAGTCTTGCAGATAGTAGATGCCACTGTCAGTAAATTGAAGATGCAGGGGCAGAATACTGACATTTCTAAACTAACAAAGGTTTCAAAATCAGCTGCAGTTCCTACCCAAGCTCCACTTTCTGCCCCACTATCAGCCCCACTATCAGCCCCAGCAGCACCCCTCATCACCCCAACAGCACCTTTACCATCACCACCACCACCTCCATCTTCACCTGCTGGTAAGGATTCTCCCAAGCTCCTCAGCCCAACACCATCAACAACATCATCACTGGCATCCCCATCAAGTCCAGAGAAAGTGGTCCTGCCAGAGATATCCAAGGAGAGGTTATCTTCCACACAGAATGTCATATTTCCAGTCAATGGGGCCAAGCCAAACAAAATTTATAGCATTGTAGACTATACCCTACGCAAAGTCCATGAAGCTCAGGCTATTGCTAAATGTTTAGAATCTCAGCGTGGATACGGCTGCATGCCATGTTTAGACAACAAGGGTACTGGTTGTAAGTACTGTGGCAGGGACTTTGAAAGCCCAATTGAACTCCACCAGCATGAGAGGTATTTATGTGAGCTAAATGAAGATGTACAGAAAGTCAAGGGTTATAATTCAAACCTGACCAAGTATTACGAGTACCAGAGAGAGGTCCTTGCTAATATGGATCAAGCTAGAGAACGAAGACCTTCAACTGACTCAGAAATGAATGATACAGTAAGCAATAATATGAGTGAGACCGAAAGTCTTGCCTCACCTCTCACTTCGGTCCATAGTTCTAAAGAATGCAATGGCAATCTTCCGTCTAAAGAAAACGACAACTCTACAATTTCTGAAATAAATCAAAATGACTTAAACGTAATATCCGAAGCCCAGGAACATGCCCTTAGGGCTTTTTATGCTATGCATGCTCGCCCATCAGGGGATGGACTAGAGAAAATATCTTTGGCTCTGAATCTGCCAGCCACCCTTGTAGATCTGTGGTTCAAGCGGACACGTAAGTTAGAAGAAGAGGGATGTGATCCTTCTCTGAAGAGCTTAGGTCTGATGAAGAAAAACTGCATCAACAACAACCTGCTGCGTTCACAGTCACCAGCAAAGCAAATTCATGTAAATAGCAATACTGATGTCTTTGAAACAGTTTCAAATGCAAGCCGTTCAAGGGTCACTTCACCAGAGCAAAGATACAGTCCAAGAGCTTCTTCATCACCTAGAAGCACAGGAACTATAGAGACATACGCAAATGACAAATTAGAACAACTCGAATTATCTCATCGCCAAAATGGTCTAATGAATCTCAGCCTAAGAGATCAGGAGGAGCGCTCCAACTCCAATTCTCCAGTCATTGAATCTTCCAAGCAATCACCAAGGCAAATCTCTGTCAATGATGCCCCACTGGATCTGTCCATGCCTAAACACAGAAATCTTCCCTTGTCTTCCATGTCTCCCAAGCTTGTGTATGGCTACAACTATCCACCACTTTATACAACAGCCGGTAGCTACATCTTCCAGTCCTACAATCCAGACGGTTCACGTGCAAATCTCTGTCTGGAAAACACTCTGAAAGCTCATTCCCATTGTCCAAATGGCAACCTGGTACTGAAGAGACCATTTGTTGAGCCCTACTTTGCCTACGTTCCAATGCCCAATGGTTACCCACCTAAGAGGATGAAGTATCCTGAAGGAATGGAGTTTGTTAACCGAGCCTCTTACCCCACAAGCCCTTTGACAGAGGCATATGCATCAGCAATGATGAAGGGTGGGTTCCCGCCAATCACTCCTCTACAAGTAGAGACACCACAGACACCAACCTATCGACATCATCTTATGAACAACAATGGCATCCATAGTAATGGTAAATATTCTTAAGTTTCTAACACTCTTGCCAAAGAACCAGAATTTTTAATATAATTTGTTTGCTTTTCTTGTGGTTTATCACATCCTCATCTCAGTAAATACCTGAGCAAGAATTTTAAGTAAAGATTTTCAAAGTTTTGTAACTGAAAGGATCAAACAAAAATTGTTTGAGGTAAAATTTCCAACTAAAACACTGTAATGGTAGCAGTTTTAACCGAAAGTACTTGATGGGAAATTCGAGGGGGGGGGGGGTAATGATGGACTGCATTAGTTTTAATGTAAGATGAAAAATGGTTTGTGCTTGTGTTGTTGATTTGTTAAATTATACTGCACTCTTAGACATTCCACTTTGAGGATTTATCTCCTACAACAACCGCCATTGGTTTCAATTCAAACAAAAGAGTTTTGTAAGATAGATACAAAGTGTAATGTAGTCAATTAAAGTGTGGTTGTTTTTTGTTGATGACAGGTATCAGTGATCTTGCAATGGCAGTGGAGGACTCACTGGGTGAACTATCCCCAAACCGTGATCGCAGGAGACGAGATCGCCCTCTACGAACATCCGCTGGACTCTACTCATGCACCCAGTGCCCGAAGACATTCCAGAAGCACAGCTCCCTGCTCAGACACGTGTACGAGCACTCAGGTGAGCCAAAAAGTCAGTCATCAATTTGCTTGGTTTTCTTTTCTTTTATTTTGTTTGAAGCTTTTGGCTACATTTGTGAAAGTGACTGACTTGGAGGGACTCTAATTTCCTTCCAGCATGCAGTCAGTTTCTTTCAGAAGTGTTGCTCGCATTAGGATAATTTGTGGAGGCAAGCCAACTTAACAAATAACAAAAATAGAAATTTAAATTGTTATAATTATGGACTCGTTTAAGCAAAGAAAAAAAATCAAAAAAACATCAAATTCATTTTTAGATCATCATGGTTTATTAACCAGAAAGAACCTTTTGTGCTGTGTTCAATTTATTTAAACACATGGTAGTTGCCTTCACAAATATCTGCTAGATGCTTTAGTTTTGTTTAATGATTGAAACGACTAATCCATGTTGGTTGTAATAACAGCAGAAGCTTATCAACATCAATCTAGCCAAACATTTGAAGGGATTGTGTATCGCTAGTATTGGGAAGAGAACAGTATAATACTTTGTATTTTTTCTAAAGAGCATACCTCTGAAAATGTTCATCAAAAACATTTGATAAATATTTTTCACATTTCACACAATATTATTGCCTGGTCATGAAAATTGTCAAAAGATTAGATTTTAATTTTGTTCTGAAAAACTACACCATTTTGAACAGCGCTGTATTTTGCTGGCTGATTAGTCCCAAAATTGACAACTATTTATCACAAAATATCAACTACATCAAATTATAAAAAGTATTTCTTGGAAGACATGGGCAATGTTCACTTGATCAAAAACACTGGATCACAAAGCAGTCATTTTATAAGATTATCATGAAAACTTTTCCAAATTATACTTGAAAGTTTAACAAAGGCATTACATTCTTTGTCATCTTTGAAAATAACCTTCAAAGTTCAATCTCATTGAGTCAATGTGTCATACTGTGCATATTACTTAGACACTCATTTTGCTACTTCCGGCTCCTAAGCTTTCACATGCTTTTGGAAAAAATTACTTCAGCATTTCACTGTAAGGAAACACATGAAAGCTGTAATGCAGTTTTGAATCTTAACAATTGTGAGAGGCACATCCAGAGCTTGCTAGTTTGTTTTATATCAGTAGATATTTGGTTAAAAGAAAAAAATAATGACTGCTTTTTCCCTGGGTGGAATTGCATCAGCTTACAAGCATGCCTTTGATAGAATCCCTCAACTAAACGGCTTTGCCTTGCTTACTGCAAATGTTGTGTTTCACAAGGCTTTTTGCTAAAATTGCTCTTGCTTATTCTAATTAATAAGGAATCTTCTTTCCATCTTTGTATCACTGATTTATGAACTTTGAAGTGCAGTTTTTTTTTTAGTGTTTCCACCTGAAATTGGGTTGGAATGTTACGCAAAGTTGACCTACAAAATAATCCACTCTTGAATGTTGCTTTCTTATCTCAGTGCACAGTACTTGACCTGAATTGGATGTTTCTTGATACTCTTTAACCTTCAATAAATTTATCAAGGCCAGCTCATATAATGACCTGTCTAGACATTTAAATGCTTCACACACTTTTGAGGTTTCTGGAATTACTAATTGATTAAATCTTAGAAGTGTAATCAGTAATTGGCAGAAATACTGGATTCATTTATACTCTGCTAGCTTAAATGGTGCTTACATGTACACAAAGGACATGTTAGTACATTCCAATGTGCATAGTAGTAGTACATGCAAGCATGTCTTAGTCACTTACAAATTTTTGTTTTGTTACTTGAAACCCACAATATGTTGGAGGTCAGAAGCAAACGCAAGTTGACTATAAATGTGTCTGATTGTCAAAGAGGGCACATTAGATCCAAGCTCAAAAAAATTAAGTTTATATTGTCATTATCTATGAGCAAAACCTAAAAAAGCAATATCACAGCAGAAGCTTTAACAATTGTCCAAATTTACTTTCTTCAAAGCAGATGCATGAACATGTAGCAAAGATATATAATTTATATATTATTGGTAGTCTTAAATCGTCTATGTACATGTATCCCATCTTAATTTTGGTTCTCTTTTGGTCACTCTTTTAATAATTAGGTAAGCGTCCACACGAGTGTAAAGAGTGCGGCAAGGCATTTAAGCACAAGCACCATCTTATGGAGCATGCTCGTCTTCATAGTGGTGAGAAGCCATACCAGTGTGACAAGTGCCTTAAGAAGTTCTCTCACTCTGGCTCCTACAGCCAGCATATGAACCATCGCTACAGCTACTGCCGTAAGGAGGACAACCTCAACAGAGGGATGAGCAAAGGTGGTATGGATGAGGATGAGGAGATGATGGAAGAAGAAGAACTTGAAAGGTGTAAGCAGAATGGGATAGGGTACAAGGATGGTCGCATTTCAGCTTCACCACTTGCTTGAGTGACTAGACAAGAACAACTACTAGCTTCAAGCATTAGGAGGAATACCTCAACAAGGAAAGCAGCAAGGGTAAACGTTGATGAAACAGAACAAATGAACTGGACAGACTTAAGTAGATTGTGTTAAGGTACATGCAAGATCACAATCGCACTGCAGAATGAAGGTCAACCTTACCAGGAGGATGAGCAAGAGTCTTTTGATGAAGACAAGGTTATCAAGGGGTGAAGAGTGTTGGTTGTACTGGGACAGATACAGTATTATCAGTGAGTCCCTACTACACCTCTTGTCTCTTGCCTGATAGTAAAATGTATAGTGACAAAGTTCAAGATAAACCTGAGGTTGAATACTATGAAATACTAGCTCCATAAAATTGACTCAAATCAGTAACCTTATTGGTTACTATGTGTTTCAATAACGACACATGAGCATTATTAGTTCTAAATATATTTCAAGGAATATCAATTTATGTACTATTGCAAGTACATGTAATTGTTACAATACTTAACCATGGACGAGTAAGAAAAGTCAATTAACAACAGAACAAAGAGATATTGCTGGTAGCAGTAAACGCAATTATTAATTTTTTATATTTCCTATTTTTAAAATCATTGTGTTAAAAATGAAACGTCCATCTTTACTTAACAATTTTAAAGTAAAAACTCTCATACTTTAATTGCCAAGTAAATATGTTAAAAGAAGTATGTGTAATACTTAACACTCAAACTGCTTGCCCGTTGCTTACCTTTGTGTTATCGTAATAACTCAATATCGTGATAGCAACATTTATGTTGAACACCAACATCATAACTCATGTTCATTTAATTACAATTAATTCTAGGACGCTTACTAGTCACAAAGATGTCAACTTCTGGGAAATCATTCGACTTCACTCAACATGAAGTGGAGATGTTTTAGAATGACAGAGTGTAGTGAGTGATCATTGATCACAAAATGACTGTTATCTTAATCTTTCATGTCAAAACAGTTTTGTGATGTTGGATTATTGCCACACTGCTAATAAATACAAGTTTAAAAACAAGAACCCATTACTCACTTCGACATAAGTTGAAGTTATTTATTACATTTTTATGTGAAGCTTGAATTTTTGTTGTTGTAGTGAGTACAGAGAATTTGCCGGCTGCATACACCCAATCATAAAGGTTTGTGTTTAGACAGTAAGCCTTTGATACAGGTGCAGGGAGAATTATGTACAACATTACCAACCAAAATGACAGCCGTTTATTCTTGCCCAGTAGTGGTGCTAAGTTTGCAATGTTCAAAGTGTGCTAAACAATTATTTAATGCAACTGCTATTAAGTAAATTAAGCCTAACTACTTGTATGCTGCTTGTACTGTTTAATTGATTGATCCTTTAGAAGGTTTTATGTTTACTAAGACTAAGGCAAGTCAAAGCAAAGTGTGTACAAAACACAAAGCATTATAAGAACAAAATTGCCCAAAATAACACTCACTGGTATAAATGTGGGTTCCTAAATCCACTCTTGACATTTAATCTCCCTTAGCAGCGGATGGGGATAATCATCCAGTTTCCTGACTTGGGTTCAGGATGAAACTTCCAATCAGTCTTTGTCACGAGATGCCAATTCTACAAAGCTGCCCCCTTGTGTGAAGGGGTTACAAATCAGAACACTTGCTTTGCTACATTCATCTACAGGTCTAACAAATGTTGGTTCCCCTGAGATGAAAACAAAACTTCAGTGAATTTGAATTTAAAGTGAATTTGAATTTAAAGTTCTTATGGAAATGGAGCTGGCATAATTATCAATTGTTCAAAGACATCTATGAAACACATTCCTAACTATTTTGCTCACCAAAAGAAATTCCTTATAACTACAACAAATATTGTATTGTACCTTTTGTTTTATTTTTAAAATGATGTGAATCAACTACTTGTACTGAATACCTTTTCAGGAAAGAGAGTGTAAACAGTGATAAGTTAAATCCATAACCAAACAAAAACATTATTGAAACCCATTCATAAAGTTCAGTTTTGCTTATTTGCACAAGTACCAAGCTGTGGATTGATCCACACAACTGATAGGGGTAACCCATGCTGACAGGTAGTTTTTCATCCACGTTTAACAAGTGTTTGTTATAGGAAGTGGAGCAGGATGTTACACTTCCCCCTCCCCGCTTAACTCTATTAGATTATTGCTCCCAAAAGTACAGCCATACGGTCTGTGCACTTTACAGTTCGCCACAATCAGTTAAGGTAATCCATTGAAATGTTTGACCAACTTAACCTTGATTTAGCTTTTGAGACAGTACACGCAAAGCATGTATTAGAATTGTCATTTCATGTAGGGAGTATTAACGTACTGACAAACATTGAATATTAGCATTTGCTTCCTGCTGTCAATTATCTTTTTCATAAATTCACACATACATGTATCCTTATGTAGACACCCCCCCCCCCCTACACGCATACAAACACACTGGCAGGGTAGTGGGGAATTGGAAGGGGTAAATTGAAAGCACATTTGCAATTCAACGTGGGTTGTGTCTGGTGTAATTCACGATGTTTTCGTTACATCCTGGTGACCTTGGTGTATTAAACTTGAATCATCCATAGAGGAACAGACTGTGGTATCTTTTCTCACTTGCACCCAATAACTATTTATTTTGCCTGTTGTAAAACATATTTTGAAAAGTTATTGGTTTCAAAAGCAAACCCCCTTGGGGTAGTGGACACAGCATTACTGAAAAGTTTAAAACAAATGGGTAGTTCACTCAGAGTAGAATGTAATATTTCATTGGTCAGGCCTACCAAAGCTAACAAAGCTATCTGTGTGCTATAAGTGTTTTCGCTTCATAAATTGAATATTCTATTGTACTTGAAACTGTCCAACACTTTATTATTTATTCATGTAACCTAAAACATAGTATTTTTTGAACTGAAATCATAACTACAGCTATTAATGTATCAGGGTCATTACCTGCATTAAAGTAAGCATGATGTGGTGTAAAACCTTCTGAACAGGTGAGAACCTGACAACAACCATGAGCCAGACCAGGTGAAGAGTTGGGTTTGGTACTTCTATACATCCTTGTGTTCTACTAAACAGTATTGTGAACCAGAGCTGCATTAATACTTATTTATCAGTATCAACAGTAATTCATTGTGGGGTTATTATATTTAGTTTAGCTGTATACATGTATAAATTCTGTAAAGACTGTAGAGAGTTTTTAAAAGACTGTATAGTATTTTAACGGTGACTGCATCAGCCAGCAAGTGAGTATTGTTCATGTTGCATTTTTTTTTGTCCAGCTTTGTTGACATGCAGAATTGTACAATCGTGCGACAAGTTACAAGTATTTTTTTAAAGATGTGTGAATCAAAATGAGCATCATGATCAAAGTAATCCAATGAGTGACTTCTTCCACTTAATTCATTTTCACAAATATGGACAATCAGGAACTGTATCAAAAACTTTTTTTTTGAATGCTACACTACAGGAAAACAAGAAGGGCTCACTGTGTTTGCAGTACAATTAATACTCTATATCTCCATCTATAAGTCCTCCAAAATGGATTTTAAATTGATGAAAAACATGTATAGTGTAATTGTCTTGACAAATTTGTAGCTGTTAATAATGAATCATTTTTAGTGAGAAACTTAAACAAACAAACAAAACTGTTAACAAGTACTAGGATAACGGGCAGACCAAACTACTAGTTACATTTCTGACATGTGATGAAAGTTATGGTTTTTTAAGACTTTTTAAGAGAACATAATATGTTTGTAAATATTGTATTTTTAAACTGGAAGATTTAATGTCAAGCTTCCAAATGTATATTTTTATTGAATCAAAGTTGTTTAGATTCTACAGATGATCAGAAATAAGGATTTCTTCCACACAAACTAAGCAGAGATTAAGAACAAAACCCAACAAATGAAATTATAATTGAAAAGGGGTTAATATATGAAAATATTTTTCTTAAAGCAGCTGTAATATATTGCGTAAGGTCAGCTGTTTCCACAACTCTTAAATCGTGTACATGTTTTTGCCTTGAAGGGCCAACAACAAAACTCATGGTGAACATTCTTAGCATGCAGTTTGAATCAGACAACCAGCTAAAAGACTAAGCATTTTTTCTGTGTAGGGCCTATGTGTTGTAGATTTTGCAGGTTTCTGCGAGCAGCTCAAACATGTAAGGTTGTCCCTGTTGCTCCATGTGAGTTTGTGTTTCATATAGTGACCTATGACCTTTGTCTTTCTGTTAGTGTAGACTATCAGCAGAATTCCTTTTGGCTTTCTTCTTCCCTGGTGTAAATTTATCCATTGCAGCTTCAGCAATATTGTAACACATCTATACATGTACTTGAAAACAAAAACATGCATTGCTTGTATGAAATATCATAATCAGCATTAAGGATGGGAAAGGCCATCGGCCAATTCGGCCAAGTGGGAGAACAATGCTAGAACAAAATTTGTTTTATGCAGGGTCTAGGACAATGGACATGTTGGTCAGTAACTTTTTTAATAGTCTGATTGTAAAAATAACTTAACATTTAATTTCGGGAGGGTAACAGGGTGTAAAATTGAAACATTGCCCACATTTGCTATTGCCATATATGCTATATAATGATATTGTTAAAACAAAGATTTACATATAGTTTCTTTCTCAATGAATCCAAGTGTGCTACCTTTGGATAGGTTACTTTGACGACAGTGGATTAAAGACACTTTTACTTCAAGTAAACTTTTTCACTTAGTTCAGTATGCATTTATTTAAATGGATAAGCAAAAGCTACTTGGATGTGCTGATTAAATCAAGGGTAATGTACTGAAAGATTTGTAAAATCTTGCCATACACACTACCTTTTGCGTAAAAGGTTTTTCTTCCTTTGCAAAGCCAGCATTGGTTTAAGTATACTGTATTTATTTCTGTTTCAGAGTGTGCTACAAAGTACAGAATACTATATTCAGGTGTTACCAGTATATAATAAACTTGGTTTAGTTTTAAAAGTTGATGAATGCATGCTCAAATAACCTTTGATCTGTAACTTATTGTAATCAGTGGGATACAGAATTCCCAGAAACTGTGTATTTATTCCTTACAATTGTACTATTTATTTCTATGGCAGTGGTTGTGACCATTGTACTCTACATTAAGTAACAAGAAATTACAAATGTAATTATTTATGTACTCCTGTTATCTCTTGTCTTCTTGATTTGATGCAATAAAACTGTTTGATGAAGAAAGACACTTTTTTGTGGGTCTAATATTGGATGTCTGTACCTGCTTTCTACCAATTTGCATTTATAATCATAGTCCCTTACTTCCTCAGTGTGCAGATAAACTCAACACTGCAGTGTTTGGAATTGGAAGGATTTGGTGTGCCATGCCACATGCTACGAGTTGGTGGCTTGTGTGCTTTATATTACCCAATACATCCAATTCAAGCTAAACCAAAGTCATTTTATTAAAGGATTTATATAAACCATCTACAAATTGGCCATGGGTCCGAAATGTGCACAGAATCTCTATGACAACCAAGTACAGGTTTATCTACTAAATAGTTTATATTGTGGTATTTCTCGTTCTGGTTTTCTTACAAACTGCTCTTGGCTCTGTGAAAAGATCCTTTAGAGTGGAACGCACAGCCAGCTTATGATCGATGTCATTGAGCTGTCAGTGCTTAGCACAGACAGGCCTATTGGGCACTGTAGTGTAAGTGCAGAATTTTGATGGTAAGCATATTTTTAAAAGTGCCTCAGATGAGAACGAAGCAGTCATTAGGAAACGGCCAAAACACACAATGTAGACCCAACTGTCAATAGATAATGGCACAGAGGATGTTCTTATCAGCTAAGAATTAAGCAGCTGCTCGAAGCAGCTGGAACGTTCACAAAGAACAATGATTAAAGATGAGAAATAGTGCACCACAATCTAACTGACTTTGCTCAATGTTCACCATCTAATAATGTCAGAGTGCACATTATCTATTTGAGTAGGTCTGATTGAACTAATAGTCAATCCATTGCATTACAACAGAGTTGTGACTAAACGCTACAGGTAAAACTGATAAGGTTTCTTGCAAATTCTTAGCACATGTGCAAGTAGTAAAATTTATATCAGATGCTAGCCCTGATGGAAGGCTAATGAAAATCATCATTCTTTGCAGTTAATCACACTTGGTAAAACTTATAAACCTACTTCCAAAAGGGTTTCAACTTTCAACACATCGGAATCATTGCAATTTGCACAATTCTGCATGACTGAAAGATTCCAACAGTTACTAATACTAATAGCGACGTAGTTATTTTTGAATAAAAGTATGAATTTTTATTCTGAAGTAAATAAATGGTAAACCTAGCAGATCCTACATTTCATATGTGTTGAAATTGGCCCCTGGGTATGACGTCAGTTCTGGGTATGACGTCAGTTTCGGTTAGGCGTTACACTCCACTGACGTCACCCCACTCGATCGTGTGGCGAAGGTGAACACTTTTGAGAAGCTCTACACTGACGAAGACTAACGTCCTACTACCAGGGTGAAGTGTGGCTTAAATGTATTTCTTGCATAATATTATTGTGTCATATTTCATAGTAAATCCTTGGAAAGTTGTAATCTTTTTTCTCTGCCGCCCGTAGTCCCCGCCCCCGGCCGCCTCATCCCCACCTCCGAGTCTATTCTTGTCCCAGCGTAAAATCCTGCATGGTTTTGTTATAATGTAGGCGCTGTCTGCCTATCCCGGCCCTTCGCACTACTGCGAAGGGCGGGGACGATTTGGGAACAAAATAATTGTTTAACATTCCCATAAACAAAACCACCACAAAAATTGGATAGAGCCACTACATCACTTACCGGCAGTAGCGCCTGTACGTCGGCTGTGTGTGATATAGTGTTACTCTGAATGATCCGAGCACTAATTTTAGTCTCGGCGGACGGATTTTTTGCTTTATGTCGTCTGCTCACATTTTGACCGCCGCTGGTGGTTGAAGTGCGCCACCAATGTATGATTATGGGAAAACATGAATTTAAGAGACAATAATATTCACCCAATCACAAAGCAACAGAACTTGAGTAATTATTTAACGATTGATTTGTGTCGTCCTTTCTTTGTTTGCTTCGATTTAAATCTTTGTGAGTCAATATTCCAGTCCGTCCTCCTCTTTGCTTTTTTGCAAAAAGAACAAAGTTAAACCATAATTCTACCTCTATGGATGACCGAAACGGACTAATAAAGATCATAGACACCGTTGTATGCCGCTGTCATAGTAGTCTTGATTGGCGACGTTCATTTTGTTTAACGTAGTGCGATATCGCAACACGAATTACTGTATCACACAAACATTACTGGAGAAGAGAGTGTATCACACGAACATTTGGATCAATCCAGATTTATAGACTTGCCCAGTCCTCCTGAGTCAGCCTCTCAAACAGTCAATGTAGCGCCCTCATTGGTGGCTAGGACAAAAACAGCGTCGCCAATCAAGACTACTGTCATAGGGAAAGGAACTGTGTCCAGTTCTGGCTGAAAAACAATATCTAGTGTGTAAGGACACGATAAGAAGAAGAATAGGGAAATATGTCCCCCGGAGATTCTGTCCCCCATAATATGGGAAATTAACGTGGGATGGACGAGGATGATTCAAAAGAGGGCGCTATTAAGAGCAGTTTGTACACACTTCTTCCTTGGGGGACAGAATCTCCTGCCACACTGCAGTCCGCGCGCGTATTCTTTTTTCCCAGGACGAACGTGGGTATTTTAAACATGGGCGTATATAGTAAACTTTACATTTCCACTTGCACATGCGTACTTGGACGTAATAGTTGTGGGTTGAAATACAGTCGCGGCTTGCTGAGTCTTGATTGCCCGATAAAATATTTTGGGATAGGGTTGGGAAGGGGTTAGGGTTAGGGTTAGGGTTAGGGTTAGGGTTAGGGTTAGGGTTAGGGTTAGGGTTAGACATTAAATACATTAAAACGCATGCGTGAGGGTATTTTACGGTCAAACACGCCCAGTTTATGTTAATAGCCCACGTTCGTCCTGGGAAAAAAAATACGCCATCCGCGCTCACAACTCTCAGCTAATGATAGGTCTTAATTTTGCCCTCGGGGGAGCTATAGACCTTTCCATTGTTGATTAACAAAGTACGCCGGTTGGCATGGACGGCCCAATGTTAGCAAAACATTCAATCGTGTTAAAAAATGTTGTGACCAAATTCAATTATTTTCTGTAAAGATTCATGAACGGAAATACCTTCCATGATTTGGTTGATTTGTTCCCAACAAATTAAACACTATTTTTGAAAATGTGTGTAACTCGGGCTGTGACGTTGCAAAAGAAAGGTCTATTTGAGCTTGTGTGGCGTCCTCCTTCTCCTGCTGTTTTGTGTACGGCTGCGCTACATATTTGCTTGGACAGATTTTATTTGGGTTTGCTGGAATTAATGAGCCCCAATTTGCTTTATTATTTTTTGTTTTACCAGGAACAGTTTTATTTCGACAGTAGACTGCTCAAAAACGTTCAACCTTCTCTGAACAGACTTTTGTGAGCCTCACAAGCCCATAACATTAGTTCATCCCCTCAGCGTTCTTGGATGAGACCAATCGGGCCGGGCCGAGCAAAATGCAAAACAAGATTTTGTTGTTTTTGTTTCACAGTTGGTATAGTAAGATCATTTCTCTTTGGCCATTCATACAAGAAAACAGCACTCAATCAGACCGTCAAGATAAGAAAGAAAAAATTGTTACAATAATAAGATTACTTATTTCATTGCAGTATGATTGTATGATTGTGGTGCAAGGTTGAAAGTGCCTTCATGCGGTTAAAATTGAGGTCAACTGATGGACACATGGTCTCATCAGTCTATAAATTAATTCTTCTATGGTACCACTGAGCATGGAAAAATAAATGCGTTATGTAGAAATCTGAATTTTTGGAGCGTCTTTAGAGAGAAAGAAAATTAAAGTAATAATTATTACTTCTCATAAAACATTACTTAGTTGGCAATTGGCATAAGTCGAAGTTATATGACTTACGTTTAATTAAACAATTTATGAGATATAAGTAATTATTTTGATTTGAACCAAGTCAAATTATGACTTTCTTTTTATTTTTTTCTGAATATCACTATCCTTATTATAGCCCATACTTTTTGGCGAATTTGTAAAGTAATTTAGTCAGATAGCTATAGCGCCCTCTTTTGAACCAACTTGTATCTCAATGCAACCTGCTTGACGTGATGTACTGTTTTTCTAACGCCTTTTTGTGTTTTAGAAAGTTAAATATAAATTCTAAATTATATTTAACTTTAATTTACAATTTATCATTATTTGCAAATTTTCACTTACAATCAACACTATATTAAAACAACACTTCCATCTTCGTCTTCTATCTCATCTCTGAAGAGTTACATCATGAATACGAGGTTGTATTTATGATGCGATCCATCGTCCGCCGGGGTCGCTCGGTTGCAAGGTTGTTGTTCTACCTTCTTCATTAGCTAGGCAGCGCACCGGCGAGTGGGGCTCCCCGTCGTATCGTAGAGGTGTGAAGATAAGAACAAACTGAGCACATGATCAGCAGCAGGGGTTGATGTTGTGACTAAAAGTGACAGGTAGCAGCTAAATCAAGCCCTTCAAAAACCACAGGCTTTGTACCTATCGGAAAATTCCCTTCATTGGTAAGGTAATGTGTTGGCTTAGATAGCCATGCTGAGCATGAATGAGTAAACTGATTGGAACTGTGTATTTTGTAATCTGTGTTTAATAGTGTGTAATTTCTTTCATTCACGGTGACAGTGTGTTGTTGGTTTGGTCGTACAACAAGGTAGGGATGGAATGGATGTCCCCGCCCAGTCCCCAATTTCACGACACTGCACTGCGGCTGCATTGCTGGCCAGTGGCACTGTGACTGTGGTAGTGGTATCCACGTATCCCCATTATTCGCGCACGTAAGAATTGAAATTGAATTTTGACTTGAATTTACAGAATCAAGAACAGCTTTTTATTTTAGCTTTAATTTTAATTGTCTGATGTCAAAGCCCACCTGAGAGTAGAATTTGAAGCCCGCAGAACATCGTCAAA